>AWOL01S0001522.1:122886-213633 GCA_000715115.1 Nicotiana otophora
CTCCAGGCATCCCACGGTGCCTCAGGTGGTCGTGGCCCTCAGATGCATTATTCTGACCAGCTAGCCTACAGTGCACTACCAGCTCCTATTAGTGCACCTACTCCAAAGTCATCAGGGTGGTTATTCGGGTAGACAAGGTCAGTTTCAGGGTCAGCAGTCACAGCAGCCGAAGTTATGTTATACTTGTGGTGATCCGAGGCACATTGCTAGATTTTGCCCTCGGACGACGGGCAGCTCACAGCATCAGAGTTCTCGTGCCATGGTTCCGGCACCAGTTGCTGCACCACCTGCTCAGCCAGCCTTAGGCAGTGGTCAGGCAGCCAGAGGTAGAGGCCAGACAGTTAAAGGTGGAGGTCAGGCCATTAGAGGTGGAGACCAGAAATTAGAGGCCGTCCCAGGGGCGTAGTTCAGGGTGGTGGGCCCCAGCCCCGGTGTTATGCTTTCCCAGCCAGGCCTGAGGCTAAGTCAGCTGACGCTGTTATCACAAGTATTATTTCAGTTTGCAGTAGAGATGCTTCAGTTCTACTTGATCCGGGATCTACTTACTCCTATGTGTCATCCTATTTTGCTTTCTATTTGGTTGTGCCCCGTGATTCTTTGAGTGCTCCTATGTATGTGTCCACACCAGTGGGAGATGCTATTGTTGTAGATCGTGTTTATCATTCGTGTGTGGTCACCTTATCATGCTATATTAGATTGTCATGCCAAGACAGTGACCTTAGCCTTGCAGGGGTTGCCTCAATTAGAGTGGAGAGGAAATCTTGGCCATTCTGCCAGCAGGGTTATCTCTTATGTGAAGGCTCGGCATATGGTTGAGAAGGGGTCTAGCTTATTTGGCTTATGTCCGCGATTCTAGTGCGAAGGTTCCTTTCATAGATTCAGTGCCGGTTGTTCGTGAGTTTTTAGAGGTGTTTCCTTCAGACCTGCTGGGGATGCCACTCGACAGGGATATTGATTTCTGCATTGACTTGGCTCCGGGCACTCAGCCCATTTCCATTTTTCCATACTGCATGGCCCCGCCAGAGTTGAAAGAATTGAAAGAACAGTTACAAGAGTTGCTTGATAAGGGCTTCATTAGACCTAGTGTCTCGCCCTAGGGTGCACCTGTGTTGTTTGTGAAGAAGAAAGATGGATCGATGAGGATGTGTATAGTTGAACAAAGTCACCATTAAGAACAAGTATCCGTTGCCGAGGATTGATTATTTATTTGATCAGCTTCAGGGTGCCAAGGTGTTTTCAAAGATTGATTTGAGATCTGGCTATTATCAGTTGAGGATTAGGGCATCCGATGTTCCTAAGACAGTTTTGCGTACTCGGTATGGGCATTATGAGTTTCTAGTGATGTCATTTGGGCTGACAAATTCCCCAACAACACTCATGGATTTGATGAACCGAGTGTTCAAACCCTACTTGGATTCCTTTATGGTTGTGTTTATTGATGATATCTTGATCTACTCCCACAGTCGAGAGGAGCATGAGCAGCACCTTCGGATCGTTCTTTAGACTCTGAAAGACAACCAATTATATGCTAAGTTTTCAAAATGCGAGTTTTGGTTGAGTTCAGTTGCTTTCTTGGGTCACGTTGTATTAGCAGAGGGTGTTCAGGTGGATCCTAAGAAGATTGAGGCAGTTCAGAACTGGCCTAGACCCACATCAGCTACAGAGATCCGTAGTTTCCTAGGTTTGGCGGGCTATTACCGTCGATTTGTGGAGGGGTTTTCATCCATAGCAGCCCCGTTGACCAGATTAACCCAGAAGGGTGCCCCGTTCAGGTGGTCAGATGAGTGTGAAGCGAGCTTTCAGAAGCTCAAGACTGCTTTGACTATGGCACCGGTATTGGTGTTACCCACAGGTTCAGGATCTTATACAGTATACTATGACACATCTCGTATTGGTCTGAGAGCGGTATTAATGCAGGGTGGCAAGGTTATTGCATAAGCTTCACGGCAGCTAAAGGTTCACGAGAAGAATTACCATGTTCATGATCTAAAATTGGTAGTCATTGTTCACGCGCTGAAGATTTGGAGGCACTATCTTTACGGCGTGCCATGTGAGGTATTCACTGATCATCGGAGCTTGCAGTATTTGTTCAGGCAGAAGGAACTCAATTTGAGGTAGAGAAGGTGGTTGGAGCTATTAAAAGACTATGATGTCACCATATTGTATCATCTCGGGAAGTCCAATGTGGTGGCCGATGCTTTGAGTAGAAAATCAGCTAGTATGGGTAGCCTTACATATATTCCAATGGGTGAGAGACCGCTTGCATTGAATGTTCAGGCCTTGGCCAACCAGTTCGTGAGGATGTATCTGAGCCCAGCCGTGTTCTAGCTTGTACAGTTGCTCGGTCTTCATTGTTTGAGCGCATCAGAGATCGACAGGATGACGATCCTCATTTACTTATCCTTAGAGACACAGTGTGGCACGGTGGTGCCAAGAAGGTTACTGTTGGAGATGACGGAGTTTTGAGGATGCATGGTCGTATCTGTGTGCCTAATGTGGATGGACTTCGTGAGTTGATCCTTGAAGAGTCCCACAGTTCTCGGTATTCTATTCATCTGGGTACCGCCAAGATGTATCAGGACTTGAGGCAGCATTATCGGTGGAGGCGAATGAAGAAGGACGTAGTTGCCTATGTAGCTTGGTGCCTAAATTGCCAGCAGGTAAAGTGTGAGCATTAGAGACCTGATGGTTTACTTCAGATGTTAGATATTCCTGAGTGGAAGTGGGAGCGTAGCACTATGGATTTTATTGTTGGACTCCCACAGACTTAGAGGAAGTTCGATGCAGTTTGGGTTATTGTGGACAGGCTGACTAAGTCAGTGCATTTCATTCCTGTGGCAGTTACATACGGTTAATAGAGATTTATATTCGGGAGATCGTCCGTCTTCACGGTGTGCCCGTGTCTATCATTTCTGATCGAGGTACGCAGTTTACCTCGCACTTTTAGAGGGCAGTACAACGTGAGTTGGGTACGCATGTTGAGTTGAGCACAGCATTCCATCCTCGGACGGACGGGCTGTCCGAGCATACTATTCAGATTTTCGAGGATATGCTCCGCGCTTGTGTTATAGACTTCGGAGGATCATGGGATCAGTTCTTGCCCCTTGCAGAGTTTGCCTACAACAACAACTACCAGTCGAGCATTCAGATGGCTCCCTATGAGGCGTTATATGGTAGGCGGTGTCGGTCGCCAGTTGGGTGGTTCGAGCCGCGAGAGGCTCGGTTGTTAGGCACAGACTTAGTACAAGATGCCTTGGATATGGTCAAGATTATTCTGGATCGACTTCGCACAACTCAGTCTAGACAGAAGAGTTATGCCTACCGTAGAGTTCGTGATATTGAATTCATAGTCGGAGAGAGAGTGTTACTTCGGGTATCACCCATGAAGGGTATAATGAGGTTCGGAAAGAAGGGCAAGTTGAGCCCTAGGTATATCAGACCTTTTGAGATTCTGGAGAGAGTGGGAGAGGTGGCTTACAGGCTTGCGTTGCCACCTAGTTTAGCAGTTGTTCATCCGATATTCCATATGTCCATGCTTCGAAAGTATCACGGTGATCCGTCCCATGTGTTAGATTTCAGTTCTGTCCATTTGGACAAGGATTTGACTTACGAGGAGGAACTAGTGGCAATTCTAGCCCGGCAAGTTCGCTAGTTGAGATAAAATAGTTACCCTTCAGTTCGAGTGCAGTGGAGATGTCAGCCTATTGAGGTAGCTACTTGGGAGTCCGAGTCCGATATACGGAGTAGATATCCCCACCTTTTCACCAGCCCAGGTACTTTTCTATGTCCGTTCGAGGACGAACGGTTGCTTTAGAGGTGGAGATTGTGATGACCCAAAAGGTCATCTTATGTTTTAGAATACGAATCTACCTTCTTAAGCCTTAAAAATCTCATTTTTACCCTCCTCTATTTGCATGCGCAGTCTAGGAAGATTTTAGGAAAGCTTTTATGTTGAAAACTAATGAAAATAAGAATTTTTGCCTTAAAAGTTGATTTTAGTTGACTTCGGTCAATGTTTTTAGTAAACGGGCCCGAATCCGTATTTTGATGGTCCCGGTGGGTCCGTATCAAATTATGGGACCTGGAAGTATGCCCGGAATCGAATTCGGAGGTCCCTAGCTCAAGTTATGCATTTTTGATGAAAATTAAAAGTCTGGAAATTAATTGTTTTTAAGAATTGATTGATGTTTGGCATTGTTAGTACCGGGTCCGTATTTTGGTTCAGGAGCCTGTTACAGGTTCATTATGATATTTAAGACCCGTCTGAGAAATTTGTTGAGAAACAGAGTTGATTTGACGTGATTCGGACCTTCGGTTGAGAAAATAGTAATTTTAAAGTGTTCTTGAGAATTTCATTCGATTTGATACTAAATTCGTAGTTATAGGTGTTATTTTGGCGATTTGATCGAGCGAGCAAGTTCATATGATATTTTTAGACTTATGTGCATGTTTGGTTTGGAGCCCCGAGGGCTCGGGTTAGTTTCGGATAGGCCACATGATGTTTTGGACTTTGGAAATTTGATGTTTTTCCAGAGTGTGTGTTCTTGCATGTCCTTCTTCGTGTTCGCGAAGGTACTCTCGTGAACGCGAAGAGTAAACTGGGTAGCTGAAGTTTTCTTCTTTGCGAACGCGAAGGCCTGGTCGCGAATGCGAAGTGATGGGGGACTTACCCTTCACGAACACGACCGGCTCAACACGAACGCGAAGCATGTGGGGACCTGGGGAAGGGTTGGTCGTTCCTTCATCACGAACCCGAGCCATGCCTCGCGAACGCGAAGGCCAGGGGGGAGTAATCATCGCGAATGCGAGCTGGGTCTCGTGAACGCGAAGGCTTGGCAGCCAGTACCCTTCGCGAACGCGATGAACACTGTCGCCCATCATTTAACAAAATCCAAAAATGGGATTTTATCTAAAAACTCATTTTTCTCAAAAACCAAACAGTGAGAGGCGATTTTTCAAGAGTCATTTCTTCCCCAAATTGTTGGTAAGTGATTCTAAACCATTTTCTTTCAATTACCCATTACATTTCTTGAATTTTCAATCTAAAATCTAGAGTTTTCATGGTAGGATTAGGGGTTAGGGTAGAAACTAGGGATTTCGGGAATTTGGAGATTTAGACCTCAATTTGAGGTCGGATTCCAAGACTAATTACATATTCGGGCTCGGAGGTGAATGGGTAAAAGAATTTTGGTCTGAACCTCGGGTTTTGACCAAGCGGGCCCGGGGTCAATTTTTCGACTTTTTAGAGGAAAATTTGGGAAATTTAATTTATGAAAAATAATTGATTCCTTTAGCAATATTTGATATTATTGAGTTATTTTTGAATAGATACGAGTGGTTTGGAGGTGAATTCCAAAGGAAAAGCTGTGATTGAGAATTAAGTGGCATTCAGAGTGAGGTAAGTGTCGTGTCTAACTTTGGCTTGAGGGAATAGGTATTATGTGTTCATTTGCTACGTGTTTGGTTGTTAAATACGATGTATAGGTGAGGTGACGAGCATCTATGCATAGTTGTCGACTCATAATATGCGAGTGAAATTCTATCCTTGTCTATTTTGTAGCCTTAAATTCTACTATCCATGCTTATCGGGTTATTTGAAATGATGGGTGACTCGTATCTGGTTTCACTGAGATTTGGTAACTTTCGAATATTGATTCAAGATTGAGATTACATTGTGCTATTGATTATGGGTAAAATACTGGTTTCTTTGTGATACTCTTATCTATCAATTGTTATTGATTTTGTGATTGGTGAGGAAGAGTGTAAAGCATATAGGGTGATGTCGTGCATGCATTATTTATATTGTGAGGAAGAATATAAAGCACGAAGGGTGATGCCGTGCATGCATTATTTATTTGGTGAGGTTGAGAGTAAAAGCACGAAGGGGGATGTCGCGCAGTTTTCCTTTGCTGTTTTAATCGCTCAATTCGTTTAAGGATTTTCTGTTTAATTCTGTCTTTTCATTATTCTCACTCTTTATGCTGTATTCCCCCACTGTATGTCCCCTTCCCATTATTTTTGCGTTATTGCTTTGTTTACTGTTGTTGCCACTAGCATGATTATACTGTTCAGGTTATATGTGGGTGTCTTGTCCTAGCCTCGTCACTACTTCGCCGAGGTTAGGCTCGAACTTACCAATACATGGGGTCGGTTGTACTAATGCTATACTCTGTACTTTCTGTGCAGATTTTGATACCGGCTCAGGTTGATCGAGATCTGCTATTGGTCCGCTGTCCGGAGACTCAAGGTAGATCTATCGGCGTTCACAGACCTTGAAGTCCCCGTCTATCTTTTATGTCCTACTGTTTTCTTTTATTCAGACAGTTGTATTTCTTTCAGGTTATTATTACTTGTAGTAAATTCTAGAATGCTCGTGAATTGTGACTCTAGATCCGGGTGGTAGTAGTTAATACAGTTTTATGATATTCCACACTTATTATATTTCATCTTAGTTAATTATTGTTAATTACTGAATAGAAATAAGGAATTGGTTAATGGTTCTCTAATGTTGGCTTGCCTAGCAAGTGAAATGTTAGGCGCCATCACGGTCCCGTCGGTGGAAAATTTCGGGTCGTGACACAAACCTGCAAATTATGTTTTCCCACAGGAAGTCGACCATTTCACATTCTCCGATCTTCTGATAAGGACATGCTTCCACTCATTTAGAAAAATAGTCAGTCAAAATTAAAAGAAACCTTACCTTTCTGGGAGTCGGTGGTAGTGGTCCGACGATGTCCATCCCCCATTTCATGAACGGCCACGGGGACAGAACCAAATGTAGGGGTTCTGCCGGTTGATGTACTAGTGGTGCGTAGCGTTAGCACTTATCACATTTTCATACGAAGTCTTTGGCATCTTGTTCCATATGGGGCCAGTAATATCCTACCCGAACTAATTTCAGCACCAAAGAATCTGCACCTGAGTGGTTGCCGTATATACCTTCGTGGACTTCTCTCATGACATAGTTAGCTTTTCATGATCCTAAGCACCGAGCCAACAAGCATTGAAAGGAATTTATGTACAATTGGCTTTTCTTGAAGCTATAACGTTCAGCTTTGGCGCGTAACACTCTTGATGCTTTGGGGTCTTCGGGTAACTTTCCATGCTCGAGATAATCGATTATTTTATTTCTCTAGTCCCAGACCAAACTAGTCGAATTCACCTCGTAGTAACCATCTGTGTCCAAGACTGAGTTCATCAGTTATACTACCGTTCCTGATTTCGATCCCTGGACTTCTGTCGATGAGCCTAAATTTGCCAATGCATCTGCTTTCGCGTTACCTTCCCTCGGGATATGAGTAATTGACCACTCTCCGAATCGTGCCAATAAAGCCTGGACTTTTATCACGTATTGCTGCATACTTTCTTCTTTGGTGTCAAAATTTTTGTAGACCTGATTCACCACCAACTGCGAATCGCATTTGATTTCGATGATTTCGGAGTCAAGCCTCCGGGCCAATTCGAGCCCTGCAATCAAAGCTTCGTACTCTGCTTCATTATTAGTTAAAGGAATCGTTCTGATGGCTTGCCTTAAGGTTTCTCCCAAAGGCGTGATCAAGACTATTCCAAGCCCGGACCCTTTTACGTTTGAATCTCCGTTCGTAAATAAGGTCCAAACTCCCAATGTCGATTCTGACACCATTATTGCCTCCTTGGCCGCCAGAGACAATAGACCCGAACTGAAAATCGGCCACAAAGTCAGCCAAGACTTGTGACTTAATTGCAGTCCTCAGTTTATATTCAATATCGAACTCGCTCATTTCGACAGCCCATTTGGCCAATCTACCCGAGAGCTCGGGTTTATGGAGGATATTCCTCAGAGGGAAAGTAGTCACCACAACTATCGGGTGGCATTGGAAGTAGGGCCCCAGCTTCTGATAATATATTATCTTATCGAAATCAGTAATTTTTTCTACTGGCCCAAGTCGGGACCAGAGAAAAATATTATCTTAGAGAGTTTATTAATTTATCGAGTATTAATTTAGAGAGGTTTTGCTGCAATACACTGTCCTAAAAACATAACCTGATATTTTAATATCAACTAGTAACAACACAATTAATAGCTACTATAATTCGTCAAATTACAATAATATTACAAGATCCATCAGTCAAAACAAAAATGCTAGTAATTAGCTGGTGGTTAGTTGGGTCATAATAGATGGTGGATTTTTTTTTTTATAAAATATAAAAGTTTGGGATAAGTTTTGAAATTGTTAAAAAATCAAATAGTGATATTTTGGGCCAAAAACAGGTGTAGAGCTAGTTTTGGGATTTGGAAATTTTGTTTTTAAAATCTGCCAAAACATGGACAAAATCTATAAACAAACATGTTTTGCCAAATATTTTAGGAAAAAACTTGGCAAAATCTATGGCCAAACGGGGTGAGATAAATTTGATATTTTATAACTTGGGCCAAGTCCGCGTGAACCAAAAAGGCTTGCCTTGAGCTCGGTTTCAGCTCGGCTTGTGTTACATACTTGTATTAGTGAAGTTGTTTGAGTTCAATATGGAAGACTAGCTCAACTTGATTCAATGTGTAAGCCTATAAGATTAACTTGAAATTGAAGCTTAAGAATATTCGTGGAAGTGCGTTTGGTTCAAAATCTTGAAAATGCATTCCTGTAAAATTACTTTTAGTTCTTTGCCAAAAAGTTTGTTTCAACTAAATGCTGAGAAGCTTTTTTTGAACTTTGTTCTGGAAAAATTTCTTTGTTGGCATTTGGTTGAAAAATGCAAAAACTGCTTTTATTTTTCACATTTACAGAACGCCATCTAATTTTCAAATTAAATTTTTTTAAAGTTATGTTGTTTTTAATTTGATAAATAAATGTCGGTTTACAAGTTGAAACACCTTTTTAATTTCAAACGAAACCGCATAAGACAGCATGGTAGTTATATGTCTTTTGAAAATGTATTGGATGCTTTGCGTAAATAATTAAAAATAAACAATAGCTTTGAAAATGTATTTATTTATAGTACTATAAACTATGTAAATGTACTTTTGTACTCCCTCCGTTCACTTTTACTTTTTCAGTATTCTAAAAATAAATTTTCGCTTTTACTTGTCACTTTTAACATATCAAAAAAAGACAATTTCTCTTTTTTAGGACATCTCCAACCCTCCATCATTTCTCCATAATGAAGCCCTTTTTTGCCAAAATGTGGCTCCAACGCTCCTCATTTTTGCCCCCAAAATGGGGGATGAATAGTGTTGGTCCAAATTTAGAGTGACACTATTCACCTCTTCTATTACTATTCATCCTTACTTTATTATTATTTTTATTATTTAACTCTTTTAATTTATCTCTTTATATATACCTAATTATATTTATGTAATATTTTTATAATATTAATTTTTACATCTAACTTTGGCGTATAATTTTGATAAATTAATTTTCGTGTATTTATTATTTTTATGTAAAATTGTAAGTTAATTTTATTATAAGTTATAATTATACTAATATAAAATATTAGATGTTGCTAAAATTAAAAGGTGCGAATATAAAATATTAGATGTTGCTAAAATTGAAAAGTGAAAACTGAAAATGCATTAAATGAAAATACATTAAAATTTAAAATACATGAAAATTGACAATACATTAAATTAAAATACATAAAAATTGAAACTACGGTAAATAACATAATAACTTAGTAGGGCCTATGTCGTTTCCAGATACACCAAAATTATTATAGTATTGAGTGAATGAGGCCGATGATTGTTGTGGATGTGACTGTGGAAATTGTTGACTTCTTTTATACATTATTCGTTGTTGTTCTTGTCGCAAAAATTCACGACGAGCCGGATCAACAGTAGATTCCACATCGATCATTAAAACTTTATTTTCTTCTTTCAATTCTTTTAGTCATAGTTTTTCTTTTTGAACAGTCAAAATTTCTTTTTTTTTGTCTCAGTTGCACTATTTACTCCTCAACAATCCGATTATTTTCTGATTGGATTATCTTCATATTAAGGACAAAGATACTCATTTTACACTTCATAATGCATTAATAGATCATTTATGAGAACATACTAGAGGTGGAAGTTGAATATTTATGTAATATTTAATTAGAATTTTACCATAATGTAATATGTATTTAATTATCTTGTATCTCAATGATTTTACTTTTATTTGTATTATCCGTTAATATATATAATCTATAATATTTGCTTACAAATTATATTATATAAAAATTTATGGTATAAAATAATTTTATATTAAATTATATGTGTTGTTATAAAAATTTCTCATTAAGAGTAAAATGGGTAAAATAAAGAGTTTAAAGTTGAATTATTTTTAAATTTTAAAATGTGTGAATTATTTTGAAACAGACTAAAAAGGAAAGTATTTCATCTAATTTGAAAACGGGGGAGTAATAGACAAGTAAAAGTGAACGAAGTGAGTATTTTTGTTTTGCTCACCGCGCATCACACAGAGAAAAAATAAAATAAAATCCGGCTTGCCCACTATAGTTTTTTCTCCAAAGAAGAAAAACCCTAGCATTCTCAAAATCCTATATAAGCCCAACCCTAGCCGTTTTTCCAATATCAGTCCATCAAAGGGTAAAAAGAAAGAAAGAAAAAACCTAGCCGCTATTGATTGAGCTATTCCGATGTCTCTTTGATTGTCTATTGCTTCTCAAAAATGTTGGTCATTGCTGTTTAGTCTTTATCGTATTTGCATCGGATTTACCCTCTTCTTGTGCCAGCAGATTTGCTGTATGTATAAGGAGTTATAGCTGATGCATAAACTGAAAAGGTTGGCTTACCAGCCCATTGCACTTTATACTCCATTGCTTTGGGGTCAAATGGACCTTCCGATATCTATATTTTTTCCCTCTGTTTTATTTGATAATTTGATGGCTCTGTTATATTGGCAAATGATGATACTTTTTGTTTACACTGAATAATCATGTGGATTAAATACTCCGCTTATTATCTGATGCCATCAATTTCTCTCTCTCTCTCTCTCTCTCTCTCTCTCTCTCTCTCTCTCTCTCTCTCTTATTGAAACCCGTTTCTTTTTGTAGTTGTTCATATACTTAAATTTGTTTGGTATTTGTCAGAGAATTTTTAGTCTGATATTAAATAAATATTTATCTGTCAGTATAAGCGCGAATTGGGTAAATTCTTAATTCTTGCTCTTTGATGAGAGAAAAGCAGACGGGCGGTCAGAACCTGATGCCGTGTTGAATGTCTGCATAACTTCCTTTCATGGAATTTCTCTGAGAGCTATAGCTATTCTAATTTAATTTCTTTTGAGGTTGTAATTTCTGTCTGCTGTGCCTTTTTTCTTCTATATAAATTTTCTTTAGTTATTCATTTAATCAGCTTGCAGTGATGAACTTGCTAAAATTATGTCTGGACTTATGAAATTGTTCATGATTAATTAATTGATTGCAAATTCTGAGCCAGCTTTCTCACTCTTTTAGTTCATGCTTTTTCTCCCTTTGTTTTTTGGCTATCTATTTGTACACGTTCTTGAATTAAATACAAACTTATTGACATAAAAGGTGTTTTTAACTTAATTGAGCGAACAAATGGTGCAGTAAATTATTCCTGTTGATTTTCATAAGGAAATGGTGTAAGGAAATAAGTGATTCAGCAAATCAATCCACTAAGGAAAGAACATATTTTACGCTATGATCACATTATATTCCCTGTATATAAATATCTCTTTGTAAATACACTGTAATGCAATTCATTTTGACTGCAATACAAAGCTTATTATGTTGTCAGTTTCCGAGTCGCATGGCGTTATTGTAATTTTCATTTTCCATCATTCCAGAAACCACAATATGGAATTCATCTTCCACAAATTCAAAACCAGCAGTGACACATGCTCTTTCTCACCCTAATCGAACATCCACAATCCCTTTATCAATTGATCCTCTCAACCCTTCACCAAATACGCCACTCATTAGTTTAAATGCTAGTACTCAGATCCCTTTAAAACTCACCACAAAGCAACTATTTTTCATGGCATAAACAATGGAAATCCCTGCTCAAAGGGTATGGCGTTTTGCATTTTGTTGATTCTAAGCCTTCTCTGGACAATGACTCATCTTACTTGCTATGACAAGATCAACTAATCTAAAGTGTATTCTCAATATCTCAAGAAATAATTCCCTACGTGATATCTGCTGAGACCTCTTATGATGTTTGGCAATACCTCTTCAAAACTTATGCGAACCCGTCATGAGTGGCCATGAGTGGCAATCGTCAAAAAACCTGCCCTTTTCTTCACGGCCATGAATGGTATGTCAATATTGCGACAAACCTGGGCATGTCATCAAACAATGTCGTCGTCTCATCAAAAGCCTTTCTGTGGTTGTCGCCCGAATTAGCCAATCATTCAACCTTGATTCAACAGCGCCCACCGCGTGCCAACTACGCAACCCCTACAAGTACATCATCCTCCACCTGGTTGGTTGTCTCGCGCACTTCACATCATGTCACAAACTGACCTCCAAAATCTATCTCTTCACTCTGAATATGATGGATCTGATGATCTTGCTTGGTAATGGCAAAGTAAAGGTTTGCCAATTACACATACATGCACTACAACCTTACACTCTTTATCTCGTCCTTGCATCTATCTAATGTCTTATGTTTTTCTGCCATGAAACAAATTTAATTTCTGCTCATAAGCATTGCTGCAATAATAATGTTTCTGTTGAATTCACTTCTTTTTCTTTCTATGTCAAGGATTTAACCACAAGTGCACCTCTTCTGGCAGGAAACCTAAGAATGATGTTTACAAATGGCATTGCTTCTCATCATCACCAGTTGCTCATTCTACTATTGTCGTCTCCTCTTCCCACTAGCACAACAGACTTTGGCCTTCCATCTTCCTCAATATTAAGTCAGTTAATAAAGATTCGAAATTTGCCGGTTTCTACTACATCAAAGTTTTTTGTTAACTCTTGTAAGTGCAACAAAACACATAAATTTTCATTTTATACTCCCATCAATAAAAAGTTCGAACCCTCTAGAATATAATTTATTTTGATGTTTGGGGACCTTCCCTGTTGCTTCCATTGACGGGTTTCACTATTATTTATTCTTTGTTGATCATTTTACGAAGTACATTTGGCTATTTCCAATGATAGTAAAATCTGAAGTCTCCCTAATATTTCCTATTTTTAAATCAGTTATTGAAATGTTTTTCAAACGCTCCATCATAACTTTTTATTGAAATGAATGAATTTCTCATTGCCTCACTCCCCCTTATACACCAGAACACAATGCACCTGCTGAGCGTCGTCACCTCCACATAGTCGAAATTGGTTTAACTCTTCATAAAGCAAATTTACTCTGAAATTTTGGTCTTATGCTTTTCTCACTACAATGCATCTATCTCATCAACCGTCTTCCAACACCGATTTTAAACAAAGACTTTCTTTTTTCTAAATTATTTGGGTATTCTCCCAATTATAAAACATTGCGAACTTCGGATGCTTGTGTTACCATGGCTAAAACCGTATATATAATCAACACAAGCTAGATCCTAAATCACGACCATGTATTTTTCTTGGATATTCTCAAAACCAATCTAGCTTTAATGCTTTGATCCAACAACAAATAAAGTTTTCCTCTCCAGACATCGACTTTGTGGAAGATAATTTTCCGTTTTCTAATCTTGAGACCCAAGAACAACATCCAAATCCTTCTTCTTTCAATACCTGGACCCTTCCATTTTGACTTTTAACCCAATCGCATTATTCCAAATCCCTACTCACTCAATGCAACCCATTTCTGCATTTCCTACGGCAACAAACTCCCCAGCAAACAGATTCTAATAATATCCAGTCCCCTAACATGTTATTGGACTGTTGGGATTGAATATAATAAGGTGTCATGCGGAAGCTAACAATGCAAATCTTTGTGATGATACATCAGATGACAAAATAAAAATATATTATAAGAGAATATGATAATTAGATTTGGTCAATTGATCTACTGATGGTAGGCTAAAACACACATTAAATGCAAAACACTCGCGATTAAAGCTCAACCTCAATTAATGTGTGTTTTATGCCTTTTAGTAGGATTCCGAGCTATGTGGATGTTATGGAATGAGTTCGAGTGATTTGGAGCTTTGAAGTAAAAGCCCCAAAGGATTAAGCCGGGATCCTGTTCGGGGATTGACGACCAAGTCTGAATGTCAAAATTGAAGCAAATTCTTGCTCCTGTCAAACGTCAAGCTCTCTGAAGTTTACCACTGCCGCCCCGCATGGCACGTTGCTGCATGCGGCGTGCCTGTACATTTTTTACAGAACTACAATGCGGCAACGTGCCTGTACATTTTTTACAGAGCTACAATCCCATTTCGACTGGAAAAGGTGATTTCATTTGGGTCTGACCCTACTTGGTATAAATACATGTAAAAATATTATTTTGAGGATTTTTGACACATCTAAGACCTAAGGAGGCTAGATAGAAGGTAGAGAAGCGAAGTCTTATGCTTTTCTTTATATTTGTGATGAATTGCTCCATATCTATGGAGTAACTTTAGGGATTGATGGATATTAATTCTAGTTTTTATGTATTGAATTATCACATGTTCATGTAATCGAGAGACCCATAACTTGTGATTTTTATGCATTATCTTGTTGGTTGAATTCATTCATTCTTCTTAGTAATTGAGAGAAGGTAGCTGCATATAATGGTGTTTCACAAGATGTAGTCTACTTAAGGGCATTCCCCTTCACGCTGAAAGATGATGCGAAGCAGTGGCTTCGAAGCTTGCCCGAGGGATCGATTAGAACATGGAAGGAGATGATCAGAAAATTTCTTGATAAATATTTCTCCTCAGCTAAAAACGGGCAAGTTTAGAAGAGAGAGATCCATAACTTCTGCCAGAAAAATACTAAAACGGTTTTTGAAGCTTGGGAGAGGTTTAAGGAGATAGTCAGAAAGTACACATAGCGAAATTGAACTCTGGATGCAACTCCAGGATTTTTTTGGATGGGTTGACACCGGTCTCACGTAGAAAATTGAGTAATGCAGCTGAAGGCCCTTTGATGAAAAAGACACCAGAGGAGATAGTCACTATTCTCGATGAATTGAAATCAGTGGCCTTCTAAAAATGCTGAAAGAAGAAGGGTGAATGGTGTTACTAGGTTGATACTAACATATCTGTGCAGGTACAACTTGATACTATGGTTAAGGAGATACAAAATCTAACCTTAGCTTCAATACAGAGTGAACCTCATGCAACTTGTGATATATATGGAAGAGGACACCCTACGCATGAGTGTCAAGCCTCAACTGAGGAAGTTAATGCTGTTGGGAATTATAACTTCAATGCAATGGGTCAGAGATACCCCGGTTTTTCATGTTGTTCATCTGGGGGTACATCGAATGTATGGCAACAGAATAATTCCAGACCTTAGGGACAAGGGGCGCCGGTTTTCCAAAATCAGCAGTGGCCGCAATTTCAGCCTCAACAACCCATTCAACCTGGCTTGGAAGATCTTATTAAGGCCTTTATTCAGAAAAGTGATGAGAAGCTCGAAATTCATAGCGCAACTATAAGGGAACATGGAGCAGCTATCAAGGAAATAGGTACTGGTCTTCGAAATCTAGAGAGACAAGTGGGACAAATTACTACAATCTTATCTGAAAGAATCCCAGGTACTTTGCCAGCTGATACTGAAAGAAACCCCAAGGAGACGATAAATGCTGTAACTCTGAGAAGCGGGCAAGTATTGGTAGAGCCCACCCCAATCCAAAAAGAGGTGGTACCTGAAAAAGAAAGTATGGAGCATCTGAAAAATGAAGTATATAAGAAAAAGAATGACAAGAAGGGAACTGAGAAAAAGAAGACTGAGGAGAATTCAAGAAGGATTACCGTGAAGAAAGCAAGCACATACCTGCTTTACCTTTTCCCCAAAAGCTGTATAGAGAGAAGTTGGACAAGCAATTTGAGGGATTTCTGGATATGCTGAAACAAGTTAATGTAAATCTGCCATTCACATAGGTGCTCTCCCAAATGCCAGCTTATGCAAAATTCTTAAAGGAGATCCTTACAAAGAAAAGGAAGATAGAAGAGACATCGGTAGTTAAGCTCATAGAGCATTGCAGTGCAATCTTAAAAAACAAACTCACACAAAAGTGTGAAATTCCAGGGAGTTTTACTATACCTTGCTCTTTAGGCTCTATTAATTTTGACTAATCTTTATGTGATTCTGGTACCTCAAGTTACTTAATGCCTTTGCCTATTTACAGGAAATTGGAGAAGGAGATTGGAGAGATAAGGTCGGTGCCAATATCTTTGCAGTTGGCTGAGCAAACAACTCTGATACCCGGGGGGATAGTGGAAGATATTTTATTTCGGGTAGATAAGTTTGTGTTTCATGTAGATTTTATTGTGGTAAATATGGAGGAGAACAAGGAGGTCCCTCTCATTTTAGGAAGACCATTCTTAGCAACGGGTAGAGCAATCTTAGGCATACACGAGAGAAGACTCATGCTTAGAGTAGGTGAGGAGACTGTGACTTTTGAGATGAATGTAGAAAAAGGGGGTTAAGAAGGAGAAGCCAACTGCAAGTGTTGAGTGAAAACTGAAGAGTTCGAAAGGAAAGGCTGCAACGAGTGGAAAAGATAAGTGTGGGGTGTACCCCAAGAAGGCTGAGAAGAAGCTGTCCGCATGGATGTGTGTATTGGTTCGGGCACGTGGAATGGATCCCGACTTCGACTCAGACCCCAACTGAAAGTTCAAGGAAGTTTCCTTTAGATTATACTTTTTAATTGTGTGTCATAGGGACATGCCACAACTTAAAGTGTGGGGTGAGAAAAATTGTATGTTGTATGTATCTGTGTTAGTAATGTAATTTTGTTGTTTTAGTAGTTAGAGATAGAAAAATGAGAAAAACCATAAAAAATTTAAAATTTTTGACTTTTTCCGATAATGGATATCATTCGAAGGTTTTCTTGAGGGATTAAAGTCGAAAGAAAAAGACAAAAAGATTTTCTTTTGTAGTTAGTATAATAATTCTCCCTTGATTTTTTTGTGCTGTGGTTCTTTTTCAAGGGTTTTATTTGAACCGAGTGTAGTTATTTTTTTTTGTTTTGTAGAATAGTAGGATATGCTATGAGTTGAATTGAAAGCAATATCTCTTGACTTTATTATGCTTTGAGAATAGTGAGTACTTTAGTTGTGACTTGTGACGCTTAGGCTTAGTTTTTGACTCTTGTATAAGTACTTTAAATTGTATAATTTTAACTTTGCTTAACTGCTTTGACTAGAGTATCTTGATAGTCCAATCTTGAGTGAGTTATGTGTCATGTCTAGAACTTGCCCTGTGTGTTTGCAAAACGAAATAGTAGTTTTGTTCAGTCTTGGAAGTGATTTAGGCATTTCTTTGAGAAATTGTTATGTATCCGGGATTGTGTTCGGGGGGTCGAGGGCAGTTTTGTTCAGTCTTGGAAGTAAACGCCCATGGGATTAAGCCGGGATTGTGTTCGGGGGTCGAGGACTAAGTCTGGATGTCAAAATCGAAGCAAAATCTGTACTTTGAGAAATTTGCACTAATGCGATGCACTATGCGACGCACTGTGCGGCGCGCTAGTGCAAATTCCGGCTCCTGTCAAAGTGCAAGATCTCTGAAGTTTCCCACTTCTGCCCCGCTTGGCGCGTTGCCTCATGCGGCGTGCCTGTACATGTTTTAGAGAGCTACAATCCCATTTCGACTAGAAGAAGGTGGTTTCGTTTGGGCCCGACCCTACTTGGTATAAATACATGTAAAAAAGTTATTTTGAGGACTTTTGACACATCTAAGACCTAAGGAGGCTAGAGAGAAGGTAGAGAAGCGAAAGCACAAGGAATTCATTATTCAGTCCTCACTCAAGACAAGAGTTTGGATCGTCTTATGCTTTCCTTTATATTTATGATGAATTGCTCCATATCTGTAGAGTAGCTCTTTAGTGATTGATGGATTTGGTGTATTGATATTTGTTTGTGGATATTGATTCTAGTTTTTATGTATTTAATCGTTTTGGATGTTTTAATTGGTGTATTTATATTCACATGTTCATGTAATCGAGAGAGGCATACCTTGTGATGTTTGTGCATTATCTTGTCGGTTGAATTCATTAATTCTTCTTAGTAATCGAAATATGCTAGTTGAATTATTGTTTAGATCTAGTTAGGAGGATAATTGAAAGAGGTTCTCCTAAAGACCAATCCACTACGAATTCTTGCATATCTTCACCGAGCGTAAATTGATTCATATTGTGAGGTTGAAACTTAATCGAGAGAGGAGTTTCTACTAAATGGTTGAATTAATAATTGAGTGAATTCAAGAGACTCACTTGAACATCAGAAGTGAATTAACTAGAATTAAATCCCAGACATTTATCTTGCACCGATCCAATCAATCCCTTTTTTTCTTCCATTGATATCTTCCTTGTTATCTTTTGTTCGATTGCCATTAGTCAATTAGCTCTAGATTCTTAGTTAATTTTAGTTTTAATTTACATAATTCTCAACTGTCGATATCTTGGATAGCAATCTAGTTACAAACTACGATAATACTGTTTAAATCCAATCTCCGTGGATACGATATCATACTATACTATATTTGATTAACAAACATATTTAGGTGTGTGTATTAAGCTCGTCACCTACTTATAAGAAAATAATGTATAGAAAAAGTATTGAGAGATAAATCTCCCCCCTAAACAAAAGTCTCGTAAGGACTACATTATGGAGGTTGTTGTATTTTTTTGTGAAGGAGAGATCCTCAATTTATAGTGGACACAATCTTTTTCTCCAAGAACGGAATCTGTCAAATATGGAAGAGATCTATATTTTTCTGAAAAGTAAAATAATTATGGTTAATATTCTACTCTTCCTTCAAGTAAAAGAATAATTCCAAATAAGGTAAAAAAATCAGGACAAATGCCTAATAATTCTCCCCTTTGACATGAATTTTTTTGACAATGCTTGATTCACCTTCTTCACATAATCTTCATCTCTGTTGCTTGCCATTGTTAAAAGTAGGTATGTCTTAAAAATTAGAGCATCGTGCGTTGAAAGTGAGCACGGGTTAAAAGTCTCGCCTGCGTTAAAAGTCAGTAAGTTTAAAAGTGGAAGCTCATGCGTTAAAAGTGAGCATGAGTTAAAAATTAGAGCCCATAACCATAGGTAAAATAGTTTTTTATTTTTGTATATGCAGCAGCAGGATTGTTGAAACTATTTGGTTGAAAATTTATCCCCACATGTAGTATTCTTGACATTTTTGTTATTGATAAAAATCTTCATTATCGTCAAATTGGTTGTTGCCTGATCTGAACCCGTCTTGAACATGTCTTCAATCTTGCTTTGAACCATTAGCTCTAAACCATTAGCTCTGATATTACTTGTTGGGATCGAAATTAACAAGGTGTCATGCGAGAGCAAATAATGCAAATCTTGGTGACGATAAATCAGCTAACAATAATAATTTATTATAATAGAATATGATAACGAATTTTGGTCAATTGACCTACATATAAGAAAAGAAATTATAAAAAAATATTGAAAGAAAAATATTCCCCTAAACAAAACTCTCGTAAGGACTACATTGTAGAGGTTGTTGTATTTTTCTGTGAAGGAGAGATCCTTAATTTATAGAGAACACAACATTTTCCTCCAAGAAAGGTGAGATCTATATTTTCCTTCAAAGAAAAATAAAACAATTATCGTTAATATTCTACTCTTCCTTCAAGTAATCTTCCTTCAAGTAAAAGAATATATCCAAATAAGATAAGAAAATCAGGACACATTTCTAACAACCAATTCTCACTAGTTTCCCTGCCTCTAATAATTCAAATAACACAAGTTCCTCTTCCTTCTCATCCAACAGTTCTCCCACTCACGCATTATGTTCTCCAGCATCTTCACATCCCCTACATCATCAATACTATATGTCCACCTCTAATCATCCGATGATAATTCGATCTAAAAATCAAAATTTTAAACCCATCACGAAGTTTTCCCTTCTTTCCACTTTATCCTCACCCCAATCAACGCCTTCTATCACAACTACCTCGTTTAGTGTTCGTGAACCTCGCACAATCAAGCAAGCGTTAAAGGATCCTAATTGGGATAACATTATGAAGGATGAACTCACAACCCTTGCGAACCAACACACTTAGCAGTTAGTTCCTCGTGAAGACTCACAAAAAGTTATTGGTACCAAGTGAGTTTATCGCCTAAAGTTTGACTTCAATGGCAAAGTATCCAACTATAAAGATCGATTAGTGGACAAGGGCTATGAACAACTCTCAGACACTGATTACTCTGATACTTTTTCCCTCGTAACAAACCACACCACTATCCGAGTCCTTCTATCTATTGCTATCTCTAGAGATTGGGCTCTTTTGTTAATTAGATGTCAATAATGCTTTCTTATATGGTTCTCACTGTGAAGAAATGTTTGTTGAACAACCTCCTTGGTTTATAGATCCCAACCACTCCACCCATATATTTAAGCTATCTAAAGTACTTTATGGACTCAAACAAGCCCCAAGGGCTTGATATACATCCTTTAAAACTGGTCTTATATAACTAGTCTTTCAAAACAATTAATTTGATCATTGTTTGTTTACTTATGCTAACAATGGTGTGTTTGTGTACCTTGTTGTCTACGTAGATGATTTAATCATTACAGGTTCTCATCCAACTGTGGTATATCATTTTGTCCAATATCTCAGTCAGTTATTTTCCATCCAGGACCTTAGCGAAGTTGGTTTCTTCCTCGGCGTACAAATGCATCAGACACCCCGTGGCTTGTTCTTATCACAACGAAAATACATACTAGACCTTTTTGATCATGATGGAATGACATATTGTCACCCCGTTGCTACACCAATGTCAACTGGGACATCCCTCTTCTTTGAAGATAATGCTCATCATTCTGACATTAAGTCATATCAGAACTTGTAGGAAGTCTTTAACATCTATCTCCGACGAGGCCAGACATCGCCATTGCCACCAACAAACTGTCTCAATTTGCAAACCACCCAACAATAAACCATTATGTAGCTCTTTGTGTGTTCTTCGTTATCTTAGTGGAACAACTAATTTTGGTGTCTTTATCGCCCGTGATTCCCTACTCCATCTTCATGCCTTTTCTAATGTAGATTGAGCTGAAAATAATGATGATCAGACCTCTACTAGTACCCATATTGTGTACTTTGGAAGCACACCCATATCCTGGAGCTCTAAAAAATAACGTACAGCTGCTAGATCCTTTACCGAGGCAGAATAGCACTCAGTTGCTTCTACTTCTGTAGAACTTTGTTGGACTAAAAATCTTCTGAGCGAGCTATCAATACCTATATCTATTGGAGCTGGTTGTTTGATACAAGACACCATGACCAAGAAAGTTGGAGATGAAGAAGAAGAGATAAGAAAAGAGAAATTGGGGCTTTGGTCTGCACGAAATAAAACTTGATCGTATTGACTAAAGCTCTTTATCTCCTTTTGATACAAAGCACAAAGCACTTTAGATATTGAGGTGTCCACTTTGTCCACTTTGGATACTGTTTCACTTTAGTGCATGTGAGCACGTGGCAATGTATATATTTGCAAGCCCACAAATAAGAATAGTACACCTATAAAATAAAGTAACAATTTTTTATTCTTTTATGCTATGTAAATACATGTAAAGGAAGATACTGAAACACAGGAAATGTTTTTCATCACTGTCTTTTTTTCAATATTCATATATGATATCAGAGCAGTGAAAGCTTGATCCATCAGTCGTCTTCCTTATTTTCATATCAATCTTAAACAATGCCCGATAACACTACAACTACAGTGGCTCTAAACACCACTGGAGGAATCCCTACCATCGACTCAAACAATGCATATTTTCTTCATTCTTTTGATGCACCAGGAATGTCTCTTGTCAACATAGCTTTTGATGGAAGAGGATTCCAAGGATGTAGAAGGTCTGTGCTTATAACACTATCTGCTAAAAATAAAATAGGATTCATCAATGGTGCTTGCCCTGCTCCATCTCTCACTTGCAGAGACTATCAGCCTTGGAGCAGGTGTAATGACATGGTAACATCTTGGTTGCTCAACTCATTGTCCAAATACATAGGAGACAATGTCATTTACTCTAAATCTACTAAAGATCTCCAGACCAGCCTTGAACATAGGTTTGGTCAGTCAAATGGAGCTAAGCTCTATCACCTGAGGAAGGAATTATCAAGGTTAGTACATGGAACTAGTGACATAGCAAGCTACTTTACAAAACTCAAACGTTTATGGGATGAATTGGATTCACTTAACTATGATGTGAAGTGCAATTGCTTGTGTGTTTGTGAAGGGAAGAAAAAATTGGAAAAGTCACTAGATGATGAAAGGCTATGGGTTTAAATGATAGTTATGGTCAAGCAAGGGGAACCATCTCGATGATGAACCCCATATCAAGCATAAACCATGCATATTCCCTAGTATTGCAAGATGAAATCCAGAAAGAAGTTTTTGCTAACCCACTCATTTCTCTAGATTCTTCATCTTTCATGGTAACGAATCAAAACAACTTTGCACAAAGGAGTGCAAGGCAGATGCAAAGGAACCCAATGCAATATAAATAGTTTGGGAACCACATCCAAAAAGATACTAACTCTACTCAAAGGAACACAACTTTCAAGGAAAAGAAAACTAAGTTTAACACTAATGTAACATGTAGTCATTGCAAGAAAGTAGGTCACACTGTCAGTGATTGCCACAGAATTATAGGTTTCCCAAAAGACTTTGAATTCACAAAGGGAAATCAAGTTCATACCAAAAGCAATAAAATATTTCAAATTGAGGAATAAGATCAGAACAACAACAATCAGAATGAAGTACTCAATTAACACCTCTTACAGGATCAATTTTCACAGTTGGTACAACTAATCAAGCAGGTTAAAGGTGCAAATTCAGGAAATTCTGGAACATATATCAATGCTAATGCTGTGGCTGGTACTATTGCTAGATATTCTGGAACTTGTCTTTCAGTTTTTAATTCTAGTACATGGATTATTGATTCTGGAGCATCTGAACACATGTGTTTTTACCTCTGGTAATTGTATGTTGAAGGGGCCTTTAGTGAAGAGGGCACAAGTTTTTGGTAAGGCAAGGGATGGACTCTAACTTTTAGAACCAAGTGGAGTTAGAAATAACACAAGTGTGGTACCACTTTCAGTTTTAAATCAAAATGTCTTTAGTCAATTGTCAGTTCCATTTCCTTTTTCTGCAAACTCAGTTTCAGATGTAAGCCTTTGGCACATTAGGTTTGGGCATTTTCCCTTTTCATCAATGAAACATCTCTATTTTATTTCTTTACCTTCTAACTCTGATTATTTCTGTCAAATGTGTCCTAAATCTAGGCAAACCAGAATTTCTTTTCCTGTAAGTCAAATTAAATCAACAAGGGAATTTGAGTTAATCCATGTAGATGTCTGGGGGCCTTATAAGGAGTCAACTAATAATGGTTTTAAGTATTTCTTGACAGTTGTAAATGATTATAGTAGGGCAGTTTGGACTTTCCTTATGAGCACCAAAGCAATGCTTTTGGACTCCTTAAAAGTTTCCTTACAATGGTGGAAAGATAGTTTGGTGTAAAGGTACAAAAGATAAGAACAAATAATTCTTTTGAACTTGGGAAAGGTTCTCAGGAGGCAACATTTTTAGCCTCTCAAGGAATGCTACATCAAACATCATGTGTGGTAACCCCTCAATAGAATGGAGTGGTTGAAAAGAAGCACATACATCTTCTAGAAATTGCAAGGGCTTTGTTGTTTCAGTCTAAGCTTCCTCTTCCTTATTGGGGAGAATGTGTACTAGCTGCAACCTATTTGATCAATAGGTTACCTTCGAGAGTGCTTAAAGGAAGAATACCTTATTTTGTTCTATTTAAACAAAAATCCTCTTATGAACTATTGAAGTGTTTTGGTTGTCTTTGCTATGTATCTACTTTGACTAGTGGAAGAGGTAAGTTTGACCCAAGGGCAAAGCCCTGTGTGTTCTTAGGTTATCCCTTGGGGCAGAAAGATTATAAAGTTCTAGAGTTGGATACAAGAAGAGTGAGTGTATCTAGAGATGTGTACTTCTATGAAAATCAGTCCCCTTTTGCCTCTACTACTACACCTACATATTCCTTTTTTCCTGTTACATCACCTCTAGAACATAGTGTAGACTCATCATCGGAACACATAAAGGATGAGCCTGCTATTCCCAGCTCACCCTTACCTTCATTGCCTACTTTTTCAAATCCAAGCAACTCTAGCACCCTTCCTTCAACCTCAGGTACAAGTTCTATTTCCCAGCCTAGATCATTTCCTTATTCACCCTTACCTATATCCCTTCTTGAAGTCAGGAAATCCACTAGAACACATAATCCACCCTCATATCTCCCGGAATATGTGTGCAACTTAGTCTTTCTCACAGATCTCACAAACACTTGCTTCACTGCACCAATCTAGCTCATTGTTCTATCCTTCACAGCTCTTTCTCCAACCAATCAGTCTATACTTAATTCCACCTCCTACTTTGTTGAACCTACTTCTTACTCAGAGGCAGCTTTACACCCAGGGTGGCAGGAAGAAATGAAAAAAGAATTGGAAGCTCTAGAACTGAACAAAACTTGGGAGGTTGTGCCTTTACCTAGTGGAAAGAAAGCTCTTCCTTGCAAATGGGTCTACAAAGTGAAATACAAGTCTGATAGATATTTGAAAAGATTCAAAGCTTATTTAGTTATTAGGAGAGACACTCAAAGAGAAGGGATAGACTTTACTGAGACTTTTTTCCCAATTGTAAAAATGACAACAATTAGGTGCTTACTTGTTATTGCAGTGAAAAAGGGATGGAAGGTGTCACAACTAGATGTGAATAATGCCTTCCTGCATTGGGATTTGCAGGAAGAAGTATTTATGAAATTTCCAGCAGGGACAACACCACCTTTACCCAATAATGTCTGTCTTTTGAAAAAATCACTATATTGGCTGCGGGAAGCCTCAAGGCAGTGGTATGCAAGGCTCACTGCAGCCCTAAATTTTAAAGGATATTCACATTCTTTAAATAATTATTCCTTATTTTTTAAACAATCAGTAGTAAGGATTACCATAGTTGCAGTTTACATTGATGATATTCTAATCACAGGGGATGACTCTACCAAGTAGGAATACCTCAAATCTTTCCTTCACTCTGAATTTAAAATAAAGGACCTAGGGGATGCACATTATTTTTTGGGATTTGAGATTATAAGGGAAGCACATGGAATAATTTTGACTCAAAGGCGCTTTACCTTAGATATCTTGTCTGAATTTGATTGCATGAGCATGCGTCCAGTTTCTTCTCCTTTGGATCCTACTTAGAA
The DNA here is from genome assembly GCA_000715115.1 of Nicotiana otophora. Lineage (NCBI taxonomy): Eukaryota > Viridiplantae > Streptophyta > Magnoliopsida > Solanales > Solanaceae > Nicotiana > Nicotiana otophora. The sequence continues at coordinate 148,249 of AWOL01S0001522.1, forward strand.
ATTGCGAACAGAGGCAGGGACTTTGCTCCAAGATCCCACTTATTATCGTCGGTTGTTAGGAAAGTTAAATTTTCTAGCACACACTAGGCCTGACTTGTCCTTTGCAGTGTAACATCTTAGCCAATTTATGCAAACACCTCATCAACCCCATTTAGATGCTGCATTTCATTGCTTCAGATATCTCCTCAAGGACCCAGGATTAAGGCTTTTTCTAAATTCAAAGCCTAATTATCAGCTCCTTACTTTATGTGATTCCGATTGGGGATCTTGTCCTCAATCTCGCAAGTCCATTAGCGGGGTTTTCATCAGCTTTGGAGGTTCTCCCGTCTCCTGGAAATCAAAGAAACAAACCTCAGTGTCATTATCCTCTGCTCAAGCAGAGTATAGATCTATGCGGAGAGTCACAACAAAGGTTACCTGATTAGTGTGTCTATTAACTAATCTTTCGATTTCTCCTCCATTGCCAATAGATCTCTTCTCCAACAGTCAGGCCGCCATTCACATCACGAAAAACCCGGTTTTTCACGAGCGTACCAAGCATGTGGAGTTAGATTGTCACTTTGTCCGGTAGTAATTTTTGGCCGGAATCATCTCTCTTTCTTACATTCCTTCACGTTCTCAAGTGGCTGGCATTTTTACTAAACCCTTAGCAGGATCGGCACACAATTCCATTATTGGCAAGTTGGGTGTGGTTATACCCCCTTCAACTTGAGTAGGAGTGTTGGAGCTGGTTGTTTGATACAAGACACCATGAATAAAAAAGTTGGAGATGAAGAAGAAGAGACAAGGAAAGAGAAATTGGGGCTTTGATCTGCACGAAATAAAACTTGGTTGTATTGACCAAAGCTCTTTATCTCCTTTTGATACAAAGCACAAAGCACTTTGGATACTGAGGTGTCCACTTTGGATACTGTTTTACTTTAGTGCATGGGAGCACGTGACACTGTATATATTTGCAAGTCCACAAATAAGAATAGTACACTTATAGAATAAAGTAACAGTTTTTTATTTGAAATGAAACGTAGGAAACTTTTTCCATCATTGTCTTCTTTTCAATATTCTTACAATATGTCAGGTTCCGGTAATATACTGTGACAATCTTGGAGCCACATATCTCTGTGCTAATCCGGTCTTCCATTCTCGGATAAATTACATTGAGATAGATTATCATTTTGTGCGGTCTCTAATTCAAAAGCAACAACTATAGGTTTCACATGTAAATTCCAAAGATCAACTAGCCGATCTCTTAACCAAGCCGCTTTCTCGTTTGGATTTTAACCGCCTTCGATCCAAGATTGGCCTCGTCGACCGCTCGTCCATCTTGGGGGCATGTAAGGAAAGAACTGATTCAACAAATCAATCCAGTAAGGAAAGAACATATTTTGCAGATCATGCTAAAAGATCCTCCTCTGGTTAAGCCACCAAATCTGTGACTTACCAATATATGTTTTTCATTCTTACACTATGTTCACATTATATTCCTTGTATATAAATATCTCTTTGTTCTAACAGTGTAATGCAATTCATTTTGACTGCCATACAAAGCTGATTAAATACTTCATCCGTCTCAATTTATGTGAACTTATTTCCTTTTTAGTCCGTGCAAAAAAGAATGAACTATTTTCTTAATTGGAAAAATTTACCTTTACGCAATGATTTATAGCCACACAAAATATATGTGTCTCATTTTATACCACAAATTCAAATGTCTTCTCTCTTTTCTTAAACTCCGTGCCCAGTCAAATGAATTCAAAAAAAAGAGAGTAGCATTTAGTTTTCTAATTTATCGTTCGGAACGACTATTGGAAGTTAACCTTTTTTTAAAGAAGCTTTTTGAACAATGCATTGTTCTTTGTGGAGTGAGGTTATCAAGTTAAACCTAAAACTGATTCATGCCAAAAGAGGAAACCAAAAGAAGTAGGTCATTTACATGGTGTTAAGGGAAGATATTGTTGAAGATGTAGGCGTGAGAATTACATTTGCAACTTGTCAAATTACTGAAAGCTTCATATAATTTGTAGAATTGTTAGAAACAAAGTAAATATGCATAGTATAATCTTCTTGAAATGCAGCAGCATCAAGGGGCTTGGTTAGTCTTGGTTTTCGTACTTGGATCAAAGGCCCAAAGGCTTATAAACATGGCAATATCATTACATCAATTTATATACATTCCTAAGAGTAACAATTCAAATTAAGAGTTTAAATCTTAGGCTATGCTGCTAATACTCGTATAACTTATGTGCATTGTTAGAGATATCATTTTGTTTGAAATACAACTGAAAACAAGAATATGTGCATTATTAGCAATATTTGAAGAAGATTATCGAAAGTCAAAAATATTCCTTAATAAGTAGGCAACTTCTTCCTATTCGTGTCAAACATTATTTTAGTTCTCTACAGCTGCTCGTTCATTTTGTTGGGCTTGGAGATTAAAAACTCTCAATCAAGTTTTTCATCCAGTTGTGCAGTATTATCATAATAGGTTGCCAATTTGCTCCTATCTAACTTCCTTGCGAATGAATGTGGATCATGCTAGCCCTTTCTGTGGTAAAGAGGAAACTATTAGGCTATTTTTTTGGTCTATGATAATACTCAAAATTTCTAGACTGCGACTACACACTTATATTGCTAATATGTCGGATAACAACTGAATCGAATACCTTAGGAAACGGGGCAAAAACAATTTTAATAATATACTCAAGTGGTGTGAACTCCTCCCTTTTTGCCTATAACAGTTGTTTACCCATAAAAGGGCACAGTTGAATTTATAACGTGGTTTATAGACAAAAGAATAAATTTGATCCCAAAATAATAAATAAATTAAATAAAATGTAAGACTTAGCGTTAAAATCAAGATAAGGTGGGAAACAACTTGGTTCCGGGAGCAAGGCTTCCGAAGACAACAATAAGAATATCAATAGACTGAAAATAAAATACTATTGAGCTTAGAATAATGTGTAGCATAAGTTTGTCAGAATTTTCGTGTACTTACAATGGCTATTGAAGTCACTATTTATAGCTACTCCTAGGGAACAAGGTCCTAGGATCAAACCCCTCTTAAATGACAATTATGGGGCCATTGGTGAATGTGTAACGACAGGCTATGAATGCTAAAATTCTCTGTAACAGATTGTGTATTTAAACTGAGGAATATTCTTCATTGAGTGTCATCGGGTAACAAATATTTGTTTGTTCTTGTTAGCAATATTCCTTTCGGGATCTGCCCGGTGCCAACCGAAGCTGCTGTCCCTGGTCTTGATTTTCACTTGCCTCGTTTTCCGTCTGTCTCCGATTCCATATGTCACTCTGTTACTCGGGTATTTAATATGAATATAGTTTACTCTATACAGATAGTCCCCCTGCTTTCCGGTGGCACATCTTTGTGTCATCGGGAAGTTGGTGAAGATTCCTTTCTTGATGGAAAAGTTTCTGATCCCTTCTGAAAAGTTTCTGATGCTTGATTAGATGCACGTCTCTCCGCATTTAATACTCCGAACACGCATCGCTCCACTATTTAGAAATATTTTCACCGATTCTCGAGGTAATCATGATCACAATTTTAGCCGCCTATTTCTTTACTTATACGCCTCATTCTTCTTCTTTTACACTTCACAGTTCTTCAAACTCTCTCGACTTCTTTGCATTCAACTCTTTATCGCTTTCACTCTTCTTTAATCTTCTTCTTCAAAGAACTCTTATTACCTTCTGCTAACCATGGCTTCCTCCTCCAAGACTCAAGTTCTCTTAAAAACAAAGAAAATACCGATGATACTTCCCCTCCTATGGTGAGCACCATCATTCCTAGAAGACTCAATACATGTAGCCAAGGACTTCGAAGAGAAGTTTCCTTCTACAAGTTCTCGTACATGGGATGTTGGCGTATATCCTTCTTACATCCATCCTTCTAGCATTTCTGCTATGAAGGAGGATTATGATTAGCATGATCTGAACATCATCACTCCCGAACTAGTAGAGCGAGTACCCTTCCCTAAGATGGGCTTTATGTACGTTTATACGTACCCATTTACTTTGGGTGCATTTTCTTTGAGCAGGGGAATTAAACCCGTGATTTTCAAACTGTGCCACAAATACCAAATTTGTTTGGCATATGTGGGCCCTTTGGTATGGCTAACAGTAGCATGTCTACTGTGGCTGTGCCATGAGATGAATGAAGAGCTCACCTTTGCTCGCATGATGAACCTCTACTCCCCCAAGATTTTCCGTGGGGGAGTAATAAACTTTAGCAAACATGGGCACCATACTTTGCTCACCAGGATGGATAACGACAACGACTGTGGATGGATGGAGCAGTTCATTATCTTTTCCACCAGGAATATCATCCCGACCATAACTCCATCTTTCCCTGAGTCATGGACTCGTACTCGTAAGTTTAAAGCCTGTCTTTTCTCTTTAAAAAAGGTTATTTCAGGTTGTTACTCATACTTCTATTTTCACTATTTCAGCAACTCGGTGGACACCACTAAGGGTTGAAGGCTTGGACCAGTGGATCTAGAAGATTTCGAACATTACCACGCCTAAGATTCGCCGGTGGAAAGAACTGGCCCCCAAATACGGGTGGAATGCCAAAAATCATGGTAATTGGCTCGTGAAACTAATCTTGTGTTTATCTCATTTTCGTGTATAAGAAAATTGGTTAACTTCTTTTTCCGTTGAATTCAGGTCTTCCGCAGGGCTCCGTTACCATCCCCGGGTAGGATGTTTTGGTTGATCCCGCAGAGGCTGCTGAAGGAGGCCTTCACCCGAACAGGCACCACCGAATTTGCTTCCGGTGCAAGTGCTTCCTCTCGGAGTCCCCGGCCGGAGATAAAGCAACCAAAAAGGTGGCGCTCTTCCTCGGCCGAGGGCAAAAATAAAAAGGTAAAGAAAGCCGTACCCGAGCCAGCCACTGTCACTATGGTGATTGATGATGACGGGGAAGCCAGTGATGAAGGAGCTTCCCTACAAAGGAGACAACGACCTTCATCATCTCAACAAAATGCTCAATCTGAAAAGCTTATAAGCCCAACCGAGGACGATGTCTAAGAGCTCTGGGGAGAGCATGACTTAGTGGAAAATGCCAATTCTCCCTTTCCAGTACCAGTTGCTGCTCGCTATCTGCTGTCTCGGTTGGTGGAACAACTTTGTCCGCTGCTTAAAGTTCATTGTCATATTCCCCTCGCCAATTACCTGAAGCCGCTGGCTTCAGATATAGACAAGAAGAAAATACACTCTCTTTCGGGGGAGTGTATGATAAATAATGTCATACACAACACAACAACAGTATAGTACTCATTATCTTTGCTGTATATTTTCTCTTGATTTGTTATGACAGGATTTCTAACTTGGGTTTTTGCTTCACAGGCCAACTTCCTTGCTCTCGAGGGCCTTCAAAAGTTGATCCTTGATAAAGAAAAGCTTACGTCCGAGCGAGATCAACTGTTGGCCGAGAGGGACCAAGTTGCTGCTTGCCTTCCGGCACTGGCAGCACAAGCTGCTGAAGCCAGTGAGTTGGAGGCTCGGTTGCAGCAGAGAGAGCAGGAGGTGATGGCCCTTAGCCAAGAAGCCTCCCAGTTAAGTGTATAATTTCAAGAAGCCAAGGCTAAATGGTATGAGTTCCAAAATGCTGTACTTGCTGCTGCCGAGCGTGAGGCTTCCTCTACTGAGAGACTGAATAACTTGGAGGCAGCCTTTAACACCAAAGCTGAATAGGCTGCTATTGATGAGAAGTGTGCCCAGGTGGAGGAGAAGTATAAGAGGGTCATAGAACACAATAAGTTTCATATCTCCACTATCCGTGACCTTGATCTCAGCTTTAGGGCCACAAGATCCGAGAGGGATAGCCTTTCGACTGAGGTTGATCGGCTTAAATCAGAACTCCAGCACCGAGCGGATTCCCTCACTGTTGAGAAAACACATTCTATGTATAGTATGAGGAGAAAAACCTTGGAAGAGGCCAAAACGGGCATCATTGATTTTGATGCCGATATTGTTAAGGCCCGAGAGCTGGAGTCAACCGCCCGAAGGCACCTTCCAGCTCTACCCAATGAAATTGACTCTTCTGCCAGATCTGCTTACTTTTCTTGGGGGTGCAAATGCTTCTCTTCCCCCGAGTTCTGGGTATGCAGTAGTTTAGCCTTTTACTTTCTTTTCCCTTTGCTGTTTTCTTTTCATTCTTTTGTACTTGTGCTGCTTGGCACGTTTGTTATATAATAGTACTTTTCGTTTAAGCATTGCACAAAGTTTACTTTTCTACGTCAAATTATGCAAGGCTTCATGTGCATTTTTCCCTGATAGCATTTGGGTTCCGGGCATAAAATCTCCCGGAACCAATCCTTTACTGTAAGGGTTTCATAAGAGAGAGTCCTCTTATGTTTATAATGCTTTTGAAGAGGACGTCTCATGTTCATTCCGACACTAGCATTTGAAGTACTTGATTAACTTTCAAATGATAAAATTAATTCATTGTTTGGACAAAAAACAAGATAAAAATAAAAGGACTTTATTTTACTCCTTCTATCTTCAAAAGTACATAAGCATTCATTTTGCTGAAATAAAATTGCCATTACTTGTGGCTAATTTGTACAACTTGTTTCTATGAGACCGGTCGCGCAGTCCTTGGTCCCGATGATACATTTTTGTTCCCGGATTTTATAGTCCTGATTTCTATGGCAATCAGGTTGCTATATTCTCATATCATTCCCTCCAGTGTTCGAATGCGATGAATGCAAATTGGAACACTGGAAGTCTTGCTGCTTTGAAGATTCCACTAGTGAATGGTTGGATAATCTTTGGTCCGATAGCAAGCTTCGTTTCCCGTTAGGAACTTTGCTACCAAGCCAAATATTATCTAACCACCCCTAACCATCCCGCAGTGGTTTGTTGTTTCCATGCCTTGTCATTTAAAGGTCTTATTCCTACTAATGGCGTTTCCTTCGTATTATGCTTTCCGTTGCTACCTCATTAGAAATCCTTGCCAGAAAATCCTAATTGGGACAAAAGCAAGATAAAGGAAAAAAGAGTGCAGCACATACTTTCAGTATAAGAGTGCTCATGAGCAATAGTACCTTTTGAGGTGTGCCATATTCCAGTTGCTCGAAAATTTTACTCCGTCTTGGTTTTCCAGTTCATATGACCCTTTTCCGGTGACAGCTGAAACTCGGTAGGGGCCTTCCCACGTTAGACCCAGCTTCCCTGCGTGGAGCTCTCGGGTGTCTTGAGTCACTTTTCTTAAAAACAAGTCTCCCACTTTGAAATAACTGAGATTGTCTCTTCGATTATAGTATCTTTCCATTCTTTGTTTCTAGGCCACCATCCTTATATGCGCCAAGTCCTTGCATTCGTCAAGCAGCTCCAATTAGACTAGCAATGCTTTGTTGCTTGTTTCTTCGTCCGCCCGGAAATATCTCATGGTAGGTTCTCCCACTTCCACCGGGATCAGGTCTTCTGCTCCGTATACGAGAGAAAAAAGGTGTCTCTCTCGTGCTTGACTTGGCCGTTGTTCGGTATGCCCATAACACTCCCGGTAACTCTTCGGGACATTTGTCTTTGGCTACTTCCAATCTCTTTTTGAGGTTTCGAATAATCACCTTGTTTGTCGACTTCGCTTAGCCATTTGTGCTCGGATGGTATGGTGAAGATGTGGTCCTTTTGATTTTCAAATCCTCAAGAAATTTTGTGACCTTTGTGCCTATGAATTGTGGCTCGTTGTCGCGGGCTATCTCTTTTGGTATTCCGAACCTGCAAATTATGTTCTCCCATAGGAAATCGACCACTTCACGCTTGCCAATTTTTTGGTAAGGACCTGCTTCAACCCACTTAGAGAAGTAGTCAGTTAAAATCAAAAGAAACCTTAACTTACTAGGAGCCGACGATAGAGGATCGACTATATCCATCCTCTATTTCATGAATGGCCATGGCGACAAAACATAATGTAATAGTTCTGCCGGTTGGTGTACTAATGGCGCGTGGCGTTGGCACTTGTCGCATTTCTAAATAAATGCCTTAGCATCTTGTTCCATCCGGGGCCAGTAGTAACTTGCCATAACTAATTTTAACACTAACGAATCTGGACCTGAGCGATTTCCACAGACTCCATTGTGAACTTCTCTCATGACGTAATTGGCCTCGGAGGCTCCTAAGAATCGGGCCAACGGGCCTTGGAACGACTTTATATACAACTGGCCTCCCTAGAAGTTGTAGGGAGCTTCTTTGGTGCAGAATGCCCGGGATGGCTTCGGGTCTTCGGGCAGTTTTCCGTGCTGAAGGTAGTCTACTACTAGAAATCCGGTAAAAATCGACCAAACAAAGAACAATGTTGGTCGGTAATGGCCAAAAACTGACCAAAACGCGACCATTTATGTGTGGACGGTATTTTTGTGGTCGGAAAGGCATACCGACCAAAGTTGGTCGGTCAATTCAATTAAAAACAAATATTGCAAAAACACCCGACCAAAGTTGGTCGGTATTTTAATTATGTAATAAAAAAATTCACCATCTGAGAATCGAACCGAGGTCTGTACTGTGGCAGGATACTATTTTACCATTAGACTATTGATATATTTTATTTTAAGACTGTCTTTTATTTGATTTATACTCTTTAATTGTATTTTCGCACGAAAATAACCGACCAAAGTTGGTCGGTTTTATTAAAACGTAAAATTACCGAACAAAGTTGGTTGGTTTTTTTAAATAACCGGCCGAATTAACCGATCAATTTTGGTCATTTTCTAATATTAATTTTTATTTATTTTAATTGAAAAACCGACCAAAGTTGGTCGGTTTCTTGAAAAATAAATTTCGCGGGGCTTAAAAATAGTTTCTCGCATTTTTGCGCCAAAGAAAACCGACCAAAGTTGGTCGGTTTTGTAAAAAAAAATAAAAATAAAAATTATTTTGAAAAACCGACCAACTTTGGTCGGTTTATTGGTCGGTTGTTGTCGAACTTCTAGTAGTGGTCAATGATTTCATTTCTCCAATCCCAGACCAAGTTGGTCGTATTTCTTTCATAATAATCGTCTACATACAGTATTGAATGCATAAGCTGTACGACCGTACCAGAATCTGATCCCTTCATTTATGTGGACGAGCCCAGATTGGCTAGTGCTTCTGCTTCTGTGTTTTCTTCTCTCGGGATATGGGTGATTGACCATTACCTGAACCGTGCGAGCAGAATCTGGACTTTTACCACATATTGTTGCATGCGTTTCTCTTTGGTGTCGAAGATCCCATATACCTGATTTACTACCAGTTGGGAATCACATTTGATATCAATGAACTTGGAGTCTAGTCCCCGGACTAGTTCAAGTCCTTCGTCTTCACGGACTAGAACGACACTTACCTCTACCTCCGAGACCGCAAAGTAAATTAGCAACTGTTTGCTTTCCTCCCATTTTGATAGTAACGTAGGGCTTGATAAATACCTTTTCAAGTTTTTAGGGCCTGGTGGCATCCCGGAGTCCATTAGAAGTTATTCTTCTTCTTCAGAAGTGAGAAGAAGTGATGACATTTTTTCGAAGACCGGGAAATGAACTTACTTAGAGCGCCCAGTCTTCCAGTTAACCTTTGGACTTATTTCACATTTATCAACCAATCGGGAATGTCCTTGATGGCTTTAATTTTATCGGGATTGACTTCGAATCCCCTTTGTGACACCAAAACACCCAAAAATTTACCGGAGCTCACTCTGAATGCACACTTTTCGGGGTTAAGCTTCATGTTATGCTTCCTTAGGATGTCAAAAATTTCTTGAAGGTGTTTCAAATGGTCACCTGTATTCAAAGACTTAACCAACATATCATATATGTAAACTTTCATTGTCTTCCCTATCTTCTCTTTGAACATTTTATTCACGAGCCTCTGATAAGTGGCTCTGGCATTTTTAAGCACAAAAGGCATAACATTGTAGCAATATGTGCCAAAGTTCGTTATGAACGAAATTCTTTCCTGATCCTCTGGGTTCATTTTTATTTGGTTGTACCCGTAATAGGCATCAAGGAAACTCATCAACCCATGCTCGGTCATTGCATCAATCATCTGATCAATGTTTGGCAATGAGAAAAAGTCTTTTGGGCACGCCTTATTCAGATCTTAATAATCTTTGCACATGTGAAACTTATTATTCTTTTTTGGAACTACCACTACGTTAGCCAGCCAGTCGGGATACTTTACCTCCCGGATTGAACTGATATCAAGCAATTGGGTTACCTCTTCTTTGAAAAACCTATTTCTGACCTCGGTAATCAGGAGTTTCTTCTGCCTTACCGGAGGGATGTTAGGGTCCATGCTTAACTTGTGTACGACCAACTCTAGAGGAATACCTGTCATATCCGCATGCGACCATGCAAAACAATCAACATTAATTTTAAGAAATTCTATAAATCCTGACCTGGGCTCGGGGTTTAATCCTGTCCCAAGTGGAACTTCCTCTCTAAGAACTTCTCGAACAATGCAACTTGTTCTAGTTCTTCCTCCATGGATTTGGTTGCGTATGTTTCTTCCGGTACCTGAAAATACCTTGGAACCTTATAGGATTCCAACGACTCCTCCCCTTTGTCTACTTCATTTGGTTCGGGAGCGGTCATCTGTTCCTGTAATTACTATGCCGCATGTTCCTTCCCTTTACTGCTGGAAATCGATATCCTGTTCATCTCCCTTGCCGCCGGTTGATCTCCTCTTATTTGTTTAATTTCTTCTAGAGTTGGGAATTTCAGAAGTTGATGGTATGTTGATGGCACAACCTTCATTTCTTGTAGCCATGGTCTGCCAAGAATAATGTTGTAGCCCATGTCACCATCTACTACTTCAAACAAGGTTGTCTTCATTACCCCTTCGGCGTTTATGGGCAGCAGGATCTCCCTTCGGGTTGTCACACTTGCTAAGTTGAACCCGATGAGGAGCTTTGTGGTCGGAATGATACTTCCGGTTAGCTTGGCTTGTTCCAGCACTTTTCATTGAATGATATTGGCTTGTAAGGCCCCGTAAAATTTTGTAAAGAAATTAAGGTTTCGTGGTGCCGATTTAGGCTTACATGTTTGAGGATTGTAGAAATAAGCTCGCCGCGGCTCGGACTTTTTGGGTTGAATAATGCACTGGGGAGTAAAGAAAAATTTTGCCAGAAAAAGTCATTTCTGCGGCCTACTATGCGGTTGCATAATCACTCTGCGGACCACATAATGGCTACAGAGTGAATCAGAGGCGAGGCAGATTGGAGGAAGGTTTGCAATGCATTATGCGACCGCAGACTAGTTCTGCGGTGCATTATGCGACCGCAGACCAGTTCTGCGATGCATTATGCGACCGCAGAACAGGTCTGCGGGCCACATAACTACCGCATACCCAACCAGGCGACAACAGTTATGGGCACCAAATTGTACTGCCAATATGTGAACCGCATATCCATTCTGCGGTCGCATATGCGACTGTAGATCCTGTTCTGGAACTTCATGTTTGGGTTTTTATAACCCGATCGTACTTCATTAAATAGAGACAATGGACCATTTTTGAGCTAAAACCTGATATTTTGAGAGTGAGAGAGTTCCCTAGAGTGGGAGAGTGATCTTCAACAAATTGTCCTTCAATTCTTGCTCAAATACTCGAAGATTAACAAGGAAAACTCACTAGGTCTTTATCCTAAAGGTAAGATTCTACACCCTAACCCTCAATCTCAAATTTTATCTAGAATTGGGTAATTAGTAAGATAATTTTGGGCGTGAGAGTTGTTCATATTGCATGCATGTGTTATCAAAGGGTGTAAGAAGATTATTGAGCTAAGAATGGTAGATAATGGGTTTGGGATTATGGAATCCATCATAGGAGGACCTTAAAATCTTAATGCATACCTAGTGTTTGATAAAATGCTCAAATGAGCTAGAACCATGATCATCCTACTAATTTTGGTTCAATTTGTTATATTTCTAAAATAGATTGAAGTTCTATGAATCCCGAAACATTTTAGAGTTTAAGGAAGCTCAATTGAGGTATGTTGTCTAAACTCTTCTCTTAGAATTGAACCTCACATTATTCTTGTAAGCTTCAAGTTGTTCACCACGAACCGATTATTCCGAATAAGCTTTGTGACAAGAGATATATGTTCCGTACATGTTCCAAATGATATTATTGTGTTGTGTTACTATTGTGAGAACGTATTCAAGGTATGGATTGTTTATCTAAGTATTACAACTTCAAGTTGTGTTTCAAATGAAAACTCTAATACTAAATTGTGTAGAGATTGTGATTGGGATTACACCACCACCTGCATACATTGGGGTGAGGCGGCAAGGCTGCTTTGTGTAGAGTTTCCATATTGTGGAGAATACACCTCCACCCGCATACATTGGGGTGAGGCAGCAAGGCCGCTTTGTGTAGAGTTTTGGGATTGTGGAATACACCTCCACCCGCATACATTGGGGTGAGGCGTCAAAGCCGCTCTGTGAAAAGGTAGTTGTTGAGAATCCTCAACTGGAAATTTATAAATGTTATTGGAAGGTCTTAGCAAATCTGTTTGACATTTATGGCTATCTAAGTCCTATGATCGTTACCATGATTTATCATATTCGTGTTGTATTTCCAAATTGTTGAATAGATGTTTTGGTTTTCATACTAGTACATATACTAACGCCCCTATTTTTGGGGGCGCTGCATCTTTAATGGATGCATGTGGTTCCAGAGTAGGAGATATTGATCAATGATAGCGGTACATCCTCTTCCCAGCTGACTTGGTGAGCCCCACTTTATTTCGGGGTCATGTATCTTTTGTTCCTTGTGTATTGTGTTTGAGGTATAGCCGGGGCCTTATTGCCGATATTATCATAGTACTCTTCTGTATCAATAAAGGCTCCATAGATATAGTGTGGGTTGTATATTGGTGCTGGGAAAGTTAAACTAGTTATGTTGTGTTTGAATTACTTATTCCACTTCAGACTATGAAACATATGTGTGAAATTTGAGACTTCAAAATGAAGTAACTAATGGTAAGAAATTGGTATTGCAGACACGATCGCCTTATTTTTGATTAACAAAAATATATATTCTCTTTATTCATGAATGAGTTTGGGTAGGAGGAAATCTAATAGACTTTCTCGGCCAGGTTCACTCGATTGAGCACCGGTCGCACTCCCCGAGGTCGGAGCATGACATGGCTGAACTTCCTAGGTCCACCAAAACACGTTTAATTTTAAAATCTAAAATATTAAGAGGAATTACCAGGGCATCGTTGTGTGGTAGTAGGAGTCCATAGGCGTCCTCCTCCATGAAAGTGATATTGTCCTCGGCGACTTCCCGGAGTCTTTTGCTTTGAGTCACTGATACCTTTTTCTTTTTTGCTACTGAAAAGGTTACACCATTAATCTCGTTCCCCCCCAAAATTATGTTGATCGTTAGTCGAGGAGGATATTCTCCTATCTTCGAGGGTTCTGCGTTATCTCGGTTGCGGCCATAATTAATTTTAGCCCGGTCGCTTAAGAATTCTCTAAGATGGCCATTTTTTAGCAACGTCGCCACCTCCTCGCGCAGATGTCGGCATTCCCCAGTTTGGTGGCCGTTAGTCCCATAGTACTCATACCATAGATTAGGATCCCTCTGACTAGGATCAGATCTCACGGCCTCGGGAACCATGCTTCTTTAATGTTCCTTATCTCCAATACCAGCTCCATCATGCTCACATTGAAATTATACTTGGACAGTCTGGGGTAGGTGGAATCCCGAGAGCCTGATATTTCTTTATCGTGCAATGATCTGTTATTCTAGCCGTGGTCAGTACTTCTATCGCTAGAGAACCTGTCTGTCGATCGGAAACCTCTGCCACGTCCTTCGACCCTTTCGTAGGGAAAACACCGGCCCGTACAAGATCATCGATCTGTGTCAAAATAATCCTTCGACTTATCATTGTTCTTTTCTCAATCGCGACCCTTGGTTGATGCAGGGAAACCATACTGGTTGTCTTTTATTCTTATCTTTGATTCGTAGGGGTTGTGGACATTTGCCCATGTAGTTGCCTGGAACTCGAGCAAGCTTTCTTTCAGTTTCCGGGAAGCATCTGAGCTCCTCAGGTTCTGCCCCTTAGTAAATGTCTCGGATTCCCATTCATCTGGCACGACCGGTAGCAGCATCATTTTCTTCTGAAACTTGGTCACGAACTCTCGCAGCAATTCAGACTCTCCTTGTGCAATTCTGAATATGTTGGCCTTTTGGGATTGTACTTTCCTGGCCCCGGCATGGGCATAAAAGAACCTGCGAGCGTCTTAGAGGAATCTATTTAGTGCTCGGGTAAAAGTGAATACCATGTCAGAGCCCCCTTCGTGAGGGTTTTCCCGAACTTCGTCACCGGGACTGACTCAATCTCGTACGGAGCTAGGCTGTTTCCTTTCATCATCGTTGTGTAGGTGGTGATATGCTCCTGAGGATCCGAAGTCCCATCATATTTTGGTACGTCTAGAATTTTGAACCGTTTCGTGATTAACTCCGGTGCCGCAGTCAGTAGAACAACAACTGGGTGTATTTCTTTGATTCCGATCCTTTCAATACTGACCGTGCACCCGAAATTTGGTCCATTCGGGTATTTATTTCCCTCATAAACCGTATGAAATAGATTTTAAAACGGATCATTCCCGTTGTTGTTACTAGATCAGCTGCCGTTCCCCCCGGCCCCGTCGAAGATGACCTCACCCCTCGGGGTGTTGTTATCAACCCTTTGCGCTGTTTGATTTGTGGGAGCACCGGGAGGAAGTGGACCTCTTCCTTTCGCGTTTTCGGAAGCACCCGACAATGCATGCCTCAACTCTGTAATGGCCTAGTCTTGCCACGATAGATTGCTTATAATAGCCTTTTGTTGTTCTCTCAAGATCCTTACCATTTCCGCAATGTCCTCGTCTTCGGCATCACCAGGAGTCATCTCACATACATGTCATGGATATTGCCCACCATGGACCGGCGTGGCTACGTCCTCCTCGTTGCGGTTGTCACCAATCGAATCCTCGTGTTGAGGCAGATTTCCTTAAGCCTCAATGTTGTATGTGATGTTGACATTGTTATCTGCCATCTTTTATGATGTTTTGCTAAGAAACAAAGAATCAAACAGATTAGTAATAGATGCAAGGATCAACTCAATTACGCAACTGTCTAAGCCGCACAGTAGGCGCCAAACTGTTTACCCATAAAATTGTACAGTTGAATTTATAATATGGTTTATAGACAAAAAAATCAATTTTGATCCTAAAATGATAAATAAATTAAATAAAATATAAGACTTAGCTTTGAAATTGAGATAAGACAACAACAACGTGGTTCTGGGAGCAAGGCTTCCGAAGACAACAATAAGAATATCAATAGACTGAAAATAAAGTATTATTTTGCTTAGAATAATGTGTAGCATAAGTTTGTCAGAATTTTCGTGTCTTACAATGGCTGTTAAAGTCACTATTTATAGCTACTCCTAGGGAACAAGGTCCTAGGATCAAGCCCCTCTTAAATAACAATCATGAAGACCATTGATGAATGTGTAACGGCAAGATATGAATGCCAAAATTCTCTGTAATGGAGTGCGTATTTAACATTGAGGAATATTCTTCATTGAATATCATCGGGTGGCAAATATTCATTTATCCTCGTTAGCAATATTCCTTTCGTGGTCTGTCCGGTGCCAACCGAAGCTGCTGTCCCCGGTCTTGGTTTTCACTTGCCTTGTTTTCTGTTTGTCTTCGGTTTCACGTGTCGCTCTATTACTCGAGTATTTAATATGGACCGATTTTACCCTATACAACATCATACCTCATGCTACTATTACATTAGCAAAACATCCAGCTCTAGTGTATGGTCTTCGAATGATGTTCAACATAAGTGTTTCCTCTTACAAGGATCTGTTGACTCAAAAGAAATTATTATTATTATTATTATTATTATTATTATTATTATTATTATTATTATTATTATTATTATTATTATTATTATTATTATTATTATTATTATTATTATTATTATTATTATTATTATTATTATTATTATTATTATTATTATTATTATTATTATTATTATTATTATTATTATTATTATTATTATTATTATTATTATTATTATTATTATTATTATTATTATTATTATTATTATTATTATTATTATTATTATTATTATTATTATTATTATTATTATTATTATTATTATTATTATTATTATTATTATTATTATTATTATTATTATTATTATTATTATTATTATTATTATTATTATTATTATTATTATTATTATTATTATTATTATTATTATTATTATTATTATTATTATTATTATTATTATTATTATTATTATTATTATTATTATTATTATTATTATTATTATTATTATTATTATTATTATTATTATTATTATTATTATTATTATTATTATTATTATTATTATTATTATTATTATTATTATTATTATTATTATTATTATTATTATTATTATTATTATTATTATTATTATTATTATTATTATTATTATTATTATTATTATTATTATTATTATTATTATTATTATTATTATTATTATTATTATTATTATTATTATTATTATTATTATTATTATTATTATTATTATTATTATTATTATTATTATTATTATTATTATTATTATTATTATTATTATTATTATTATTATTATTATTATTATTATTATTATTATTATTATTATTATTATTATTATTATTATTATTATTATTATTATTATTATTATTATTATTATTATTATTATTATTATTATTATTATTATTATTATTATTATTATTATTATTATTATTATTATTATTATTATTATTATTATTATTATTATTATTATTATTATTATTATTATTATTATTATTATTATTATTATTATTATTATTATTATTATTATTATTATTATTATTATTATTATTATTATTATTATTATTATTATTATTATTATCACTGAGCACGAGGCTGCAACTTTTTAATCATTTTGAATATCGACTAGTTCCTCCCTTGTTTGCATGTTATAGTTGCCGTCAAAATAAGAACTCTTTCTATTAAAACTATTGGGGATGTCTGCAATATGAACATGAGGTAAATGAATTGGAATGTGCTGGGCTCTGATACCATAATGCATAGATCTTGAGCTTAACTCAACTCCAAGCTCATGAGGTGAATATTACCTAAGACCATATAGAGAGGCTTTCCCATAGTGGTTTACGCGGGACACAACAAATGATAGCATTTATGCTTGTAATTATGAGACATAATTATATATAATACTCCTGTTTGTATTACACTTACTTTAGGCACTTGAAAGGTATATTTTCTTGATTCTTTTTCTTCCCTCACTTATTCCCCTTCTCTCTCCTCTCTCCCAACCATCATTCTCACCACCATCCCCATCATTGCCACTACAACCTTCCTTTCGATCTCCGTGCTACCACTGCCTCAACTGTTGCCCAACATCTGTTACCATGATTTCAACAGAACGAGACTCCTTTATCTTTCAATATTAAGAACAATGGGACATCATAAAGGAATACCGGCACATCATGAAGCATCAAGAACCTTGGGCATATCGTTTCTCTAGAAAACACCTTAATCTATGTATAATGACAGCGAAGCGGGGTTTTTGTATTTTTGTTTTCCAGAAGAAAGAAGAGTCTAGTGAGTGAAAGGCAACTACAATATGTTGCTAAGTGGGATTTCGTTCACTATATCAAAGAAACTTGTTTCGTAACTTAAAGTCAATTGAAAAGAAAAGACATAAATTAATTGTATTGCAATTAGAGCCTTCTGCAGTGGCGGCCATGTCTTGAAAGTGGCCCCAGTGGATAACTTCTTTTCCTTGTTGTATATAGAATATTGAGAAAAACATTATTGAAGGTCTTTGGCTTCATATGATTGCTTCATCACATATTCAGAAAAAGCACCTCCACCTTTCTTGGAGGTTTGACGACATCGGATTAGATGACTCGAAGAGGAAAGAAACCAAATGGTCAAATTACATAACATTAAACAGAAAATGATCTTCTCAACAAGAAAGATGACACAAAATTTGACCAAGATCAGAAATTGAATTGATAAAGAGGAAGATCCGGTGGGGTGACGGACGGTAAATGAGGCTTGTGGGCAATGAAGAACAGGAAAAGAGGGGGGAGATTCTCAAAAAATATTTTGAAAGAGATTTTTTTTTACAAATTTACAAGTTCTGCCAATAGATTTGATGTATATGTGATGTGATGGTGGGCTAGAAGCATGGATTTTAGTCTCAATTTCACATATTGGTGATTGCATTTTAATCGTATTTTGAGCTTAATTATGAAAAAATTATACTTATGATGTGGTTTGTGTGTTAAGGACTTAAATCAGAGCCATAATGAAACATGGAGCTTCGAAGTCTGAATAAAAGCTTTAATTGATCATCTGGGACCATATCCGTAGTTCGTGGACCGGCGTTGTATATGAAAGTGAAAAAAAAGAGCATGGAATAGATCATAATGGACTAGTGTGTCGCATAAGGTATGGCATTGAGTGTTGCATTAGTACATAAGTTTGTCAGAAGTTTGAGAAGTTCAGAGACTTGAAGTTTTGGGGTCTAAAAGAAAAATACACTAATGCGACGCAGAGTGCGTAGTCGGACGCGACGCATTAGTACAAACATTTGTCAGACAAGCTAAGTCCAGAGAGTTTACAACCGAGCAAAATATACTAATGCGATGCGCACTGTGTAGTACTGTGTGATGCAGGAAGTGTAAAACATTTTCCTGGTTTTCCCACTTCAGCTCGAAGAGGGTAGTTTGGTCCAGGCACATGTCTTTGCAGTTGGCGGATCAGGCCACAATAATACCCGAAAGAATAGTGGAAGATATGCTAGTTCGGGTGGATAAATTTGTGTGCCTTGTTGGCTTCATTGTGGTGAACATGGAAGAGAATAAGGAGGTCCTCTGATTTTAGGAAGATCCTTCTTGGATACTGGTAGAGATATAAGGCAGCTCATACTAAGAGTAGGGGAAGAAAGAGTGGTTTTCAAGATGAAGGAAGCAATAGGGGAACCTAGAGAGGAGTCGACTGCATACTCTAATTTTAAGGTGGATGTCCTAAAAGAGCTAGGTGAAGAGACAAACATGATAAATGTGGGGTGCGCCCGAAGATGTTAGAGAAGAAAATCTCAGCATGGATGTGTGCATTGGGTCAGGCGTGCAAAATAGACCCCGACATCGATTCAGACCCAGGCTACACGATTCAGTAGAGTTTCCTTTACCTCTTGGTTTTTTACTTGTGTATCATGGGGACATGCCACAATTTAAAGTGTGGGGTAAGGGATGTAAATATGTATATGTGTTTTTGTTTTGCTTCTCCTTATCTTTGTGTTTTTTTGTTAGTATTTAAAATAAATTGACAGAAATTGACTTTTCCAGACGATAAATTTTCTTGGCTGTCTTCTTGAGGGAATAAATTAAAAAAAAAGATAAAAATCTAAAAAAATATTTTTATTTAATTTTATTTTCTTAGGTAGTGAAATAATTTCCCCTTGGTTTTTCTTTGTGCTGCGGTTCTTTTTCAAGGGTTTTACTTGAACCGGGTATATTTAGTTTTTTTGTAGGAATAAAGAATCTTGAGTCAATGTGCTAGTTGTAAGCAATATTTCTTGACTTTGTTGTGTCTTGAGAGCGGCGAGTGCCTTTTTTTTAAAGCAAATATACTACTAGGTTATTCACCTAGTAGCTGTTATATATAATAAGTCCCAAACTGGATGAAAGTTACACAATTATTCAAGTAAAAGAAAATAATAAAACAAAGAATGCCAATGGCTATTGCTACCAAATACAATGTAGCCGTAGCATAATAATAACTGGAAAGAACAAAGCTAGTAATTTGAAACATTCAATTGTTGCTGACGATATTGAATTCACACACCAATTGCAAATAATTCCTTACAGCACCTTTAAAGCTCTCACCCGGCGCCATTTGTTGTAATCCAATTGAGTAGGTATGTGTAAATCCATAAGTTGTGAAGCAAAGTAGTTCAGACTTCTTTAAATCGGGGCTGAAGACCTCCAGCAGCCTGTTTGATATAGAAAATAGGCATTTGAGATTTCTTTGCTTGAGGTCTAGTATGCATTGAGAAATGTTGACCAAAAAGCCAGTTAAAAAAAATTGAATCACTGGAGATGACTCATCTCCAGACAGTCGGTGAACTGCCCTAAGTTGTCCATCACAACAATTGATAGTTGAGCCCTATGACCGTTGAAGCGCATCTGACCAATATGTGTTGAGATACGACTCTGTGACTTCACAAGTTTGTATATTCTGTCAAGTATTTGTTTATACACTTGATAATGAATCAGTTCTCCACAATTACTAGGATGAGTGTTAAGCTAATGGAAAACCAAAATGTTGATCATGGGGCAGCAGAACAGTAGCAGTGAAAACAAAAAGCTAGAAAAATTTAATTGTATCTTCCCGTCTAGTGATGCAGCAACTATAGATTGAGCATTATGTAATGATAATACCACTGAGTGTTGAAACATCTCCATAAAGAAAGGATATAGTCCAAAAGAATCCAGCATAATCAGCCTCCTTAGTAGAAGCTTCTTCAAAAGCACACCAGAAATAGTAAGGTGTTGTACAGGAACATTGCATCTTGATCTTTCTGAGGAATGATGATCTTCTGATGTGTCGTAGAAGCATACTTGCAGTTATAGCATCAATAAATACTTATGCATGTGTGATGATGAAACCATATAATGCAGTAAATTGTCCATGGGATCCAGTGTGTGATAGGTATCTAAAAATCCACATTTCGTAAAGCATTGAAGATTAGATATCTTTAATTTAGGGCTGAAGAACTGAAAATCCAGCATAAAAGTTGTTGTAGTGCATAGAACTATGAGCTTCCTTTGCGCGAAACGTAGTGCGTAGTTGTTAACTTCCATCAACCAAACAACTAAGCTCCAGTGAATTTCCATAAGCGATAAGAGAGCTAAGTACAAATGATTCTCCAAATGCCAGAATAGTTGCAACAGATTGCTAAACATGCCAAGCAATTTATGTTCCTCTAACAGTCCCATAATAATGTTGAATTTATGTAGAGCCATGTAAGGGTATCTTATAATTTTTTGCCCCTGTTGTATACTGAAAGTTGGGTTGCTGAAGTGTTTTTGTTGCAAGTTTTCGAACAACCCCCAAAACGAGCATGACAACATGCTAATACCATTGGGAATTGATACGACCACAAATAAACAGTAAGTACTTTTAAAATCACACCAGCAATAGTAAGGTCGCGTGCAACAACGATATAACTTGATCTTGCTATGAAGTGATGTTCTGTTGATGTATTTGTAGGAGAAAACTTGTAGTTGTAGCGTCAATGAATACTTATGTATTTGGGATGCTAAGACCACTCCATGCTCATGCCTCAATAATATGAGCCTATCTCTAGAACCTACAAAATGTAGCAAACAAGTTAGGAGGAAAGAAGCTGCTCCTAGGTTCTTGTGTGTTGTGGGAGCTTTGCAGTAGATTGGGTTGAGAATGATGGAGGAATGCTGTGGATGCTGTCTAGTTGGTATATTATTGTTGTATGTCGTCAAACCACCCCTAGAATGAGCATGCTTCCATGCTAATACCACTGGGAGGTAATAAGATAGCACACTACCATGTAATACCTCCCAAACTACAGTATCAAAAGACTAGCAGTATAAGCAGAACGGAAGAAGCCATTGCCAAAATACATTGCTATGTGTTTGTGCATAAGCAACTATAACCAACCAATAAGTGTCTGCTTTATTCCAAATGAAATAACTGGACATTGTCATCCCATATACTGATTCATAAACCAATGAATGTGCTCTCATGTATTCCAGCATAATCAGTCCTAGTAATTTAAGGTTCCCATTACTGCAAACCTTATAACAAACATGTGGTAATCCCCTAGCTTGTAGTTCTCTGTAAAAGCTTAGAGACTTTTCTGATCCTCTAGCATTAGAGTTATAATAAGTAAACTGTTTAGTAACCATAACAAGGATAGGTGAACTGAATATATTCATCAGTCTCGTGCTTTTCTTTTTTCAAGCCTTACTCTAATGTTAGGGATGTCCATGTTAAGGAGTGTCTTTCCTGTAGTAGGTAGACTTTCAAACAAGTGGAATGTGATATTACCTGTAAAAGAGAAAACCAAGTTAGCTAAGAAATCTGCAACTGTATTTCCCTCCCTAAGCACATGCTGAAATAGGACATTATAGTTGTTTTGATGTCCTTTATATTCTTGACTTCTGCACGTATAGTCCATGGACATTCCCATTCTCCATCAACGATATTTTTCACCACCAAGGAGTCAATTTCCATGATTTGTGGGTTCATTTGTTGCTCAACACAGTATACCAGACCATTTAGAAGTGCTTTTGCTTGTGCCACAATGTTGGTTGTATCTCCTATTGGTGCTACATCCGCGTATACTAAATCACCTGCACTATCACGTACACAGAAACTGTATGAACTATGTCCAGGATTGCCTTTGGATCCCCCATCTGTGTTACATTTGAACCACTCCTCATAGGGTGGCTCCCAGGTGACTCTTCTGCTCACTACATATGGTTTGTAGTCTTCAAAATATATGATGATATCTGGCCATAGTAATGGGATGTTTGATATCCATGGGTATCTTTCTCTTGCAAGAAAATGTAAAGTTTTGTTAACCTCATGGATCACCCTGTTTGCACAGATTGTGCCATCATACTTTATTTTGTTTCTCCTCTTCCAAGGTTCCCATGTAATAATTGCAGGTGCTGCCTGGTATAACAGCTTAAGTTTTGTGCAGCATGTCTCAGTCCACCATGCTCTTATCACCTGATGTACCTTCACCAACTGTACTATAATTCCTGCTGCCTGAAGGAAGTGTTTCCACACTTTGTCTGCAGTGTCACTCTTTAGGAATAGATATTGGAATGATTCCTCATGTGGTGGTAAGCAACACTAGCGCTTAGACACAACCAGATATCCATTTCTTCTCCATAGATCATCAGTAAGAATCTTTCCTTTCCACAATTTCCATAGGAAGAATGAAATTTTGAAAGGTAATCGTTTTGTCTCAAATCTTGCTGAATTCTGGATTATCTGATGCTCTGTGTCTCATAATCTTCCATGCACTGTTAACTGTGAATTTACCTGAAGTTGTGGGTATCCAAATAGGTTTATACAAGTGGCCATCACTCTTATCAAAGTAAACCTCATCACTTATGTGTTCAGCAATGTTGTCCGGAAAGGTTTGCTCTAGAAGTTGATCATCCCAGGCATTCCCACACCTCAACTCTGTAACTTTCTCTATTTGTTCATTAATGTTGAAATCTTGAGGTAGAACATGATATAAAACTCCAATACTAGTCCAGTTTTTATGCCATATATTAGTGGTATCCCCTATTCAACTCCCACATGATTTCATGTTCCACATCTTCTCTTGCTTCTATCATTTTTCTCCAAACATATGATCCTTGTCTGAATTCGACAATAGTAGGCATATCTTTTTTACAATATTTGTTTCACATAAAATTGGACCACA
Source organism: Nicotiana otophora (assembly GCA_000715115.1). Lineage (NCBI taxonomy): Eukaryota > Viridiplantae > Streptophyta > Magnoliopsida > Solanales > Solanaceae > Nicotiana > Nicotiana otophora. Next base: position 171,766 of record AWOL01S0001522.1, read on the forward strand.
ATAATTTTGTAGTCCTAAACCTCCACCATAGTTTGACAAACAAATATTTTGAAATGTCAAACAAAGATTTTAGTCCTAGTCCTCTTTCCTCCTTTGGTAGACATAGATTTAGCCACTTGGACTAGTGTCTACTTCTGCCCTTATCTTTAGTGCTCCAAATGAATCTCGCAAACATCTTATGTAGATGTTGAATGACATTATTAGGAGGGCCCAGAACTGACAGAATGTGAGTAGGCAAGCTTTGAAGTACACTAGTTATAAGATTAGCCTTTCCTCCAAAAGATAATAGTTTCCCTTTCCAAGAGTGTAATTTTGATTTCACTTTCTTGAGTAGATCATTGTAGTAATTCTTTCTTCTCCTTGTGTAGAAAATTGGACACCCAAGGTAAGTCAAAGGGAAATTACCTTTTTTAAAACCTGTCATAGAACCAATAGAATCAACTATGTATCTTGCCACCTTGTCATGCATGTAGTAAGAGGTATTTGTCTTGTTAATCAGCTGGCCAAATGCTTGTTCGTAAAATGTGAGTAGTTCTACTACTTTTCCTAAGGAGTAAGGGTCAGCTGATGTGAAAATGATTGTATCATCAGTATATGCCAAGTGGTTTAATGGGTCTGTCCACTTTGGAATTTCAAATCCTATGAACTTCTTGTCTTCAAACAACTTATTCAGTGATCGTGATAGTACTTCTACAGATAGAATAAATAGTGATGGAGACAATGGATCCCCTTGTTTGACACCTCTGCTGAATTTAAAAAATCTTGAAGCTTGACTATTGATTAGTACTGAATACCAGTTGTTAGCCAATGAGTTCCATACCATGTTGATAAAGTGCTCAGCAAATCCCATTGCCTTCAACACATGCATTAGGTATCTCCAAGACACCCTATCATATGCCTTTGTCATATCAAGTTTGATCACCATATTTACTGGCTTCCCTCTTAACCTTATATCAGTGACAATCTCTTGAGTGAGCAAAATATTTTCAAATTTGCTCATTCCTTTCACAAACCCAGACTGGTTGGGAGAAAAAGTGTTGGTAGGATCTTCTCCAGTCTGTCATATAACACTCTTGAGGTTACCTTATTGATGAAGTTACTAAGACTTATAGGCCTTAGGTCGGAAAATATTTGAACTTGTTGTATCTTAGGAAGCAATACTAGATTTGTATGTGTTATAGAATTTGGCAATGATGCTCCTGTATAGAATTGCTGTAGCATGTTGTAAATATCTTCTATAACAATGTCCCAGCAATGTTGATAGAAAAGTCCAGTGAGGCCATCGGGGCCACCTGCACTATCCCCACTCATTGCGAAAACTGCACTCTTGACTTCTTCTATTGTAGGGAACCGACAGAGTTCTAGATTTTGATCAGTGGTGATCATAGTAGGTACATTATGAAGTAATTCAGAACTTGTAAACTCTCCTTCCTGTGTTAATTATTGTTGATAAAATTCCACTGCAGCATTAGCAATAGATTCTTGTGTTTCAAGCCAATCACCAGCAACATTCTGAATTCTTTTGAGCTAAAGTTTTTGTCTCTTGCCATTGACTTGATTATGGAAGAAGCTGGTGCTTCTATCACCTTCAGCAAACCACTTCATCCCTGCCTTTTGTTTCCAGTACTGCTCTTCAATGCTAAGATACCTCTTCAATTCTGCTTGTGATTGCTGCAATTCTGTTCTCCTTTGTTGGTTCTTCTTCAAACATCATCTCCTTAATCCTGATAATATCTTCCCTAATAGCCAGTTGCTTCAATAAGTTTCCATAAGTAAGTTTACTCCAATGTGATAGGGTAGTTTTCACCCTCTTCAACTTTTGTTTGAATATTAGAAAAGGGTCACCAACAAAGTCTGCCACCAATGCTGCTTTACCACCTCATTGAAAGAGTCATGTGTTGTCCAGAAATTGAGAAACTTAAATGGTTTAACAAAATGAGCAGCATCTTCCGCATAATTCATCAACAATGGTGCATAGTCAGATCCAGTCCTTATGAGATGCTCCACTTTGATAGTTGGGAATATTGTATTAAAATGTTGATTGACAAAGATTCTATCCAGCCTCTTGAATATGCATTCTGCATTGGATCTACCATCCCACCATGCAAAAGACTACCTTTGTATCCAATATCAAACAGTCCAGAGGAATTGACACAGAAAGCAAAATCTTCATACTCTAGTGGATACACTGGCAATCCTCCAATTTTCTCCTCTTCATTTAGGACAATATTAAAATCCCCTCCAACCAACCAGGGTAACTCCATATCAGTAGCAAGATAATATAGATTATCCCAAAGTTCTAATCTCTCCAGTGATGAGCATTTTGCATATACAAAATTCATCATGATGTACTTACCAATATCTTGATGAAATACTTTGATTGTTAGCTGCTGCTCAGTATCAATCAGTAGCTCCCACTCTACCATAGCATCAATAAATAACCATAGCTTTTCATTGACATTTGAGATTGCATTTTCCATACCCAGCCTTCTCTTGTAGTTGTGAATCAACCCTTGCTTTTGAAAAGGCTCCAAAAGTGCTAAAATGAAAAATCTATGTTGCTTTTGCATGTTGATAACTCTTTGGAAGGCCTGCTGAGTCTTGACAGACCTTATGTTCCATATCAATATTTTAACCATCATCTAGTTATTGAGGCTGCCCTCTTGGGCAAGATTCTTGTAGGTGGTAGTGTCTACTTAGCCTGTGTTTGCTTCGTGCCTTTCTTTCTATTTCTAGATGAAAGCCTAGGTGACAAATCTCCTCCCCTTGCAACAACTTTAAAGTTCCCAGCAGTAGCTTCATCATCAACTTCATCTTCTAATTGTTGCTTATCCAACAAAGTGTTATGAACCTCAATAGGCAGCTCCTTGTGTGTGATGAGGTCATGTAGTACCTGATTTGGGTGTCTCAATGGAACTTTTAGTTGGATCTACATTGGAGATCCTTTAGCTGAGGCTAATGCAATGAGCACTGGTGCAATTGCTCTTGAAACCTTCTCAACTACAACAATCCCCATATGTTCATTCCCCATTATGGTGTCCTTATCACTTATATTTTGTAAGTTTGAGCTCACTGTATATTTTGAAAGTTTTGATGCAGTAGTAGTACCCTACCCTATAGGAAAAAAACGTATCACAACACCTTTATCAATTGGTAACAACTGCCCTGTATCAGTGTTGTTCACTTCAGCTATGGCATGTGTTTTGTTTGCATGCTCTAACATTGTGTTGGTTCTTTTATCTTCAAGGGTAATAGTTTCATTTGGTTCTGAATTGTGTACAACCTTTTGATCTTCATCACTCCTGATGTCTGTAGCATCTCTGTTTGTGACTATTGATGCCACAAAAGTCTGCGAGGGTAATTTTTGACCTGAGTGGTTTAGGGTAACAGTCATAACTTCCTTTTGTTTTCCAAAACTCCTTTGAACCCAATCAATTGTGTTCTCCTTTGCAGCCTCACCTTTTATCCCAGTAACAGTGGGAGTAGTGTTCCCAGCACTCCTATTACAATTAAGGCTTGAGATGAGATTTTCATTAATCCTAAAATGCTCATTCTTCTGATTTCCTAAGTCCACATCGTTCTCTAGCTGTTTAGTCTAATTGTTTTTGTATTCCAGTTCTTGCTGCATTTGGTATCACTCTTTACTATTGCTCAGTCCTTTGGTAATAATCGCAGGAGATTCAATTTCAGCTGCTTGATCAATCTTAGCTGTATCCTGCTGAGACACTTCTCCACCATTAACCTCTGGATCATTGGTTATAGGATTTGAACTGGGATCTTCTACAGGCTCCAGGATAACCAGACTAACAGTTTGAGACTTTCTAGCTGGGGACTTGTCTGCTTTGGTCACTTGTGCCTCTATTACATGTTTTGTTGGATGTTTAAATTTCTGTTGCGTGATTCTTTGGTTCACACCCCTAAAATTTCTTTTCTTTTGAGTATGCTATTGATCCTTGGAATGGTTACCCCTTGGTTATTGCTGATTTATTGCCTTGTGGTTTAAGCTTTGCTGTTGTTCCTCATTTTGGTATTGCACCCCCTATTTTCCTTGTTACTCTGATTATTGTTCTGTACCACAAGGAGCTGATTCAGTTGTTTCTATGGTCCATTTGTATTTGTATTCCTAATTGCGTTTTGGCTATTACTTTTGTTTAATGAATCTGCAACAACTTTACTCTTTTCTTCCTCATCTCTTTTCCTGTTAGAGCAGTAATAGTTTTCATGTCCCAAGTGTCTGCAGTGAAAGCAGTAAGGTGAAAGATCTTCATATACCACTTCCAACCACTGGCCATCCCCATTGACATCTTGATCCCCATCAAATCCAAGCCACACATGGTGAGGTCTTGTTTGTATTAAGTCCACCTGCATCCTTACTTTGGCTACACTTCCCCTGGTGTTTTGCACTGAGGAAAGGTCTAGATGCAGGACCTTACCAACTGGTGATAATAATACTAATAATACCTCTCTGTAGTAGAAATGACATGGAAGTTCAGGGATGACTATCCAAGCTGGTACAATTGGAGTATCCTCATTAGGCTTGAAGGTTGGAGTCCATGCCTGTAAGTCCATTCTTTGACCCTGGATATACATGAAGTTTTTGGTCCAGACAGTTGTGTGGTCGTACTCATTATCTAGGTCAATATACAATATTCTGGCATTGAAGTGTGCTATCTTAACTCCTCATCTGAGCTCAGTTTGAGATGTGAAGCTTCTCCTTATCTGTTCCATTCTAGGCATGTCATTGACGAATTTACCAACGATTGTGTATTGACATCTGTTGGCTAAAGTGACCATATAATCATTCTTAGTGAAGATTACAGCTGGTTGACCCTCTTTTGTGGTTATTCTGGGTAGTGTGAACTCTATTGAAGCTATTTCCACAGCCTGTCTGACTCTCAATTTTGTAGCTAGGGATTGGGTGATAGTTGGAGGTGGTGGTGCATGGTAGTTTGCTGGCTTATTTGGCTGTATATTGGTATCTTTAGGATTGGGTTGGGCATCTGTTTTGGTTGGTTAAATCTGGAATTGTTGGTCTGAAGTTGAAGGTTTTTACTAGGCTGTGGGTGAATTGGTTTATCATAATTAGCAGAAATCTTTGGGACCTTGTATGTAGGTTTTGATGGAGGTGGTAGGCTAAGATATTGTAGTGGAGGTAGGCTGTCAGTAGTAGTTGGATTTTGATTGGGAGGGATATTTTTGAGCTGGTGTTGGGATGGTTCAGCAGTGTATTCTCCATAATTGGTAGTTTGTGACCCTACTCGTTTTGTATCTTGCCTATACTTAGGACATCCTGAAGGCGATGGAGTTTGTAGTGGCTTGTCAATGACCTTGTTACCATTGGTGATAGGTATATCACATGGATTGAGCTCATCTCGAAGCTCAAACGCACAATAGAAATATGTCCTTGTAACATTGTTGCTGTAGGTGATATCTTTGCACTCTCTTTTGTTGAGTGTTTTTGTGATTTCTCGTGACGACTAATCTGAACATGACTTTGTGAAGCACAACTATTCATGTCTTCATTAAAATTGACATAAAAACTGACCTTGGCATTTCGTCGAACAGATGGCATATTCGTTTTTGCGTATATTGTGTTCCGCCATGTTGTAACGAATTGTTCAACGTGGTTGTTGTTTGAGGTTTTGGGATCAATATCCAGATCAATTGTAGAAGATTGCCATTGTCTTTGACCAATTTGGACATCTGCAACTCTATGTGTGACCAACAACTGTTTGTCGGCATTGTTCCCCTATTCAGAGTCGAGGATTCCTGTTGTGGTGTTGTCTGAGACTCTGTGGGTTGATTGTAAATGATGTGTTGAGCCATCCTCATGACTCTGAGTTGGTCGATTTAACCCAAAGACGTTGCAGATTATTCCTTCTCTCTTCTGGCAATTTTTGGTGAGCTGATAATTCAACCATTGTTGATTTTTGCAGCAGATGGGGAAGAAACTATAGGGGCGCCTCCCTGGGGTTTGTGCGCAGGGTTGATACGCAATTATTGGGACAAGTCTGGTGACTTTTCACCACCGGACGAGGGATCAATGACCATTTGTGTCAGTGAAGTTACTATTCTTTGTAGTCGCCTATGTTTAGGGTTAGCCCTTTAAAATTGATGTGGTGAATTAGAGGTGAGTACCTTAGTTGTGACACTTATGCTTATTTTTTGACTCGTGTATAAGTGCCTTAAATTGTTTGAGTTTGACTTTGCTTAACTGCTTTAATTAGAGAGTCGGGATAGATTCGGTCCTAAGTGAGTTATGTGCCAATGTGTGTGTGACATTATTGTTGATATTCTGTGCATGTCAGTTGATGTCTAGAACTTGTTCGTGTGTTTACAAAGTGAAATAGCAGTCTTGTTGAGTCTAGGATGTGATAGAGACATCATTTTGTTGAGCCAGATATATACCTTTGACCCACCTAATTAATGTGTATCTTAGTTAGACCCTTTGAGCCTATATCCTATTTCTTTGACAACCACATTACGAGACTGACCCTTTGTTTGAATTGACCGTTTATTTGAAGCTTTTATCTCTCTAGAGCACATGAAATTGTTGTGAGCTTGTTAAAGCTAAATGGAGGTATAGTTGGAATTTTGAGGGGAACTATAGAAAAAGAAAAATGGTGCACTGTTTTAAAAGAAAAAGTGAGAGCCACTTGTGAGAAATTGAAAAAAAAAAATCTGCTTGAAAACAATTAGAACTTAGAAAGAAAAAAAAGAGTTAGAGTTATATATATATATATATAAGAAGAAAATTATTCCTTGCTAGTGGTAAATTATGCTTTGTTGTGCTTTAAAAAAAGTGGGTGTTTGTTGCTATTATTTTATGACAGTTGGAGTGTGGTTCAACACAAGTGTGAGTTTGAATTGTTAATGTATATGTATCAAAGAGGGTAGTTTGGTCCATGCACATTCCAACTTAGTATAAATACACTAGAAATACGTTTTTGAGAGGACTTTTGACCTATGGAAGGTTTGGAGAGCATTGAAGACTCTAAGGCACAAAGATTCATCATTCTTTCTTCAACTCAACACCCGAGTTTGGATTGAATTTATGTTTTCTTATTCTTTAACTCTATTTGTGATGATTATGATTACGCGGTAGTTTATTTTAGGGTTTGACGGATATGGTATTTTGATTGTATTTGTGGATTTTAACTCTAGTCATTTTGCATGAATTCGTTTAGCTTTGAATTAATTGCAATTTTGTTCATCGAATTATTTAATCGAAAGAGGAATACTTTGGGTGATTATCTTTGCATTATTTCATTTCGTTTAATTCAGTGATCTTTTAAGTAATTGAAAGAGCTTGTTGAATTGTTGATTAAATCGAGTTAGGAGAATATTCGAGAGACGTTTTCCTAAAAAGACTAGTCTATTAACGTGCCCTTGTATACCTTCACAGTACTTTATATTAGTGTACCTCATAGAGTTCAGATTTAATGGAGAGAAGAGTCTTGGCTATACGATTGAACTAATCATCGAGTGAATTCGTGAGAATCATTAGAACATTAGAGTGAATTGAACAAGAGTTAGATCCCGAATAACTATCTTGCACCTATCTTGTCACGATCCTTATTTCTCCCTTTGATTATTTCTGTGTTGCTCAACTCTTATCTTTCCGTGATCAATTATTAATTGCCTTTGTTTTAATAGTTAATTTTTGTTCATAATCATTACAATCAAAGTGTTAATTATTCTAAATAGTGTTTAAGCTAGAAATTAGTTGAACATTATTTAAATCCAATCCCTGCGGAGAGGATAATTAAATTACACTATCTTTGGCTAGCTAGCATTAATTTCGTGTTGTGTTTTGCGCTCGTCCTCATGTTACCGTGCGTGAGAGTTACACATCTTGTTTTGTGAGGGATTTCCAATGTTGTGTTTAATTGGAACATCATGATTTGAGTTCAAGTGTTCAATTGGAACAAGATATCATTGGGGTGTCTAAATAAAAAATAAGGGCAAGTTTGAGGGGCCACATATGTATTTAGGCATTCAGCCAAAAATGATTTGAAAAAAATAAAGTAAAACAAACCTCTCAAGATTATTATATATAGTTTAACTTCTAAACATTTGACAGGGTAATAAAAATGAAATCCTTTTGGTAAAATCACTACATGGTTGTACTATTCATCAGATCCACTTAACAGGGGATTTACTACCGTTTCAGTGAAAAGTACCGACCTTGTAGTTTCTTGTCTAATCATGAACAAGAACGGGTGATCAGCTACAAATCTTTCTGGAGGACTTTCGTACAAACAATATCCCATATCATCTTCGGCAAAAGTAACAACAGCTGCCTCAGTACCTTTCTCATCAATTTCTACAAATGCTTTCTGTATTATCATGGAAACATATAAAGGCCCTCCATTTTTCACAATCTCTGTTAGGTCCCTGCAAGTCTTCTTGAAAGGTAGTGTCAATCCCATTTCCTGCATTGTGTTTAACCCTTCTTCTGTGGTGAATGAGAATTTGAACTTTGGAATGTAAAATGCAGCAAGGTGTTCGCTCCATAGATGAAAATCTTGTGTAAAGAAGTTTGAAACAGAGTTCACTTTCTTCAATAAGCTTGGCAATCCATCCTTTGCATTAGGAAGGAAGAAGTACATTGAGAACATTTTTTTTGTCATTCTTCCCTTTTTCATAAGGAATTTTCACTGCTTAATAACTTTCAAATGATCCATACAAATAATTGTCACAACCAGTCATGAAGGGAACTAAAACCTTAGCTTGTCGTCATTGAGTAGGTAAAAATCTTTGTCTTGAGTAAAACTTTCAATAAAATTATCTTTCCATGTAACTTTAAAATATAAGGCATTTCCAAGTAAGAGCGTTGCATCTTCTTTGATATGCTCGAGCTTGAGAACTTGTTCGATAAGGCCCTTTTTTGTTGACTTGGCCCATGAGTTAGCTTCTTCTACCACCTCCTCCTGCATATTGATATTCAATGTAATCCATTATTCCCTTCGGCCTTCATTACAGTTTATTAAAAGAGAATACTAGTTCATTTTTAAATTTATAAATAATTTAACTTCAATTTCTCATTTTGTCCTTTAATGAAAAGCTTTATAGTCATACAAATATTATATGATATGTTCAAGATCACAATGTTTTTTCTTCTTAAACTTCTTACCTAATCAAATAGGTTTACATAAATTAAAATGAAAGTAGTACTTTTGCTTGCATATTTTTCTGGAGGGTCAAGGATTATTCTTTGTATAAGTTTGAAGTTTTAAAGTTACAACCTTTTCAAGGGATATGATGCGATACATCCTAGAATAAGATTATGATATTAAAATACCACATATTGATTGTGAAAATTGTATAGGGTAAAATATGTTTAAATTAAAGGATCGCATGAGGAAGTGACACGTGGAGCCGAAGACAAAAGATAGTTAAATCCGAAGGCAACGATCTTGTCTGTTACCAGAGAAAATGATACTCATAAAGATAAAATAAACACCCGCCACTAGGTAGCATTTAATGAGGAATATTCTACAGCATTAAGTACATGGCCTGTTATAAGAAATATGGCATTCACTGCCTGCCGTTACACATTCTTCAATGTCCCTCATAATTGACATTAAAGAGGGGCTTTATCCTAGGACCTTGTTCCCTAGGTGCAACTATAAATAGTTAGCTCTATTATCATTGTAAAGGACACGAATTTTCTGACAAACGCAAGCTATACTCTATTTAAAGCTTAATATAATTTTATCTTCTTGTTTACAGATATCGTTGCTATTGTCCCCGGAAGCCCTACTCTCGGAATTACTATTTCTGCTATTTTATCTCCATCTCAAGGCTAAGTATTATATTTTTATCTAATTCATCTATTATTTTAGGATCAAATTAATTTACTTGTCTATAAATCACGTATAAATTCAACTGTACCATTTTATGGGTAAACAGTTTGACGCCCACCGTGGGGCTTAGACAGTTGTGTAATTAAGTTTGTCCTTGCCTCTTTTACTAACGTGTTTGATTATTTGTTCTTAGAAAAAACTTATAGATGCAGATAATTATGTTAACAACACACACAACCTTAAGGCCCAAGGAAATCAGCCTCAGTACGAGGATTCAATTAGTGATTCCAGCGGTGAGGGGAATGAGGCCACACCGGTCCACGAAAGGCGGTACTCGAAACATGTTCCAGAGGCGACTCCTGATGATGCTGATGAAGAGCACACCGTCGAAGCGGTAAGGGTCTTGTAGGAGCAATAAGAGGCCATATTAGGCCATCTCACATGGCACAATAAGGTTATGACAGAGCAGAAGCAGGCATTATCGGGTGCTTCTAATAACGCGAATGGACAAGGTCCAATTCCTCCCGGCGCTCCCGTAAATCAAACAACACAGAGGGTCGACAACAACACTCTGAGGGGCGAGGTCGGCTTCGATGGGGCTGGGTGGAGCGGATCCGGTCACAACAACGAGAGAGGTCCCTTCAAAAACGAACTCATATGGTTTATGAGGGATGTGAACGCCTGCATGGACCAAATTCCGGGCGCACCACCAGTGCTAAAAGTTCCGAACTCAAACAAGTACACTCAATTGCTGTACAAACCAAGCGCGGTACCAGAATTGATCCCGAAGCGGTTTAAAATGCCCAACGTGTCGAAATATGATAGGACTTAAGATCCTCAGGAGCATATCACCACCTATACAATGCCGGTGAAGGGGAACGATTTAGCTCCCCACAAGATTGAATCATTTTTGCTGAAGAAATTCGGAGAGACTCTCATGAAGGGAGCCTTGACGTGGTATTCCCTTTTGCCTGAGCATTCCATAGATTCCTTCGAGATACTCGCAGATTCTTTCATTAAGGCCCATGCCAGGGAGGTGCAGGCCCGAAAGGCCGATATATTTAAGATTGCACAAGGGGAGTCCGAGTTGCTGTGAGAGTTCATAACCCAGTTCCAAAAGGAAAGTATATTTCTACTGGCCGTTTGGATGAATGGGCAGCTGAAGCATTCACCAAGGGTTTGAATTTGAGAAGTTCTGATGCTTCCTGGAAGTTGAAAGAAAGCTTGCTCGAGTTCCAAGCGACAACTTAGGCGGGTGTTCACAACCAGTACGAGTGAAAGATAAGGATTGAGGATGATCAGTTCGGTTTCCCGGCGTCGGTTAAGGGCCGGGACCTGGAGAAGAATAAAGAGAAATCAAAAGACGATTTCGACAAAGATCGATGGTCTTCGAGGAGCATATGTTTTCCCTGTGAATGGGTCGAAGGACGCGATAGAGGTTTTCAGTCGGCAGATAGGTTCGTTACCGATAGAAGAACTGATCGCGGCCAGAACAACAAGTTGTTACAGGACAAGGAAACGTCATGTTCTCGGGATTCTACCTACCCCATATTTTCAGAATATAACTTCAGCGTCAGTATAGTAGAGTTGGTGTCAGCTATGAGGAACATTAAAGAAGCACGGTTCCCAAATCCAATAAGATCTAATCCCAACTAGAGGCATCCTAATTTGTGGTGCGAATAACATAGGACAAATGATCATCGGATCGGGGACTACCACCATCTGTGCGAAGAGGTGGTGACACTGCTGAAAAATGGCCATCTCAGGGAATATTTAAGTGATCGGGCTAAAAACAATTACGGTCAAAATCGTGACAACTCGGAGCCCTCAAAAGCAGGAGAAGATCCCCCGCACCTGACCAACAACATAATTTTTGGGGGAAACGAGATTAATGGGGTTACATTCTCGGCGAAAAAAAAGACGAAGTTGTTGGTAACCCACAACAAAAGTCTCTGGGAAGTCGTTGAAGATGACATGAGGACACATATGGATTGTTGCTACCGCACAATGATCCATTGGTAATCTCTTTAAATGTACTAGATTTTAAAATCAAACATGTTCTGGTGGATCCAGGGAGTTCGGCCAATATTATACAATGGAGGGTATTGGGCCAAGCCAAGCTCACCGGAAGCATCATTCCAGCCATAAAAATCCTCGCTGGGTTTAACCTAGCAAGTGTGACAACCCGAGGAGAGATTCTGCTGCCCATGAGTGCCGAAGGGGTGATGAAGACCACCCTTTTCGAGGTGGTGGATGGTGATATGGGCTACAATATTATCCTGGGAATACCATGGTTGCAAGATATGAAGGCTGTACCATCGACATAGCACCAGTTGCTGAAATTCCCAACTCCCAAGGAAATTAAACAAATAAGAGGCGATCAACCGATAGAAAGGGAGATGATTGCAATTTTGGTCTCCAGTAGCAAAGGGAAGGAGCATGCTTCATAGCAATTACAGGAACCAACGCCTGCTCCCAAGGCAAGCGAAGTTAACCAGGGAGAAAAGGCATCAGAATCTTATCAAGTGCCAAGGTATTTCCAGGTACAAGAAGAGACGGACGCAACAAAATCTACAGTGGAAGAGCTTGAGCAAGTCGCATTATTCAAAAAGTTCCCGGAGAGAAAATTCCACCCGGGGACATGACTGCACCCCGAACTAAGATGTGGATTTATTGAATTTCTTAAATTTAATATCGATTATTCTGCGTGGTCGCATACAGATATGACAGGTATCCCACCGGAAGTGGTCATCCACAAGCTAAGCTCGGATCCCAACATCCCTTTGATGAGAAAGAAAAAATGTCATATCGCCGAGGCCAGAAACAAATTAGTCAAAGAAGAGGTAACTAGCCTACTTGATATCGATTCAATCCGAGAGGTAAAGTATCCAGACTGGCTAGCTAACGTAGTAGTAGTTCCAAAGAAGAATAATAAATTTTACATATGCGTAGATTATAAGGATTTAAATAAGACATGCCCAAAGGACTCGTTCCCATTGCCAAACATTGATAAAATAATTTATGCAACGACCGGGCATGCGTTACTCTGTTTCCTCGATGCATATTCCGGGTACAACCAGATTAAGATGAACCCCGAGGATCAGGAAAAAACTTCGTTCATAATGAATTTTGGCACATATTGCTATGATGCGATGCCCTTCGGGCTAAAGAACGCCGGAGCCACTTTTCAGCGGCTCGTAAATAAACTGTTTGAAAAACAAATAGGGGAAACAATGGAAGTTTATATAGAAGATATTTTTGTTAAGTCTTTGAATGCAGGTGATCATCTTAAACACTTGCAAGAAACTTTTGACATCTTAAGAAAGCATAACATGAATCTTAATCCCGAGAAATGTGCATTCGGGGTCAGCTCCGGCAAGTTCTTGGTGTCACAAAGAGGGATTGAGATTAACCACGATAAAATTAAAGCCATAGAGGACATCCCGAACCAGCTATCAAGCGTAAAAGATGTACTAAGGCTCACGGGGCGATTGACCGCTTTAAGCAGGTTCACTTCCCAGTCATCAATGCAATGCCATCATTTCTTCTCGTTACTCAAAAAGAAGAACAACTTTGAATGGACCTCGGAATGTCAGCAAGCTTTGAGGGATTTGAAAAGGTACTTGTCAAGTCCTCCAGTATTATCGACGCCGGAGGAAGGCGAAAAACTCTTAATCTACCTAGCAGTCTCAGAGGTAGTGGTAAGCGTCGTTTTAGTCTGTGAGGACGAAGGTACACAATATCCCATTTATTACGTTTGTAGAATTTTAACGGGAGCAGAAACTCGCTACCTAAATTTAGAGAATTTGGCCTTAGCCTTCGTAGTCGCTGCTCGGAAGCTAAGGCCTTATTTCCAATGTCACCCGATAGCTGTGGATACCACCTTTCCCCTGCAGAATATCCTTCATAAACCCGAACTTTTGAGTAGGCTGGCTAAATAGGCCGTCGAAATGAGTGAATTTGACATAGAATATAAACCTAGGAATGCGATTAAGTCACAAGTTTTGGCCGACTTTGTGGTCGATTTTAGTTTGGGATTGTTACCTTTGGCAACCAAAGAAGCAGTGATAGTGTCAGAATCAACATCAGGAGTTTGGACCCTATTTACAGATAGAGCTTCTAATGTAAAAGGGTCCAGGCTCGGCATAGTATTAACCACGCCTTCGGGAGAAACACTAAGGCAAGCCATAAGAACTGTTCCTCTGACTAACAATGAAGTAGAGTATGAAGCTTTGATTGCAGAGCTTGAATTGGCCCAGGGACTAGATTCCGAGGTCATATAAATCAAATACGACTCCCAGTTGGTGATAAATCAGGTCTACAGGATTTTTGAAGCCAAAGAGGAATGCATGCAGCAATACATAGTAAAGGTTCAGACTCTTTTTGCTCGGTTCCGGGAGTTGTCAATTACACATATCCCGAGGGAGGAAAATGCAGAAATGGATGCATTAGCTAACCTTGGCTCATTTATGAAAATAAAGGGATTGGATTCCGGTACGGTTGTATAGCTTATGCACTCGGTTCTGGATGCAGATAGCTTCTATGAGGTAAATGCGACTAATTTGGACTGGGACTGGAGGAGTGAGATCATCGATTACCTCGAGCACGGAAAGGTGCCTGAAGATCCCAAAGCATCCTTGGCGCTACGCGCTAAAGCAGCGCGGTATAGTTTCAAAGGAGGTCAATTGTATAGGAAATATTTCCAAGGCCCACTAGCCCAATGTTTGGGAGCCCCGAAGCTAAATATATTATGCGGGAAGTCCACGAAGGGATCTGTGGGAATCATTCGGGCGCAGATTCCTTAGTACTAAAATTTGTAAGGGCAGAATACTGTTGGCCCCGAATGGAACCAGACGCTAAAGCTTTTGTTCAAAAATGCGATAAGTGTCAACGCTACGCACCATTGGTACATCAATCAGCGGAACCATTGCATTCAATTTTGTCTCCATAGTTATTCATGAAGTGGGGAATGGATATCGTCAAACCACTGCCGCCGACCCCTGGTAAGGTAAGGTTTCTTTTGATTTTAACTGACTATGTTTCTAAGTGGGTTGAAGCATGTCCGTATCAGAAGATCGGTAAACGTGAAGTGGTGGATTTATTATGGGAGAACATAATTTGCAGATTTGGGATACCAAAGAGATAGTCTACGACAATGGGCCACAATTTAGAGGCACGGAGGTCATAAAGTTCCTTGAAGACTTGAAAATCAAAAGCATCACATCTTCGCCCTATCATCCGAGCGCAAATGGTCAAGCAGAATCAACGAACAAAGTGATTATACAAAATCTCAAAAAGAGATTGGAAGCAGCTAAAGGCAAATGGCTTGAGGAATTGCCAAGAGTATTATGGGCATACCGAACAATGGTCAAATCGAGCACGAGAGAGACTCTTTTCTCCCTTGTGTACGGGGCATAAGCCCTGATCCCGGTGGAAGTAAATGAGCCTAGCTTGAGATACTTCCGGGCGAATGAAGAAGCAAACAATGAAGCAATTTGGAGCTGCTTGATGAATGCAGGGACTTGGCACATATAAGGATGACAGCTCAAAGGCAAAGAATAGAAAGATATTACAATTGAAGAGCCAACCTTCATTATTTCAAAGTGGGAGACTTGATTTTAAGAAAAGTGACTCAAAACACCCGGGAACTCAATGTTGGGAAGCTAGGTCCAACATGGGAAGGCCCATACCGGGTTTTAGCTATCACCAGAAAAGGATAATACGAGTTAGAGAATCAAGATGGAGAAAAGTTGCCAAGCAACTAGAACGTAGCATAGCTCAAGAGATACTATTGCTGATGAACATCACCTGTACTGAAAGTTTGTGCTGCACTCTTTTTCCCTTCGTCTAGTTTTTTTTCCAATTGAGTTTTTCTGGCAAGATTTTTAATGAGGCATCAACGAAAAGCATACTACGGAAGAATTTTCAATAGTAGCAATAAGACCTTGTAATGACAAAGCACACAAGCGAAGAACCACTCCGTATCGGTTAGGTAATCTTTTGCTAGGTAGCAAAGTTCCTACCTGGAAGTGAAGTTTGCTATCGAACAAAGATTACCCGACTGTTCACAAGTGCAAGCTACTAGGGGATTGTTAGATAGCCTTTGGCTCGATAGCATAAATCCTAAGGGGAAGTGAAGTTTGTTACCGAATTGAAGATTATCTAGCAATTCATTAGTGGAATTCCTCGAAGGTGTAAAACTTCTAGGGTTCAAATTTGCATTCTTCGCATTCGAACACTGGGGGGGGATGATATGAGGATATGGAAACAACGACTACCGCTTCGATCGAAATACAAACCTGGAAGCATAGTTGTATAATCGGGATCGGGGACTACGCGACCAGCCCCATAGAAATAAGTTGTACAAGTTAGCCACAAGAAATGGAAATTTCTTTTTAGCACAACGAATGCTTATGTGCTTTGAAAATGGAAGGAATAAAGTAAAGTCCTTTTATTTCTATCTTGTTTCTTGTATGAACGATGAATTGATTTTGCCATTTAAAAGTTAAACAAATATTTCAAATGCTAGTACCGTAATGAACATGAGACGTCTCTTCAAGAGCACCATAAACATAAGAGGACCCTCTATCATGAAAAACCTCATGGTAAAGGGTTGATTTCGGAAGAACCTGTTCCCGAAATCCAAATGCTTTCAGGGAAAAATACACCCAAAGCTTTGCCTGACCAGACACAAACAGTAAAACTTGTGCAAAACACTTAAACGAAAAAGGACGCAAACATCAAACTTGCATAAATGTTTAAACGAAAGGATGCAAAAAGGAAAACTCATACAATACCTAAGCAAAAAAGTGTTTTTATCTACAATGAATGTGCCAAATGGCACAAGTACAAAAGTTGGAAAAAAGAAATAAAAAACTAAGCTGCTGCATCTCCGGAACCCAGAGGAAGAGAAGCATCCACGCCCCCAGGAGAAGTGGGTAGATCCGCTGCCGGCTCGATGTCTTGGCCTTCATCATTTTAACCTTCAGCATCATCGCCTTTCGGTTCCTCTTCAGTTCCCGAGAATTCGGAACCGGAATCAGAAGAATCGGTAGCATCAAGCCTGGCCGGAAGACCCTTTTGGCAGTTGACTCCAGCTCACGGGCTTTAGCGATTTCGGCATCAAAGTCAATGACACCCGCTTTAGCCTCGTCCAAGGTTTTTCTCCTTATACTGTACATAGCTTATGTTTTTCAACAACGAGGGAAGACGCTCGACGCTTAAGTTCTTCTTTAAGTTGTTCAACCTCGGCAGAAATATTTTCCCGCGCATATCTAACATACCGTAGGCTGACATCGAGATCACAGACAGTAGAGCTGAAAAGTCTATTATGCTCAATGGTCTTCTTATACTTCTCCTCTAATTGGGCATACTTCACCCCGGCGGCAACAAGCTCTTCAGTTTTGGAGTTCAAGGTCACCTCCAAATTATTTAATCTTTTAGCGGAGGCAGCCTCGCGATCGGATGCAGCAAGAACAACACTATGGACTTCAGCCTATTTGGCCCTAGCCTTTTCCAATTGAACCCTCAACGGGACAATCTCTTGGCTAAGGGTCTCTACTTCTTGCTCACTTTGCTGCAACTGAGCCTCCAACACAACTGCTTCAGTAGCTTTAACTTCCAATTCTGAGAGGCGAGCAACAATTTGGTCCCACTCGGCAAAAAGTTGATCCCGCTCGAAGGTAAGTTCCTCCTTATCTAAAATCAACCTTTGGAGTCCCTCGGAAGCAAGAAGATTGGCTTGCGAAATGAAAAGTGCAAACTCAAAATACTTCTATATCAAAGATAGAAGAGATAACAAAGGAAACGAAGAATATACCGCTGCGGCGTTATGCATAGCATTGTTCATCAAACACTTTCCCGAGAGAGCTTGTATCTTTTCCCTGTCTTTTTCAGAAGCCTTTGGCTTCAGATAGTTAGCAAGTTCCGCCGGTTAGGATAGTAGATTGCATCCGGTAGAGACTGAGAGAGTAATGCTCCTCCTCTTTTGCAGATCTTATGAGGGGGCGGCATAATTTTGCCCCAAACTCCTATGAACTGGGGACTGGGGGAGAGGAACATCCTCTTCTCGGATAGCTGCGGCTGGTGGAGATGATGTAGCAGTTACTGGTGGTAAAGGAAGAGTTGGTGAAGAAGGAGATGAAGCTGATAGCGTTGAAGGATGAGAAGTGGTTGCGGCAAGAGCAGTGCTGGTTATTGGTTGCTTGTCAATCGAAGAAGGCAGGGACCCGGTACTCAGCCTCATGGTACCGGGCGCAGTGACTGGGATCCAGAAGTGGGAGTTGGCATTTTCCACCATCTTAAACTCCCCCTAGAGCGCCGAGGCATCGCCCTATGTTGGTGTAATTAACTTAACAGGTTAAGCAATCTGTTGAGCTGAGGAAGGTCGTCATCTTCTATGTAGAAAAGGCCCATCCTCGCTGGCTTCCCCATCATCATCAATCATCACGGTGTCTATGACCGGCCCAGGCGGGGGGCTCATTACCACAACTTCCGAAGATGACTCGAGAGCGACATTCTTCGCCCTCTTATTCTTTCCACTGGCTGCAGAGGAACGTCTTCTCTTTGGTTGTTTGTTCTCCGGCCAGGGACTCCGAGAAGAAGCACTCGTACAAGAAGCAGGCCTGAAGACTCCTTTTTGTGTAAAAGTCTCGTGCGGCGGCCTCGCTGCATCAGCAGAATTAGCCAAAACTTCCTCCTCAGGGACGACAACTGATCCCTGGGGAAGTCCTGAATTCAACAGGAGAGAAGGGTCAAACAACTTCCTTATATGAAAAGGTGAAAAAACAAGATGAGTTCGACTTACCATGATTTTTGGCCTTCCACCCATATTTAAGGGACAATTCTTTTTATATGCGGGTTTCGGGTGTAGTAACATCCAAAATGTTTTGGACTCATTGTTCCAAGCCTTCAACCCTAGGTGGAGCCCACCGAGTCGCTGGAATAAGTAAAAGAAGAAGGATCGATAATGACGAGGAATGATCTTTAGTAGAAGAAGAAACAAATGGTAGATTTACGAGTGCGGTTCCATAATTCCGGAAAGGCTGGAGCTGTGGCCGGGATGATGTCACTGGTGGCGACTGAAATGAACCGTTCCATCTACCCACGGTCGTTGTCATCATCCATCCTGGATAGCAGAGCATGGTGGCCGCGCTTGCTGAAATTTATCATTCCCTCGCGGAAGATCTTGGGGGAATAGAGATTCATCACTCAAGCTTGTGTTATCTCTTCTCCCATCTCCTGGCACAAGAGCCGAAGACAAGCGATTGTTCTCCACACGGAAGGACTTACTTGTGCCAAGCACACTTGGTAGCAGAGGCAGAATTCCACGATGACAGATTCAAGCTCTCCACTCAAAGAGAACGCTCCCAAAGTGAAGGGATACACATAAAATTACGTAAAACCCTTCTTGGGTAAGGTTATCCGCTCTGCCAGGTCTTGAGCTATAATGTCCAAATCTTGACAGTGGTAGTCTTCCTTCACAGCGGGGATACTGGAAGGACAGAAGGAAGAAGGGTATACGCTAACAACCCACGTACGAGGGTGAGCAGAAGGATACTTGTCTTCAAAATCGTTGGTAGTGACTAGACTCTTTTGGATGATAGTGCTCATCGTAGGAGGAGCAGCATCATCAGCTTTACCTTTGTTCTTTGAAGAACTAGGGTTTTTGGAAGAAGAGGCCATTTTTTATCAGAAGGAAGGTTTTCTCTCACGGAAAAAGTTAAGGAAGGGTTAAAGATGAAGTAAGAGTTGAGTAAAGAAAGTTTGAGAAAATTTAGAGTATTATGAAGTATAAACGAAGGGGTTTGATGCGTATAAGTAAAGGTAGAGGCGGCTACAATTGTGGCTATAATTACCTCGATAACCGGCAAAAGTGATGCTAAATCGTGGGATGACGCGTGTTCGGGATATTAAATGTGGAGAGACGTGCATCTAATCAACCGTCAAAAACTTTTCAGAGGGGGTCAGTGAATTTCCCTCCAAAAAGGATGTTTCTACCAACTTCCCGGTGATACAAAGTTATGCCACCGGATAGTAGGGGGACTATCTGTATAGGGTAAAATATGTTTATATTAAATGATCGCATGAGAAAGTGACACGTGGAGCCGAAAATAGAAGATAGTTGAATCTGAAGGTATCGATCCTGTCTGTTACCAGAAAGAATGATACTCATAAAGATTAAATAAATGCATCCCACCCTGTAGCATTTAATGAGAAATATTCTACAACATTAAGTACATGACCCGTTACAAGGAATATGGCATTCACTGCCTGTCGTTACACATTCTTCAATGGCCCTCATAATTGACATTAAAGAGGGGCTTGATCCTAGGACCTTGTTCCCTAGGTGCAACTATAAATAGTGAGCTCCATTATCATTATAAAAGACATGAATTTTCTGACAAACATAAGCTACACTCTATTCAAAGCTCAATATAATTTTATTTACTTGTTTACTGATATCGTTGCTATTGTCCTCGGAAGCCATGCTCCCGGAATTACTATTTCTTCTATTTTATCTCCATCTCAAGGCTAAGTATTATATTTTTGTCTAACTCATCTATTATTTTAGAATTAAATTAATTCACTTATTTATAAACCACGTATAAATTCAATTGTATTATTTTACGTGTAAACAAAAATATAGATAAGGAATTAAATTTAAGCACATTTGACATTCTGACATTACCTAAAGATAGGGAATAGCATGTATGTACTCCCTTAAGATCAATAAAAAGCTTAATTAGTTAAATATATTCCGGTTAGAAAATTTTAGTGGTCGTAAAAAGATAATTGAATAATACAACAACAACAACCTCAATGAACCATAACAACAACCTCAATGAACTATAAGTTCCATTTAATCTAAAATAAGTAGGGCCAGCTATATGAATCATAACTACTGAATTCCTCCGCATTTCGCGCAATTGTAATTAGATAATTTTTGAAATGATAATTTTTTTCCTGAATTTAGTTGATATAAAATAGATAAATAGTTATTATCTATATGTATAAATTAATTACAAAAATTAATTATATCACAAACTTAATATTTATCATCATGAACCAACTTGGTCAATTTGACGGAGGATGCGTTATTACTTCCATTAATGTGAAATAATTGAGCATTTGCTTAGATTTTTATATATACACGACTTAAATAGGTTCTAGCATATGAAAGTTACAATCATAAACAAAGCCATACTTCTGGATTTTCAATCAAATACAGATTGAGAGATATATAGCCGCTGGTAATCACACAGAGAACTATAACAGATCATTTGAAGAAATTACAAAAAATAGTCTCTTCAAGAGGCCTATAGCACTTGCGAGGAACTTAAATGCCTTTTTAAGGTTCCTTTTCTCTTCCTATTGTTTGCATACGCGCACTCAAATCATATTAATTGTTTTGAGATGAGAAAAATAATCAATTTTTTCAAGTTGTCATTTATTTTGAGCATGTATGTAATCATACATCTTATTTTTATTTTTTTGCAAACAATGGAAAAAAAAAAATCAAAATCCAATGTCAATTTAGTATAATCATTCCTAAAATCCAAAATAAGGCATCTTTATCCCAAACAAAAGGCAAAGTTATTTCATTTGAATTCGCACTACAACTACTAGCATGCGACAGACTCAAAGAGTAGAAAAATATGCATGCATCGTTAATAACATCGTACTCATGAAGTTTGAATTTATATTACCAAATACTACCCCACAAATAACGTCATATGTTCTTCTC
This sequence comes from Nicotiana otophora, assembly GCA_000715115.1. Lineage (NCBI taxonomy): Eukaryota > Viridiplantae > Streptophyta > Magnoliopsida > Solanales > Solanaceae > Nicotiana > Nicotiana otophora. The sequence goes on from AWOL01S0001522.1 coordinate 193,321, forward strand.
TTCTCTGCCTCCTAACCAATAAAAAAAAAGCACTACAATATTGTACTAATTAATAACTGTGGCAAAAGCACCAACAATGGGGAGAAAAAAGGCAAAAAAAAAAAAAAAAAAAAAAAAACTCAAGAACAGTAATTATAATTTTATGGACAGATGAAATAAAAAATTTACAATTAAGTGATTTTATTATGCATGCCTGCAGTGTTTCGCAATGAGGTGCATCAGCGCCTTGGTGACTGCACTTAAGCGCCAATCAAGCAAGGTGAAGTGCACAACCAGTTTTGCACCTAACTTCAAGGCGTAGTTGTGCCTTAAGCGAGCCTTTGACAACACCGCGTAATGAACAGGATGGTTTTCATCAGTTTCAGACAATCCCAGCCTTCTCAACTGATGCCAAGATTTTCTTCAACACATTCATGGCAGCAATTTTAAGTTTAATTTCTCATTAGATATTAGCAAGAAACGGACACAGAGAAAATAGGAATAATTAAATATGTTCAAGTACAATTCGAAATGCTAACATACCTTCCATAATTTTGCCTCCAGCAAGATGGACAATGCTGATAACCACAAAAGTAAGACCAGTGACATGTGATTTGTTTTCATCCTGCACNGAGGGAACCTTTCTGTACAAAGAGTTGCGAGAAAGTTTCGAATGAAAAAGCAGAAGAATGATTGATGAAGAAAAAGAGATGAAAGTTGTCCCATGAAAAAGATGTGCTTTAATAATTATATATAGTAACTACTACAATTATAACTTACATTGGTAATAGGAATATAAAGAGTAACGTCTAGTGACCAATTATAATTGAATGAGTAATAAATAAGAATGGGAAAGAGAAAAATAAGTTGCAATGCACGTGCCTTTTAACTACTACTAATTGTAGTGGACGTGTCTTTTAATGAACGAGAAGAATGGACAAAGAGGGCAAAATAAGAGAAAAAGGCAAAAAACAAAAGAAGGCAAAGAGACAAATATATCCTTGTATTATGAAAAAATATTTAAATATACACTTCGTTATATGTTGGGTCCAAATATATCCCTGTCGTAATATTATTGGTTCAAATATACTCCTCTTCTGTTAAGTTTGTCCAAGGTAGACATCCAATCACACTGACATTTGATGAGGTGGATGCCACATGACATGCCACCTCAACATCCCTAATCCATATATAAAAGACTAAAATTTGAAATATAATATTTTTCGTGATACCAGTAATGACAACAATAGTGGTGGAGGAGAAGGAAATTTTAGTGGCGGAAAAAAATAAAAGGGAGGGGTAAAATGGGTTAGGGGCATTTAGGTGGCAAACCATGTGACATCCACTTCATCAAATGTCAGTGCCACGTAGGATTGGATGTCCATGTAGGTATATAAATTTTAGTTAAATTAAATCCATAAAATAATTTGGACTATATTTTAAATTCAAGATATATTGGTCCAAATAAATATTATGGGCTAATATAATTGAATTAATTATATAAGTCCAATATATATAGATTAAATAAATAAGTCTTAATCCATTGGGCTAGCCCATTTAATTGGGCTAAAGTGATAAGCCAACTTCATTAAGCCCAGAATATTATCTTCCTAGAGGCCCAGTTTGATGCTACGTGTCAAATGACGTGGCACGCCAAGTTAAACGAAAGAGCCAATAGGATCGTGCCATGTGTCAAAATGACAAGGCATGCCAAGTCAAATTAAAAGGCCAATGATACCGCGCCACATGTGCAAGTGACATGTTCTGGCCAATCAAATGCAGTCTTGTCACTCTTCAATCTAATTGGTCGGAAAGAGTTTGTTCTTATCGTAACTCTTCCCTCCCACAACTATAAATAGGGGTCTTCATAACCCAGAAAAGACACCAGAAGTTATAACAAGAAGCAAGAGAGGGCTCGTGGATCAAACACTGCAAATTCCTCCATAGGTTTCAAGCTCCAAGCAATCAAGTTCAAGTTCAAGTTCAAGAACGAAGAACAAATCAAGGTCAAGTTCAAGCAACCAAGCTAAAGCTCAAGAACAAGACCTTCATTTGTGGCGACAACTACATATTCAAGATCAAGCTCAAAGGCTCTTGAATTTATTTATTATTGAAAAGAAGAATCAGAGGATTCATAGAGATTGTACACTCAAATATTTGAAATAAAATATTACGATTGTTGCCATATTTTCCGATCTTGATTTTTTTTTCTCGACGCAATTTATTGTCTACAAATTTTGGCACGCCCAGTGGGACAATCTCTACCTCTCATCTCAACTTTTCAATCATCAAATTTCAAGAACATTGAAATGGCTTCAAAGAAAATCATCTCTAGTTCAACTTCCACCAAGGCTGCTAATTCCAGGTTCTATGCTGATGTGGAAAGCATCCTCGATGTTACCTTTGGAAGCTTTAGACCAGTTACGAGGAGCAAAGCATGCTCGTTAGGACAACAAGCACCCCAAGTGTCATCCGCATCAACCCCTATTTTCGGTTCTTCTCCTCAAAAGGAGCAAGATCTTCCACAAACGTACCCGAAGGAGGAAGCGATGATGCTGAAAAGATCAAGAAAACTCTTGCTCTGCTTGACCTCTCTGGATCCAAGCACCCTGTTATGAAGGAAGATGATGATGCTTCAAGTGATGGATCCTCCCCACTTACACCACATAGCGTGAGCCAATCAAGGATCAATCTGTGTGAAAATCCATGCTACTCACCATCGTCCACGACAATCATGCAAGCCATGGTGATAAACACTTCATCTGTGGAGGAGCATTGACAGACTTGACGGAAGCAATCGCTGGCTTGACCAAGTGCATGCAAAATCAAGATGCTAGAATTGACAAGCTAACAGATAGGGTGGGAATCTTGATGGAAGAAGAATCCACCCATGCACATGGCAAACTCTTAGAAGTTCAAGAGATTGATCCTCCCCCACGACAAGTTGCATCCACTAAGGAAATTTCAGTCTCTTCGGAAGGGATGATTCCAATCAATCAACTAAAGGAGTTCATTGAAGGGACTATAAAAAACAAATATGAAGTCGCTTCCAGGTCCTCCTTTACCTACGCAAAGCCGTACACTTTAAGGATCGATATGTTGAAGATGCCTGCTGGCTATGAACCTCCAAAATTTCAACAGTTTGATGGCAAAGGCAATCCAAAGCAACATGTGGCGCACTTCGTTGAGACATGCAACAATGCTGGGACTTATGGAGATTACCTTGTCAAGCATTTTGTCTGCTCATTAAAAGAAAATGCTTTTGATTGGTACACGGACCTCGAGGCTGGATCTGTTGACAACTGGGATCAACTAGAGCAAGAATTCCTCAATCACTTTTATAGCATGAGACGTACTGTGAGTATGATAGAACTTACAAATACTCATCAACGAAAGGGTGAACCAGTAATCGACTTTATCAATCATTAGAGGAATGCAAGCCTCAACTGCAAAGACAGGCTTAGTGAAGCTTCGGGCATAGAGATGTGCATCCAAGGCATATATTGGGGATTGCGCTATATCTTGCAACGTATCAAGCCTAGCACATTTTAGGAACTTGCAACTCGTGCCCATGACATGGAATTAAGCATGACCTCTACTGGAAATGAAAGGCTGCCCATCTATGAACCTCACAAGGGGAACGACAAGAAAGAAGTCAGGAAGCGGGGCAAGTTCGTACCCAAGCCTGAAAGAAAAGAAGCTATGAATGTCAACACATCACCTGTAAAGTTCACGACGAAGGTGAGCAAGATGCAGAGTATAAAATCCACTTCTTTTCAAGATAAGCCAAGTGGAAAGTTGACTCTAAAAGAAATGCGAGAGAAAAAGTACCCATTTCTGGATTCTGATGTGCCAGCAATTTTTGAAGAACTCCCCGAGTTAAATCTCATTGAGCTTCCGGAGATGAAGCGAACAAGTGAAGCTGGGAAACAAGATGACCCAAATTACTGCAAATACCATCGACTTGTGAGCCACCCTCTGGAGAAGTGCTTTGTCTTCAAGGACAAAGTTATGGACTTGGCTCGCGAAAAGAAGATCGTGCTTGAAGATGAGTAAGTAAGCGCAAATCAAGTCTCTATCACCTTTGGATCATTCAGTCTAGATGAATTATGTGGTTTTAAAGAAAGTAAAGTTGAAAAATTAGTGGAGAACGACAAAGCTGAAGTCAATCAACCTGATGATGATGAAGGTTGGACGTTGGTGACTCATCGTAGGCACCACAGAAGGAGACCACAAAAAGAATCAGTAGAACAACCAACAAGGAAAACGATGGTAAAAAGACCAAGGAGATGGAATCCGGTTAAGCACTTAAAGAAAGCAAAAGTGGAGGTGCACCACTCTCAAAAGTCACGATATCCAGTGACCTTGGAGGAGTTTTTACCAAGTTGGTTCCGTATGAAGATTTTCCATGGGGGTATCAATGCCTCTTGTTGCCATGCTGACGAAGGGAAAGAAAAGAGTAATGACCTACCATTGGCACCATCTTCGGAAAAGCTCATCGAGTCCACTCCTCAAGAAGTTAATGCTTGTGAGGAAAGTCACGTTCACAAATGACGATCTTCTGCTAGGTGACACTCTTCATAACTGCCCATTGTACCTGGTTGGCTATATGCGTGATGAAAGGGTAAATCAAATTTTGGTTGATGGAGGATCCTCAGTGAATATTTTGCCAATTCGCACTGTGAAAGAACTTGGTATTCCCATAAATGAACTCTCAGAAAGTCGTGTGATGATCCAAGGTTTCAACCAAGGGGGGAAAAGAGCCATAGGCGCGATCAGGCTGGAAATCATCATTGAAGATATGCAATCAAGTGCATTGCTGCATGTGATCGATGCAAAGACTTCATACAACGTCTTGCTCGGAAGGCCTTGGATACATGAAAATAAAGTGGTTCCATCTACCTACCATCAATGTTTGAAATAATATGAGGGTGAAGTCGAGAAGAAGATAGTTGCTGATGATGAGCTATTCACCGAGGCTGAGTCACACTTCGCAGATGCAAAGTTCTACTTGAAGAACTGCATTGTGAAAGAGCTAAAAGCTGATGATGGCATGAAAAGCAAGAATGACGAGCCCACAACTAAAAGAGCTGAGGTGATTGATGGTAGAGCCAAAGCTGTTACTGAGGAGGTACAACCCAACGCGAATAAATCTCATAGAGGGTATATTGCGTCTTATGGCAAGAAAGTAAGTCCTGCACTCCAATATGTCCCTAAAAGAAAGAAAGATGAAGGCGAATCATCTAATATCCAAACTAATATGCTAAAGGAGTTAACTATTCTGGTAAAACGAATTGAGGCAGTAAAATTGTCCTCAAAGCCACTTGTAGGGTTTGTAGCCCAAAATCGTTTGCAGAATGTGGCACTCCCTACAAAGTGAACATATGAAGGTTTTGATCCTAATGCTTACAAGCTATTTGCAAAAGCTGGATATAATCACAATGAGCCGTCAAAGTTAGAGAAGCTCCTATCAGAAGATGCGATGAGGCAACCACGTGAAGGTTTGGGATACAAGTAACCGTCACTAGTGTGCATCTCTATAAGAAGGGAGAGCAGCAATTATATCACTGTAGAAGACGAATCTTCCGCTTCTAACAGCCCTTCTATCTTTGATCGACTTGGAAAATCAACTTTGAGAACTTCTGTATTTAAGAGATTGGGTCCATTAAAGAAGGGGAATAAGTTCCAGAGAAATTATCGAAATACAAAAACAACCACTTTGCCCAAAATTCAGAAGATCTCTAATGATTTCCAAAGTTTGGTTCCTCCTAGAATGAAGCGACAAAAAAAAGTCATGGTTTTGTGTGATGAGGTACTGAAGGTGAAGCCATACACTGTGGTCTATACTAAAGAACGTGATGAAGACGAAGAAAGTGTGGGTTCTTCGTATCATGTTACTGCACAAGACGAGCGTGGTGTTTTATCTCTAATAGAGGATGACGAGAAATTGGACGATGTTTCACCGTGTTATCACATATCCTTCAACTATGGGGACCCTCAAGAAGATGAAGATGCGAAAAATGCTCCACCTGAACTTAAAGAAGGAGTGAAGACTACAGTTGATTCCTTAAAAAAAGTTAACCTTGACACCGATGAAGAACCAAGACCCACCTACCTAAGTGCTTTACTAGAAGTGGATGAAGAAAGCACTTATATTGAGTTACTCAAGGAGTTCAGGGATGTCTTTGCTTGGAGCTACAAAGAGATGCCTGGCGTGGACCAGAAAGTAGCAGTCCATCACCTTGCCGTCAAGAATGGTGCTCGCCCTGTTAAACAAGCCCAAAGGCGCTTTAGACCGGACTTGGTTCCCTTGATTGAAACTGAAGTTAACAAACTCATCGAAGCTAACTTAATTTGTGAAGTTAAATAGCCAACATGGGTTTCAAGTATTATCCCTGTAAGGAAGAAGAATGGCCAGATTTGAGTGTACGTCGACTTCAGGGATCTCAACAGCGTATCCCAAAGATGAATTCCTGCTTCCTATTCCAGAGCTGATGATCGATGCTACTACTGGGTATGAGGTAATGCCACTTATGGATGGTTCGTCAGGCTATAACCAAATTCGCATGGCACCAAAAGATGAGGAGCTTACTGCATTCCGCACCCCCAAGGGTATTTATTGCTACAGGGTAATGCCCTTTGTCTTGAAGAACGCTGGTGCTACTTATCAAAGGGCTATGCATAATATTTTTGACGACCTTCTACACAAAAATATCGAATGCTATGTGGACGACTTGGTGGTAAAATCAAGAAAGAGAGGCGACCACTTGAAAGACTTGAGAATGATGTTTGAGTTGCTCTGGAGGTACAAACTTAGGATGAATCCATTGAAATGCGCCTTTGGAGTTATTTACGGAAAGTTCTTTGGTTTTATTGTCCGACATCGAGGGATTGAAATTGATCAAGCCAAAGTAGATGTAATCTTGAAAATGCCTGAGCCTCGGGATATTCATGAATTGAAAAGTCTGCAAGGAAAGTTACAGTACCTTAGGAGATTCATCTCAAACCTAGCTGGGAGGTGCCAACCATTCAGTCGCCTTATGAAGAAAGGTGTCCCTTTCAAATGGGACCAAGCGTGTAGCAATGCCTTTGAGAGCATTAAATCCTACTTGATGAAGCCTTCGGTTTTAGCAGGCCCTATTCTTGGAAAACCGTTGATACTATATATTTCAGCATAAGAAAGTTCTGTTGGAGCGCTGTTGGACCAAGAAAATAGTAAGGGGAAAGAAAAATCTCTTTACTACTTGAGCAGGATGATGACACCAAACGAGCTGAATTATTCGCCAATTGAAAGGTTGTATTTGGCGCTAGTCTTCTCAATTCAAAAGTTGAAGCACTAATTTTAAGCTCATGTTGTTCGTCTTGTTTCTAAAGCAAATCCCATCAAGTTTGTGATGTCAAAACCTGTTCTTAGTGATCGACTAGCGAGATGGTATCTCCAATTTCAATAATTCGAGATTTTGTACATCTCTCAAAAGGCTTCAAAAGGACAAGCATTGGCAGACTTCTTGGCAGATCACCCTATACCTGATGATTGGGAGCTAACTGATGAATTGCCTGATGAGGACGCAATGGTCATTGAAGTTCAACCTCCATGGAAGATGTACTTTGATGGTGTTGCACATCACGGAGGAGCTGGTGCTGGTGCTGGTGCTGGTGTAGTATTTGTCACTTCTCAAGGTGAAATTCTGCCCTACTCTTTTACGTTGACGCAACTCTACTCTAACAACGTTGCTGAGTATCAATCACTAATTCTTGGGCTTGAAATAGTTGTCGAAATGAAGCGATTGCAATTGCAAGTCTTTGGTGACTCTCAGTTGGTGATCAACCAACTTTTAGGTAGTTACGAGGTCAAGAAAACTGAACTACGCCCATATCATGATTATGCTAAAAATTTAATGGGATGGGTCAGTGACATGACTATTCAACATGTGCCAAGGAAAGAAAACAAGAAGGCTGATGCTTTAGCTACCCTAGTTTCATCGTTAACCCTGCCTGATCAAGCGCAAGTTGTTGTCTGCCAAAAATGGGTAGTACCACCGCCAAATGAGGTTGAAGGTGAAGGAAATGAACTCAAGCATCTTGTCGCTGTTTCTAAAGCTGAGAAAGAAGAATGGTGACAACCCATTATCGACTACTTAAGCTATGGGATACTTCCATAAAATCCGAGGAGAAGGACTGAAATACGTCATCGTGCACCTCGCTTCCTTTATTACAAAGATACGCTATACAGAAGGTCATTCGAGGGAGTACTATTGCGATGCTTAGGGGAAGAAGAAGCACTCCAAGCTTTGCAAGAGGCACATTCTGGGGTATGTGGGTCATACCAGTCTGGCCCAAAGCTCCACTTCCATATAAAAAAGATGGGATATTATTGGCCAATGATGGTAAAAGATTGCTTGGACTATGCTCGAAGATGCAAGGCTTGTCAATTCCATGTGAATTTTATTTATCAACCTCCTGAAGTGTTGTCTGTGGCATCCTAACCGTTTGACATTTTGGGATTGGATGTTGTTGGACCACTGCCAAAGTCCTCTGGTGGGAACCTATACATCTTGGCTGCAACTGACTACTTCTCAAAATAGGCTGAAGTTGTTGCTCTTAAGGAGGTAAAGAAGGAAAATGTTGCAAGTTTTATCCAAGTAAACATAATCTATCACTTTGGCATTCCTCGTTACATAATAACGGATAATGGAAAGCCATTCGATAATAGGTTGATGAACAAGATTTGTGATCTCTTTGGCTTCAAACAACATAACTCTTCGATGTACAATGCTGCCGCCAATGGTCTAGCTGAGGCATTCAACAAAACTCTATGCAACTTGTTAAAGAAAGTCATCTCCAAATCCAAAGGAGATTGGAATGAACGTATGGAAGAAGCTCTATGGGCATATAGGACGACTCACCGCACGCCAACACAAGTGACTCCTTATTCACTCGTTTATGGAGTCGAAGCCGTCTTTCCACTCGAGCGTCAAATACCTTCATTACGACTGGCTATTCAAGAAGGGATAATTGATGAAGAAAATGCTCGACTTCGATTAGCAGAGTTGGTGGCTCTTGATGAGAAGAGGTTGGAAGCTCAACAGAGTCTTGAATGTTATCAAGCTAGATTGTCTCGCGCCTTCAATAAAAGAGTTCGCCCGAGATCCTTTAAAGTAGGAGATCAAGTCCTTGCCGTACGAAGACTCATAATTGCTTCCCATAAACCTGTAAGGAAGTTCACTTCAAAATGGGATGGGCCATATTTCGTACAAGAAGCTTATTCAAGTGGGGCTTACAAGCTAGTTGATGCAGATGGCATGAGAATCGGCCCTATCAATGGCAAGTTTTTGAAGAAGTATTATCCTTGAAGTTGCAACGCTCCTTGACGCATGAACCTAAACTGCATGTTCCTACACTCCTAACCCGCAAGAGTCTAAACTGCATACGACCCACCACCAAAAAAAAAAGAAAGGTCCGCTAGGTTGAAAACCTCGAAAGAGGCGACCTAGACAAAAGTTAGGACATAAAAAAAATAAAGTCAGCTAGGTTGAAAACCTTGAAAGGGGCAAACTAGGCAAAAGTTAGGACATAAAAAAAAATAAGAAAAAAAAATCACCCATTTTGAACTACGTATGACTTTATCCTCTTCATCGAGGTACGTAGGCAACTTAGAGTTTCATTCTGAGTTCAGTCGCATAAGTTCAAAAGATACATATCGCCCTAGTCGTTGTCCAAATGAAGTATGATAGAAGTAATTCATTCAAACAACACTTGAAAATCAGGCTGAAATTTCATTCTTCTTTTGAACTTTGGATCTCATATGACTTAGAGGGGGGCAATCCTTCATGATAAACCAGTGTCTTCAATAGGGCAATTATAGTCTTTTAGGAGGTTACCAAGTATTTGCACTGAAGTTCAGGGATTTACTATGTCCTCATGTTCACCAAATCTTTAAGTTCTCCGGTCTTCAAGTTTGCTGCTCTTCAAGTTGAAATGTTTAAACCCTCCAAGTCTCCAAGTTGAAGTCTTCAAGTCCGTTGGTCTTCAAGTTGAAGTCTCCAAGTTGAAATCTTTAAGTCTGTCGGTCTTCATGTTGAAGTCTTCACGTTCGCCACTCTTCAAGTTGAATTCTTCACGTTCGCCACTCTTCAAGTTGAAGTTTGCAAAGTCCGTCAAATCTTCAAAGTTTCCAAATATTCAAGTCAATGTCATCAAGTCTACGAAGTCTTCGAGTTGAAACTTTATAATTTTCCAATCTTAAGGTGAACATATCAGTCCCTTTGCACCTTAAGTTGGCCTCTTCGTGTGTTTTTCCTTAAAAGGAAACTATAACTTTCCAATCTTAAGGTGGACATATAAGTCCCTTTGCACCTTAAGTTGGCCTCTTCGTGGGTTTAAAAGGAAACTATAACTTTTCAATCTTAAGATGGACATATAAGTCCCTTTGCACCTTAAGCTGGCCTCTTCACGGGTTTGTCCTTAAAAGGAAACTATTACTTTTCAATCTTAAGGTAGACATTTGCACCTTAAGTTGGCCTCTTCATGGGTTTTTCCTTAAAAGGAAACTATAACTTTCCAATCTTAAGGTGGACATATAAGTCCCTTTGCACCTTAAGTTGGCTTCTTCGTGGTTTTTTCCTTAAAAGTAAACTATAACTTTCCAATCTTAAGGTGGACATATAAGTCCCTTTGCACCTTAAGTTGGCCTCTTCGTGGCTTTTTCCTTAAAAGAAAACTATAACTTTCCAATCTTAAGGTGGACATATGAGTCCCTTTGCACCTTACGTTGGCCTCTTCGTGGGTTTGTCCTTAAAAGGAAACTATATTTTCCAATCTCAAGGTGGACATGTAAGTCTCTTGAGAGTAATCTCTCCGATAATCGGGGCACATTGAGAATAATCTATCTGATAGTCGGGACACATTGAGAGTAATCTCTCCGATAGTCGGGACACATTGAGAGTAATCTATCCGATAGTCGAGGCACATTGAGAGTAATCTCTCCGATAGTCTAGCCACATCGAGAGTAATATCTCCGATAGTCGGCCACATTGAGAGTAATCTCTTCGATAGTTGGGCCATATTGAGAGTAATCTCTCAGATAGTCGGGTCATTTTGAGAGTAATCTCTCTGATAGTCGAGCCATATTGAGAGTAAACTCTCCGATAGTCGGGTCATTTTGAGAGTAATCTCTCCGGTAGTCAAGCCATATTAAGAGTAATCTCTCCAATAGTCGGGTCATTTTGAGAGTAATCTCTCCGGTAGTCGAGCCACATTGAGAGTAATCTCTCCGGTAGTCGGGCCACATTGAGAGTAATCTTTCCGATAGTCGGGTCATTTTGCGAGTAATCTCTCCGGTAGTTTAGCCACATTGAGAGTAATCTCTCTGATAGTCGGGTCATTTTAAGAGTAATCTCTCCGGTAGTCAGGCCACATTGAGAGTAATCTCTCCGATAGTCGAAACATTTTGAGAGTAATCTCTCCGGTAGTCAGGCCACATTGAGAGTAATCTCTCCGATAGTCGAAACATTTTGAGAGTAATCTCTCTGGTAGTCGAGCCATATTGAGAGTAATCTCTCTAATAATCTTTTCGATATTCGAGAGTGGGGATGAATACAAATTCTTTCATACCGTAAAATCATCTTTTTCATGCATGGATCATCTCGTTAAACAAAAACATATCTTTCTACACTTGACCTACAAAGTAAAGAGAAAGGCTAAAAATTAATTACCTAACAGAGATTACCTTGACCGGTAATTGTCAAAGGCTGACTCGAAGAGGCTTGTAAATGTTACAAGTTGAGGTTTACAATGGAAGAGCATCGTGATATATATAGAGGCAAATGGCTCTGCCCAAACGAATTTGTCACGATGTGGGACTTGTAAGGCGGTGACAAGATTTAGTTCCCAAGATGAAAAAGGAATCAAGTGTTTGTAGTTGCCTCCTAAAATTCTAATAGTCACGGCAAAGTGTTCTTGTTTGAGACAAAAAAGGATTGCTTTGCCAAGAATAAAGATTGCAAACCAAGTTCAATATGGATTACAAATCCACGCGACGGCGTGCAACAATGATCTTGGAATTTACAATTTAATAGCTTTTACATTCCATGTGATTGAGGCATGTAACAGTGATATTTGAAATATAAAGTTCAAATACTTTTAACATTTCATATGATTAAGTTATGCCAATTCAAGTATACTAATACTTCAAGCCTAATCTTCAAAGGTTTAAAGACCTTGACAAGTTTTGAAGTAGGGGGCATTTGTAGACATATAAATTTTATTTAAATTAAATCCATAAAATAATTTGGACTATGTTTTAAATTCAAGATATATTGGTCCAAATAAATATTATGGGCTAATATAATTGAATTAATTATATAAGTCCAATATATATGGATTAAATAAATAAGTCTTAATCCATTGGGCTAAAGTGATGAGCCAATTTCATTAAGCCCAAGATATCATCTTCTTAGAGGCCCAGTTTGGTGCCACGTGTCAAATGACGTGGCACGCCAAGTCAAACGAAAGAGCCAATAGGATCGTGCCATGTGTCAAAATGACAAGGCATGCCAAGACAAATTAAAAGGCAAATGATACCGTGCCACATGTGCAAGTGACATGTTCTGGCCAATCAAATTAAATGCAGCCTTGTCACTCTTCAATCTAATTGGTCGAAAAGAGTTTTTTCTTATCATAACTCTTCTCTCCCACAACTATAAATAGTGGTCTTCATAACCCAGAAAAGACACCAGAAGTTATAACAATAAGCAAGCGAGAGCTCGTGGATCAAACACTGCAAATTTCTCCACAAGTTTCAAGCTCCAAGCAATTAAGTTCAAGTTCAAGAAATCAAGTTCAAGTTCAAGAACGAAGAACAAATCAAGTTCAAGCTCAGGAACGAAAAACAAATCAAGGTCAAGTTCAAGCAACCAAGCTAAAGCTCAAGAACAAGACCCTCGTTCGTGGCGACAACTACATATTCAAGATCAAGTTCAAAGGCCCTTGAATTTATTTATTATTGAAAAGAAGAATGAGAGTATTCATAGAGATTGTACACTCAAATATTTGAAATAAAATACTACGATTGTTGCAATATTTTCCAATCTTGATTTTATTTTCTCGACGCAATTTATTGTCTACTGTCCATCTTTGACAAACTTAACGGAAAAGGGTATATTTAAACCAATAGTATAACGATAAGGGTATAGTTGGAATCAAAGTGTAACGAGTGGTACATTTAAACATTTTCTGATAGTACAAGAGTATATTTGACCCTTTTCCGAAAAAAAAGAGAAAAAAGATAAATAGGTTTCATGGTCAAAGAGAAGTGCCCAATCACCTTGTTTATTATCGCACTTGTACACACACACACACATATATATATATATATATATATATATATATATATATATATATATATATATATATATATATATATATATATATATATAAATTGACCATGATGCTTTATTTGATCTCATCTCAAAGTTGTAATAGAAAAATATTAAAAATTTCTAAATTTCTATCGTCATATAAAAACAATAATTGAATGAGAAACCTAAGAAAGACTGAATCTAACAATCAATTTTTGAGAAATACACGAAGAGGAATTCTTAACGTAAGTAACCGTGACATGCATATTACATAAGGAATAACATGCCGGCCGTTTGCTCAATCTCTACTTCCGAGAAATAATTAATTGTAAACTGATCGACTCTAATCACGCTATGACGTAAATCTTGACAAAGGCATAAATCTTTCTGAAACAAGAAAATACTGTTATTTACAAAACATTAAAAAGGAGTACCTTTCGTTTAAAATCGACATTTTTTGCGGTTGTCTTGTAGACATTCTTGACTAGTTCTTGATAAGACTTTTTGAGACGAAGTTTTTCATCTACCCAAAGTGCACTAAGGAAGCAAAGATCAGGACCCCCATCCCTCTTCTTCTAATTGCTCGTCGCTATAGCCGCCATTTCTAAGAACTTGGTATTCAGATCGTCGATATTCTCAACTGCAAGATATTCAAGCATCTGTTTTAAAGTAGGTCCCGTTGCTCCAGCCACCGTCATGTTCAGTACAGCGGTGTAACAGAATGGAGACAGCACAATGTTCTGAGCATTTGGATCTCCTTCAGCAGAAGGTCAGCAGTAACTTGTGCACAGAAATCCTTCTTCTGTTCTTTCTGTTTCTCCATCTTTTCCATGTTTTTATTTCTGCACGTCTTAGTTATTAGTAGCTGTATTATATACAGAATTGGATCTTGAAACCCTTTTTTTTTTCTTTGCTATTTGTTAATTTATTATATATTGGGTTGGACTTAAAAATTCATTGTTTGCTAATAACTTGTATCCTTTGGTTACAAGAATTCCCAAGTATATATATATGGTAACTTTTGGTTACCCAAAATACATGATATTTTTTAACCTCCCTGATATTTCTTTATTATGAAATTTTGAAAATATTTTCTTCCGTGTTATGGTTGAACATTCCTTATATTGCTCTAACTATATATGGTAAGGGATAGTTTGGGATGCGAGATAAGGTGGAATAACGTGAGATAAGATGTGAAATTAAATTTATACTGTGTTTGGTTGACGGTATAAATTTATCATGTATACCGTCAACCAAACATAGTATAAATTTAATCTCATGCTTAATTCTGAATATCCCATTTAGTCCCAACTTATCCCATCAAACATCAAATTATATTAGTTTAGGAATTATAATCCCATAATTATAATCTCGAGATAATTTAGTCTGCGTAATCTAATTGTCTCTGTTGCCTTCTCTTTCTCTCCATAATAGAATTCCTCTTTTGGTCGAACAAAATCAAGGTTTACTTTCAAAACCTGTCATACATTTAAAATAGTACTTATAAGATCCATCCAACTAATTCCCGAATATTTGTCACAATCAATTTGTTTTGTGTCTTAATGCTATTTGCTGTGAGATTACTACACATTTTGTTACTTTGTTTATCAGATAGCCAATTGTATAGTTAGCCTAGCTAATTGTAACTCAAGTAGGTTAGTATTGCAAGAAGGCAGTTAGGAGTATAGCTGGCCAATAGGACGGGACGGGACGTGACGGAATTTTACCGGGACGATGAGGGGACGAGCCTTAAACGGGACGGGATAAACGGGATGACCCGTTAGGCCAGTCCAATCCCACTAACAAATGGGACGGGAAGGCTGGACGGGACGTGGGCCCTAAGTGGGCCTTTTTGAATTTTTTTTCAAATTTAAATATTTAAGCATTAAAGTTGGCAACGACTATTGTTTTATAGATAGCAACAGCTATTTTTTTAAAGTTGACAATGACTAAGTTTTTAAAGTTTGCAATGGCTAGTTTTTGACTTTTTTTAATAAACTTAAAACATGCTAAATTATAAAAAAAAAAACTAAGTAAAGAATTATAAAATATTAAAATAAAAGACTTGTAGCGAAATATTTTGGTAATTATAATAGATTTGTAATTTATTTAATATAATCTCAAGCTGTAAAGTAACTAAGTAAGACAATTCATAAAAAAAATCCAAGGCTAAAGCCTTTTATTTTATTAATAGAAATTTCAAATTTCACACACAAATACAAGTCTTTTGAAGAGCACCTAATCTACACAGCCACCTTCTAGGAAGGGTTCTGTTTGAACTAGACATCTTAGTAGCTATTTACAAATTATCATATTAATATTTGTAAACTCTAATATATCTTCGTTTTAACTGATCTATAATATCCATGGGACATTATTGTGGAATTGACAATGTTGCTTGATGTTCTATGAGTTCCATGTCGTCGCCATCGCTCCCAGTGCAATCTAGCATTTACACTATCTGAAGTTGCCATAGATTTATAACTATCAAACATTAATCTAGTATATATATATATATATATATATATATGTTAGCTTGGCAGTCTTCGAGAGATGGCTTTTCATTTTCTTGAATTTCTAAATTCCCATAAATTTACGAACAAGCCCCTTTGAACCTCTTAATTTTAAAGATGGATTAAATATAACAGAAGTTATAAACTTGGGGAATAAAAATATATTTTTAAAATTTTGCAATCATTTCATTAACGGCCAGTGCACATTCTAAATCTTTTTTTATACTTACCAAGTACAACAGAAATTCCATAAATATATCATAATATTTTTGTAATAGTAGGATAATATATACCAGAAAGTTATTTTGTAGCACAATAAAAACACTACTAGAAAATGACAAAATTCCAACTGCCAAAACGGTCGAAAATCACGAATTTTCGACTACTTTCCGACCAAAATTGGTCATCGGAAAACAGTTGATCGGAAAATAATTTCCGACCGAATACATCGGTGATTTCTGACCAAAGTAGTTGGAACGTTCAAAAAGGTCAGACGACCAAATATTTTTAAACTTCCGACCAAAGTGGTCGTAATTTTACCGATTGAATCAGTCGTAATAATATAAATAAAAATAAATATTTATTTAAAATTAAATAATTAAAAATTAAAAAATAAAATTTATTTAATTTTCGACGGAATCCGTCGAAAACTGTTAAATATTAATTTATTTTTTTAATTTACGACCGATTCGGTCGGAAATCTAGGTGTTTTTTGAAAAATCTGTGCAGATGTCCGACTGTTTCCGTCGGAAATCAGTCGGAATTTTCTGTAAAACTAGGCAGAATTCTGCTCAATTTTGAGCTACACCACCTGTCAAATTATTACAATACAATAACGCCAACAACCAATCAACAAATATAACATCTAAACCAATAATACCAACTATTAACACAATCTAAACCAATAATACCAACTATTAACACAATCTAAACCAACAAATCCATTAAACCTAATAATTTTGGGCATAAAACATCCAAATAGCAGCCCATATTCAAGTTTTAAAACAAAACATAATGTTGTCTCTCACAATCAAGTTTACCAATCAACCAAAACACTACACTTAAACTGCTACACATCAGATTTAGTTTGTTCATCCTCATCATCAGATAGATCATGCCTATATTTTCTCATGAATTTCCGCATCTTAACAAATGTTGCGAATTGGGAGTCCAACTGTTGCTTCAAATCACGAATTTCTTTTCTCATATCTTCCATACTCTTGATTTTGCGAAGAAGAAGAATTGGCTAAGAGTTGGTTTGGATGACCTGTAGGTCGACGTACTCCAAGTCCGTAGATTCTGCCTTTGTTTACTCCACCCGCTGCCTCTGTCCACAATGAATCCATATCATCAGGTGTTGGTTGAGTTGAAGGAGGTTGAGTTTGTTGCCATTCTTCCACCCTTTTAAGATAATCTTCCTGAAATGAAAACATAACTATTATGTAAACAAACTAATTATGAAGTTAGTATTTTACATATGTGTCTGACGCACGCGTCTCCACCCAGTGTTATCTTGTACCATCCTTCTTCTTTTTCTTATGCGTCTCCTCAAAGATCTCAGCATGACTCATATCTAGCCCTCTTTCCTTTTTTTTCATAACAAAAAGTATGAGTTAGACATTACAATCGTAAAATTCTATATGTAAAACTAAAATTTTTTTATAAGTAATTACCAATCTTAGTTTATGGGCCGCAAAACTAATCGAACCTCCTGTGTGCAANGGATTAATTGGGCAAATTCTAGATCTTAAGTTATTTGCTGCAGTGGTGTTGCCAGAAGCATTATCTAATGTAATAATTAAAACTTTATCAATGAGCCCACAAAATTAAAGTATTTAAAGAACAATAGTTGCAATATATGCTCTAGTGTGTTTTGAATAAATAAATTTATAACCGATAATATCTTTTTGCATGTTCAGTGATGATCAACTCAATGACATGTAAACGTTAAATAATCATTACCCTTAGGACTATGATCTATATCAGTTGTGATAGACACTTTACGGTTTAAGTGAAAAAAATACACAACAAATATACCGAAGATATTCAATTTAAAATTTAAAAACATCATTTCTAACTGTGGTCTTAGGAAAACCTTGAAAAGCATGATTATAAGTTTCTTATATATAATACACAAAAGCAGGGTGATAAGAAAAAGTAAAATATAAGCCACAGATAACGACCATTTTTGCTAAATTTTCACGATCTCTATCTTTATTATAGGGACGTAGTATAGTACCAGAAGTAGGGTAAAGCTGTTGTTGGACATAGTTAGAACCCCCACCATATCCAGTAGGAGCGCCAGTACCGCTGCTAGGATCCGGTATTTTATCGGTATCTATTTGAGCTTGTATCCATAAAGGTTTGTGATGCTCAAGTATGTGCCTGATTAAACCCCATGTCCGACCTGATTTTCCACGTGCAAATTGTTCTTTACATTTTACACAGGTAGCAACTAAAGCAATTATATCATGTTCAAAACAAATTCCATATAAGTGAAGTTTTGGTACGTTCAACCATAGCCTTACCTCTTACAGGAGGTACAAGGGGCAAAGCTCCAAACCGAGATTGAAACTGAGTTGAAGCTTGTGTTGCTAGACTAGTGGGTGTTTCATCTAATTCTTCTTCCTCATTAAAATTAATATTATTGCCAAATTGTCTTTGTAAAGTTTCATGATCTAGTTGTTCTTTCGAATAATATTATAAAATGGAGGGGNATGGGTTGCCTTTGCTTGTTCGCTCTTCTTCTTCCATTCTTTGGAACTCCATTTATCAAGAAGTTAATCCCAAACATCTTCTCTTAACCACCCAGGCATTTTACCAGCATTCCGAGCAGCGAACAGAGTATCTTTAATCCGCTTAGCAACCTTCTTATCGAAAATATCATTTATTTCATTTTGATGCTGAGGATGCCATGTACACTTTGTCTGCAGTATAAAAAAGTAATATTTGATGAAGACGATAATTATTAAATAAATATAATCATTTTTTACCCTAAATTGATTCCACATTTGCTCTGTGATGCTGTACGGTATCTATCTCCAAGAATTCCACGGTTCATGATACAATAGTTTCATAAAATCCACAACCAAATGTGTAGACTGAAAGGATGGCAAAAACCTGTATTAAAGCTAACATATATATAATTAATAAACATCTTAAAGTTTCAAAAGTTTTAATTATAAATAAATATTCCTCAATGTTAACATATCTAAAAGTACATTCAAAACTTAAAAAATAGTATAAGAACCTTCTTACCCATCCTCGTAGGGGACGGTTATCAATCGATTATAACTATCAAATTGTACATCCCCTCCAAGATTCTGCCTGCGTATACTAGATGGTGTAGATGCAGCACTAGATGTAGCTGGACGAGAGCCTCCAATATCCAACCTAGATATGCTGGTAATGGATGATGATGATGGAGTGGAAGATGATGGAGCAACAAAAGACGAACCATCATGCTGACTACCATGAAAGCTCGGGGATGCAGCAGCTGGTGAGCCACCATGCTGACTACCGTGAAAGTCCGGTGAAGAAGATGGTATAGAAGGTGTGGGTACAAAGTTAAAAACAATGTTACTTTGACTTCCTTTGGCAGGCATAAAATAATACTGAACTGAATTATTAGATGGTGGGGGATAGTGAATATGGTAGATGGCAATGAAGTCGACATGGTATATTATTTAATCCCTATTCTAAATAATATAAGTCTTTAACTATAATAATTAAATTTGAATAGCTTCTTAAATGTTCATATAATCCAAATTAACTAATGATTTCTCAAATTTACAAATTAATCTTAATGTTGAAATTGAAAAAAATTAAATTTCATATCATTCTAATAATAAAACTAACAAGCAACAATGAACCTAGTATAACAAACTTCACACCAAAGCTTTAAACGATAACTAGTTAATATAATTACCGTTGGAAGTGAAAGTGAAAGTTCGTTTTCCTTCTTTCCTATCGTTGTTTTCTCAATTACTTTATGCCAACATGTCACCTTTTTTATTTCAAAACTAATTAAGTTAATCAAACACTAATTCAACATATTCTTAATAGATTCAAAATTAGATTTAGGATTTCTTAACATATTCTTGTTTAACCCAAAATTTTAACCATACCTAATTCAACATATTCTTCTCTCTTTTTGTTTTATATTATGTATCATTAAAAAACTAAAATCACTAAAATTTTAACCATACCTACTTCAACTAGTTAGGATGTTTATATATAAAAATTACTACAAATTTAACAATGAAAACAAGTATATATGTCAACGAAGTACTTACATCGGCGGAACAAATGCCGGAGAAGTCGATTGAGCCACGGCGGCGGCGGCGCGGAGAACCACTGCTGCAAAACAGATGTAAAAAAGATTAATAAATTAAGGGGAAGGGGAGGAGGAAGGAGATATATATATATATATATATATATATATATATATATATATATATATA
>AWOL01S0001524.1:0-22497 GCA_000715115.1 Nicotiana otophora
GATTTACATACACAATACACCTATGCATTTCATAGACCCTTCATAGGAATTACATACATAATACACCTATGAATTTCATAGTTTGTTCATAGGATTTACATATGCAATACACCTATACGTTTCATAGACTGTTCATAGGACTTACATGCACAATACACCTATGAGTTTCATAGACCGTTCATAGGATCATAACACCTCATTATGCACATGACCATATATAAACCCAAAGCGACATGACTAGCGCTACATTTAAGGTCNCCTATGCATTTCATAGACCCTTCATAGGAATTACATACATAATACACCTATGAATTTCATAGTTTGTTCATAGGATTTACATATGCAATACACCTATACGTTTCATAGACTGTTCATAGGACTTACATGCACAATACACCTATGAGTTTCATAGACCGTTCATAGGATCATAACACGTCATTATGCACATGACCATATATAAACCCAAAGCGACATGACTAGCGCTACATTTAAGGTTGTAGGTTCCCGGATCATTGGAACACTTCATGTTCTTATTCATGCTCATCAAGGAGAAATACACCTCATTACGTTAGCACATGTATGGTAAATCAATAAGACAATTTCAATGGCACATGGCCCAAATATATTTTCCATAAGAGTTATCATCACTTAGCATAGGATATTCCACTTCCACTTCATTATATACTCCCTTGTCATCTTAAGGTCATTAGCTAAGTTCATGATTCTTGGGGACTTAACATCTAAGTCATTTACATTAATTATTTTCGAAGCGTACATACTATGATTGAAACCATTGGGATATACAACACCTCATAATTCTCATTTTGGCAAACGACCATATTTTATGTTTATTCTATCACTTACTTGTACTTGCCATGGGTTATCACATGGCTGCAATAACATTTAAAATATTTTGGAACACCATAGCCTCTCCTCATGAGGGTGTAGGAGCTTTTAACACATTGGAAACATAAGTACAAATACGTTCATCTCATAACCGTTTACACCATATATCACTTGCCAATTACTTTCAACTACTTACAACATCATTATTTCATTGGCTCCCTTGGCCATATATATTATTCTTCATTCATGGAACTGTGGCCGTATATCATATTCCGCACTTTCCTTTCTTTACTTTCAAGGATTATCATCATAAACATCATCATATAGAAAACTCTTGAAATAACTTTCCCCAAAAGGGAAATACCAATTTCAACTCATGAATATGTAAGGACTCAAAACATATTGGAAATACCTACCAAGCATAACATTAGTTAGAACAATCATATCTGAACATGACTTGAGTACATATGCTTTTGGATAATTCAATTTTCGGAGTAAATTTGGAATAGTTGAATCAAGGCTCATTTCATAATATTTCACACATCATTTCATTTCATTGGTGCTATTGGCCACAAGTATAACTTTCATTCTTGGCACGGTGTCCACACTTTATATCCCCAACTCACTAGTTTCACTTTCAAGCATCTTTATATATTATCGACAACAAATAATCTCTAATCATGACTTTTAGTACACCTATGAGGAATTAATAATCTTAAGCACATTGAGACTTCTTACACAATTTGGCATAATAGCCTTCACTTGAAACACTACTTGGAATCATAACATTTTATACCCAACTCATGCCTTGAACACATTCCCAAAGGATAACATCATATAATAAGAGCATCCAGAACACATTTTGAACATATACATTTCATCATAAATCTTATTCGGAATAGTCAATTTATAATGAATAACTTGGAACTTACAAGAACATCATGGAAGTCAATTCTAGGAGAGACGTTTAACCAACATACATTGCTTGAGCTTCCCTTAGATTACCACAACCTCCCAACACTTCTAGAAATTCCAATCAACTAGAGATATAACAAAAATGAACCATAATTAGGGAGAGATTCATGCTTTTAGCTCGCTTAAGCATTTCATGAAGCACTTGGTGCAATTTCCACTATAAGGTTTCTATGGTGGAATCCTTACACCCCACAACAAATCATTTACCATTTTTACTTCAATAGCCTCTACACATAAGAATCATACCTTTTATTACTAACTTTTAGTCCAAATCCCGAAATTTAGGGTTAGGGAGTAGAACATTACCTCTTAGATGAACATTACCTCTTAGATGAAATCGGGGTTTCGTGATGCCGGGGTAGGCGTAGAGGTTAACACTAGTAGAAATTCTTCACAGTGAGCTTGCGAGCCACGGTTTGGACTTTTTGGATTGAACAAAGTGCTGGGAATTGAAGGAAAATATTGGGCAGAAGTAGGCATTTCTACGGCCCATTCTACGAACCCAGAACCATTCTGCGGACCGAGAATGGTCGCATAGTGGGGCAGTTGTCTGGGTCATCTAGATGTCATTTTTGCGGAACATTATGCGACCACATAAAATTTTCAAGGGTCGCACTCTTGTTGCATATCCAGCTTTGAAATTTTTCATAGGGAGGTTTGGCGGTGTATTATGCGACCGCAGAACCGGTCTGTGGTGCATAATGCTACCGTAGAATAGGTCTGCGTGCCGCATAGTGACCGCAGACCCGGTCAGTTCCTTTCCAGTTTTGGTACCCAAATTATGCGGCCTATATACGGATCGCATAACCATGATAGAGAATGGCTTGGGGAATGATGGAATCTTCCACAAAAAGGGCCTTAAGACATTGATGCACACCTAGTGTTTGATAATATGCTCAAATGAGCTAGAATCATGACTATCTTCCTAATCTTTTTCCAACTTGTTATATTTCTAAAATAGATCGAAGTGCTAAAAATTCTAGAACGTTTTAAAGTTTAAAGGAAGCTCAATTGAGGTATGTAGCCTAAACCCCTTTCTTCTTAGAATCGAATCCTACGGTGTTCACGTAATCGGTGTAAGTCCTTTACCATTATTGAATTGGCGATTCCCAAGGTGTTTGTGTTGAAGGATGTATGTTCAATATATATTCTAAATGCTCCATCATGTCATCTCGCCATTTAACGATGTGTTCAAAATGTGGAGTATGTGTTAGAAATGTTAAGACTTCAAGTCAAGATCAAAATAAAGGTTGTTATGCCAAATTGTTTGAAAAGCCTCTATGTGCCTAATTCCTGAATTTCTCATATGTGAATTTAATGTCTTGAATGAAAAGACTTATTGTTGTTAATAATGATAATGATTTTTGAATGTGGAAAAGTAAACTGGAATTATGAAATACGGCCAAGAGCCAAGAATGACTTTAAACTTTTGGTCACTAGTGCCAATGAATCGAAAGTATATGAAAGAAGTATGATGTGAGATGATTGACTGAAAAAGGTTATGTCTTGGGTAAGATGAACTAACCGATCGGGCTGTGATCGGATGCCATGCCGCACACATGGTGGTACTGTGCTGGAAATTATGATGAAATTATGGTTATGGTTGATGTCTCAAGTGAGACGACATAGCCGATCGGGTCGTGATCGTACTCCGTGTAAGAATACGCTGGCATTGTGAATTGTGGAATATCGGCACTAAATATCACCCAACCTAATAACATGGAAATTGACTTGCAAACTTATGTGATCCTTAACTTGATGTTTTGATATTATTGAAGCTCTTATTTAATTCTTGATTGTTCCCCCTTATTATCATTCATTCTATTGAGATGGTGTTTAGCTTTACATACTAGTACTATTCATCGATACTAACATCCCTTTTGCCGGGGGCACCACATCTTTAAATGTATTCAGGTGGTTCCATAGCAGGCAGTGCTAATCAGCGATAGTGGTACATCCTCTTCCTAGTAGACTTGGTGAGCCCCACTTCATCCCGGTGTCACGTTTTGTATCTTTTTTTCATATTATTATCACGTCTCAAGGTATAGTCGGGGCCTTCTCGCCGATACTATCATAGAATCTTTGGTATCCTTTAGAGGCACTATAGACACTATGTGGGTTGCATATGGGTGTTGGGAATGTTAAACAAGTTATGTTATGTTTTGATCACCTATTCCACTCAAGCTATAAGAATGTGTGTATTTTGAGACATAAAAGTGGAGTAACTAAGGAAACGATTTATTATTCTGTGTATGAACTTACTACTATCTAATTAATGAAATCGTGTCTTCTGTTGATCATGAGTAAGCTGGGTAGAAAGTATCTAATAGTCTTGCTCGACCGGGTTCACTCGGTTGAGCGCCGGTCACGCTTTCCGAGGTTGGGCGTGACAAACTTGGTATCAGAGCCTATGGTTTTAAAGTGTCCTAGGATGTCTCTGAGCCGTGTCTAGTAGAGTCCTTCTTATCAGCGTGTTGTCGACCATATATATAAGATGGATGCTACTTGGACATTTAGGAACAATACCCTTCTTTGAAAATGTGTATTCTTGAAAATCCCCCCAATGAAAGGTGTAATTTCGATTTGGTAAGAAAAGAAAATTGAGTCCGAGGTATGTCGGACTGTATAGAATCATTCAGAGGATCGGTGAGGTGGCGTACAAGCTTGAGCTACCACCTAAGATGTCATTAGTGCTCCCGGTATTCCATGTGTCTCTGTTGAAGAAGGTAGTTAGAGATCCATCAGCTATTGTGCCGGTTGAGGCCATTGAGGTTATGTAAGAACTGTCATATGAAGAAATTCCAGTTGCCATTCTTGATAGGCAAGTCCGAAAGTTGAGAAATAAAGAAATTGCCTCCGTGAAAGTACTATGGCGGAACCAACAGGTTGAAGGGGCTACTTGGGAGACAGATGAGGAAATGAAGAAAAAGTATCCTTATTTGTTTGAATAGCCACATATTTATAAGGTTGTAATTTATGAAAATTCTAAGAGTTACTTTCTATGAATTATGTACCATTTGTACAATTGATGTTAAGGGTGTTCCTTTCTGGTAATAATATATATGTGAGGCCACAGTTGGTGTTGTTATGAGTTATGTTACGTCACTGGTTTGTGCATATGTTATAAGCATGTATTTTAGGGAGTTAGTCAAATTTGGGGCTGATGGTGTGTGGTATGAAAACTGAGTTGCATAAGATGCTAATAGTGAACCTTGACCCTCTGTCACGACCTAAACCGATGGGCCGCGATGGGCTCCCGGTACTTTACTCAACCGAGTACCAACATAACGTATCATTTCGTATCATACTATCATAGATAATGTGATATACGTAGAATACAACATATAATACCAACTTATACGTAAGACATATAGGCCTATAAGACCAAAATAACCACTCGTACACTGAACATAGGCATACAAGGCCATAAATTCATTTACGTACATGACATCTGTCTACAAACCTCTAAGAATACATAATTGTCATAAAGGTCGGGACAGAGGCCCGCCATACCAAACAATACACGTCTAAATCATACTGACCAAACAAGCAACTCCGTAGCAAATGGAGCGCACCAACATCTTCCGCTGAACTGATAGACTACTTGGAGGGCTCTCGACCTGTCTACCGGAACTTGCGGGCATGAAACGCAGCATCCCCAGGCAAAAGGGACGTCAGTACAAATAATGTACCGAGTATGTAAGGATTGCAAATTAGTAAACAATAGACATGAGCAAACATGGAGTAAAAGACTGGACATGTATGTCTGAATAATACTGTGAATCATTAATATTTATAATGTCGTGCATATGCGTATAGAATGTCATACCATGCATAAGTATATGTGTACATTACATCATCAAGCCTCCGAGGGCATCCCATCATATCATTTCAGCCACTGTGGGCAAATCAGCAACATATACCAGCTGATCAGGTAGTGGTGCGTATATAACGCCGTAACCTTTTTCCTTATCCCATATACATATAATATACATATATACGCGTATATAACACCATCTGGTCATGGGTCAATGTGCATGTATAAATAAATGCCATGCCTGAGAATTATGTCAATAAAATCGCTCGGAATGTCATAATACCATTATGCCTTTGAGTAATATCATGAAATAAATGTTTTTCAACTTACGTATTTTTCTGAGACCCATGAACAGACGATAGAATAATAAGACATATGGGGATTCAAGAACATAGGCATCTCTAATACTTCTATGAATAGAGTTATTTATGGAATTTGCGCATTTGCTCATTTCGTTCGTGTCGTATAGATCATCCCAAAAAGAAAGAAGGGATAGCCTTTACATACCTGAACTAATTCTCTTGACAATCCCTCTAACACACGTCTTTTGCGAAGAACATGTGACGACGGATCGAATTAGGGAAAAATCCGTATGATATTCTTGGGAAAGATTGTATCGTACTCCCTTAGAACCGCGATATCATTAGGTCGACTTCATATGAAATCTCTGAATCAATTTTGCTGATATTGCAACATTAGCTTTGCTGAAGCTTGTTATGTTGCTATGAATATATCTCTCTTTTGTGAATTATATCAAAATCTCATATGATTTTGTTGAATTAGAGAAGTCTTTCATGACTTTGTTGAAGCTGAAGTTGC
Organism: Nicotiana otophora; assembly: GCA_000715115.1. Taxonomy (NCBI): domain Eukaryota; kingdom Viridiplantae; phylum Streptophyta; class Magnoliopsida; order Solanales; family Solanaceae; genus Nicotiana; species Nicotiana otophora. Next base: position 6,458 of record AWOL01S0001524.1, read on the forward strand.
CCTTTTCGAATTCTCTGTGAATTTGAGATTCATCCGTAAGCAAGCATAAGTATAAGCATATGAAAACGTCTCTTAATATTAATGTTGTGGGCCCTACTCTTGTGGATGACTTGGCAACCTATTATTCTAAATATGCCACCTATATGTGAACTTTAAGAGTCACAGTTTTGTGACTTTGTGGGCTGCAACGTCAAGGATTAAATCCTTATCCAATAATTAACCACTTATTTCCATAATTAGTTTGTTAATTCCCCATTAACCAATAATTAACTAATTACCCACATAATTAGGATATTATCTCAAATTACTTAAAATACTACTCACTTTTAATACACTTCATACATCTCACTATCATGGCCATGTGGTACCCTATATGGTACTAGTCCATAAATACAGGGTATTTTAGCTCGGGCCGTATTTTATACCAAAATGTCAAACTTCGACGAAACTCATTTCCTTCGATTCGCTTACCCTCTCACCCTCAGAATATACTTATCACTTGTTTGAAATAGCATAATCCTTATAATCTCAAAATAATACCATTCGCGAACGTACGTCGATTAACTTACGACGAAACTTTAACGTACGAAAATGCGGGATGTAATATCTCATTTCCGAGCTTTCATCAATTTACTTATGGCGTACATACGAAACCATGGGGTGTAATATCATTCCCCCCTTTCGAACATTCGTCCTCGAATTGTGACTGATGCACTTATCATTTCCATAACTTATGTCTTCTGAATACTTTAGTACTCTCCTTGCCATCTAGGCAACTGTTTTGTGAATAATCCCAAAGTCAAGGGCATTCCCCCCTTTAGACCTCTTTCTCATACCACGACTTGTGGTCGGAATCCTTCCAATCTCGTAACTGTTGCTACCTTCTATCATGCAGCTTGTACGACTCTAACCTTGTAAGTGCATCTATGTGACTCTTCTCTCATTTTCCCTACGGAGTTTAGCAAATCTCTAGGCCTGACTTTGTAAATATATACAGAATTACAACAAGTTGTCCCTCTGGGCTTCTATGGGTATACTGATTTTCTTTGCTCGGTACTTTGTTGAACTTACGAATATTGTTATACCTTATTTCATAGCTCCGTTTATCCATCCGTATGACTTTACTGCATATAGGTAGGTCATACTATACCATAACTCTTACTTCAATGTATCGTTACGGAGGTCTACTACAAAACTCCAGGTTACTTTTGTTGCTTATCCCATATGCATAAATCTAAGTCCTTTAATGCTTCTTCACTACTGTTCATCTAAAGAACGACGGCCTAATCTCATCTTATACTTTGTGACTTTTATCCATCCATCGTTGATTCACCTCAATATTGTTCTACAATATACCACTGATAACTTGAAACTTCTTACATAATACCTTGCCACTAAGGCTTACGTTGCATCGAGGAATATTTGAAGTGATTTTTCTGATCCATTTTGTGGTGATACTGTACTTCAATAACCGTATTTTATAGCATCCTAATGTGATTCACTTATGTGGGTATTTTAGTCCCGTACAATTCAAGAAATCCTTTTCAAATCATTACTCAATCGAAGGCCCAAACGTCATCCTTTATTTATCACAATTACTCCCTTATTCTATTACCAGGGCAGTATTCCATCTCTTTTAAATTTTAGTAGTCTTAGACTCCTTTGAGTATATTCAGGCTATACTGAGCTTTCTATAATTCGTGTTTTCATGGGCTTAATCCCGAGGACTTATCCCTTCTCGTCACCTTCTCACTTGACTTTTGTTATCCTTACTCCTGTCTTCCTAAGACCTTGTCGCTTTACCATACTTTAGCGTGCGACCTATACATATCTATTTATATTACTCGTAACCTTCCTTCAACTTGCTTACACCATAGATTTTCTCGTGTTATTCTGGAACATCAAGCGAGAAATCACATCCTCTCTAACTCTTCTTTACTCTCTTGACTAGGCCTCTCGATACATAGAAACCATAGGGTGGAAGAGATGCCACTAACAATGCCGCTACCATTCCTGGATATTGAATCCCAGCGCTTCTAACCTTCAATATGCAGTATGGATTATTCGCAACCTTCTGCATTTGAGTATCTTGTACGTTGTTCACCTTTACCTTACTTACCTTAAAATCTCGCATCGCATCTTCTATCTCCTTCATGAACTTCTTTCCACATAGGTATAATTCACATCCACAACTTGAAGCTCTATTATAATACTTGCAACTCTGGTGCATACACAATCCGGTGGAAGCTTCATACTGACTTCTTATGAGGCTGGTACTCTTCTAACCTGCTTTTTCGTAGGGCCGTTTAGAATATGGCCATTGTACTATCTGTCGTGTACCTCTAATATTAAGACTGATTCCGCTATGTTCTTAATCACAATTTCTATAATTTTTTGGGTCCAATGATCAGACTCCTGATTTACTTGGTTGATGTAAGTCTTTAGTTTCCTCTTCCCTCAGATCAACCTTTATGTAAGTTTAAGCTATCTTCTGATCTGCGGCTCAATGCTTTCTATTAACTTAAACTAGAATCTTCTACACCTGTATGTATGATTGACAATGTATATGCTGCATGTATAAAACTCCAAATTCTTAAGTGTGTTCATAGCCTAACTAATTCTGGATCATTAATCGAATACTTCTTTTCGTTCCTTCTCAGATTTCTTTAAACATAAGACATTACTTTTCCTGGTCTTTCTACCCCCTTGTTGTGTGCATACTTAGCTTATCTTAGTTCCCACGCATGTTGGAATTCCATACCACTAATCTGATCTTGAATATCACTTCTGATTTTACTTCCCGTTTATTAGCCACGGTAGGTTCCACTTCCATATGGAGTAGATACAATGTCGTTGTGAGACAGTTGTTATAAGACCATTCCCTCTTTAGGTCACCGAGCTTAGGTTGAAGCCTTCTTCCTTATTTCCTCAGCTAGACTTTTATTGTAGTACTTAGGGAGGATCCGCTGACTCTTGTAAAACTGCGAGCTTATTACACCGAATACTCAACGGAATTTTTGATGTCCTTCCTCGCCTATAATTCTCCGTAGTTTACGCTCATGTGCTTGTAGGGTTGATTCTGAACTTGATATTTTGACTGTCTTCCCAATGGAATTCTCTTTTATTTCCCTAACACTTATACGGTACCTTTAACTACCCCAACTCCTATCTGAATATTTCTCAAGGGTCACGATATCATTACCTTCGAGATTGAATTCCCCATGTTGGGGTTCACTATGTTCATCTTGCACAATCTGTTGATTTGTTTGTAACCTCCTATCTAGCCATAACTAGGCTCTTCCTGGATCAACTACCAACTACTCGTTGGCCCATTCTCATATCAATATTCCACGTAATCTTTCTTGGGTTATTACCTTTTTCTTAACTTATGTCTAGCACATGCTCCTTCTCTATCAATAACATCTCGGGCAGGAACCTTTACTTTATCTCCTTGACGTCGTGTTTGCATAATGTTTTGGAATCGTAGCATATCTGTAGGATTTGAATAAGTGCAGTCTCATTCCTTTTTCATTTTTATCCCATTCTTTCATTACCATTCCATAATTACTAGAATCATTTAATTCTGACTTCATGCCACATCACTCCATATTCCCCCCTTTAGGGGAGCACTAAGATTTGGAGCTACGACGATCTATGTATAGATGTTTCGCCTCTTAATCTTTGGTGTCTTTACACATCATCGATGAACCTTACTCGCCTTGCGGTAATCCTTCTGTACCAAGGATAACGAAATTCCTTACTCGCGAGGGTGACACTTAGTCTAACGGGCACATACAGTCCCTTCCGCTTAACTTTACTCACCTTGCTTGCTTTAGGGAAGCGTCTTCCTGAATGACCTTTAAAGGGTATTCTTCGGTCGTCCATTGTATTATCGTCGGGATGCAATTTCTGAAATTCACATGATGCCGAATATTACTCAGTCCCTAGTTCATGTTTAGTTTATGTTGTTCATCAGTCCATGCTGATTTCTTATTACTCTGGGGTCTAATTTTTCCTTTTGGTAATCACATTGAAGTCACAAAATTATTTTTTAAAATGAGGATATGACTTTATGCCCTATATGCTTTTGCTATCTCAAGGTCCGTCACCTCTCATCTTTTCCTTCACTTGACTATAGACTCTATAATACTGTCATCTTTTTGATCTACCATTGTCATCCATGTATCATATCTTACTCATAATGCTTCATTGACTCTCTTCTTATTTTTCGCTAACATCTATGTCTATCACTTTATTCTGAAAACTCGAACAAGAAATTCTTTTGCTTTTAGCTCCCCTTGCCCCATCCATTGGCTTTTTGGGTTGCCTAACATTCTTTATCCACTAGGGACGGGAGCTACACCAAGGTAATATTTATTACTTCAAGGCTTCTAGTGCCTATGTTTGTAGTATTCATATCTAGCTGTGCTATTTTAGAGTGCACCCTCTGGGTGTTTCACAAGGAGATCTATTAGCACATTTGCAATAACCTTCAAAAATGTCAGCTAACGCTAACAATCCATCCACCATTTTGGGTTACCCTAACCGCAGCTAGATTCTGACATCCTACCTTCTCTTATACTAATTGTGTTAGCCCCCATAGGTATAAATACGATGGGTGTGGCCGATTGTACATACCTCTACTACTGTTGAAGGTAACTCGAAATGCTTATATCTCCCTTCCTGAATGGTAAATAATGATAATTTTCATTAGCTGGGTACCTCGTACCCTATTCATCATGCTCCCTTTACTTGTTGAAGCTTGAATCCACCTTCTAAATCTCTCGTTGATTGTTTTTTTACCATATGGGTGGTTAGATATTCATGCCTTAGGGCTCCTTTTCCAGAAGCTTATATATCTTAGTACACACATGATCTGCTGAATATCTCATATTTATTCATCATAAGCGTGATGCAAAATTCGAGCTCCTCTGACCCAATTCTTCCACAGCTATATCTCTTACCAACCATCTTTGTGGATGTAGGCATCGTCGTATTATGAATAAGATAGAGTTTAGGAAATTGAGTTCTTACAACTGAGCTCTACCACACGATATAGAGTAAGAAGAAGGAGTAATAGAACTAAATGCCCCGTAGCCTCATGCTTATAAGTGTGGTGCATAACACACCCATGAACAAGACTCTACTAGACACGGCTTGTAGACTCCCAAGGACAGACCTGCTTTGATACCACTTTTCTCACGACCCAAACCGATGGGCCGCGATGGGCACCCGGTACCTTACTCAACTGAGTACCAACATAACGTATCTTTTCGTATCATACTATCATAGATAACTGAGCCGGAGAGGCTACCGTGAGATAAGTAGAATACAACATGTAATACCAACTTATACATAAGACATATAGGCCTATAAGACCAAAATAACCACTCGTACATTGAACATAGGCCGACAAGGCCATCAAATCTTTTACGTACATGACAATTGTCTACAAGCCCCTAAGAATACATAACTGTCATAATGGTCGGGACAGATCCCAGCCATACCAAGCAGTACACGTCTAAATCATACTGACCAAACAAGCAACTCCGTAGAAAATGGAGCGCACCAACATCTTTCGCTGAACTAATAGCTTACTTGGAGGGCTCTCGACCTGTATATCGGGACCTGCGGGCATGAAACGCAGCATCCCCAGGCAAAAGGGACGTCAGTACAAATAATGTACCGAGTATGTAAGGAATGAAAATCAGCAAACAAGACACATGAGAAAACATGGAGTAAAAGACTCGACATGTATGTCTGAATAACTCTGTGAATCATTAATATTTATAATACCGTGCATATGCGTATAGAATGTAATACCATGCATAGGTATATGCGTACATCATATCATCAAGCCTCTGAGGGCATCCGATCATATCAATTCAGCCACTGTGAGCAAATCATCAATGTATACCAGCTGATCAGGTCGTGGTGCATATATAACGCCGCAACTTTTTCTCATATCCCATATACATATAATATACATATATATGCGTATATAACACCATCTGGTCATGGGTCAATGTGCATGTATAAATGAATGCAATGCATAAGAATTACGTCAATAAAATCTCTCGGAATGTCATAATACCATTATGCATTTGAGTAATATCATGAAATAAATGTTTTTCAACTTACGTATTTTTCTGAGACCCATGAATAGGCAATAGAATAATAAGACATATGGGGATTCAAAAACATAGGAATCTCAAATACTTTTATGAATAGAGTCATTTATGGAATTTGTGCATTTGCTCGTTTCGTTCGTGTCGTATAGATCATGCCAAAAAGAAAGAAGGGATAGCCTTAACATACTTGAACTGATTCTCTTAACAATCCCTCCAACACACGTCTTTTGTGAAGAACATATAACGGCGGATCGAATTAGGAAAAACTCTGTATGATATTCTTGGGAAAGATTGTATCGTACTCCCTTAGAACCTCGATAACATTAGGTAGACTTCGTATGAAATCTTTTAATCAATTTCGTTGCTATTGCAGCATTAGCTTTGCTGAAGCTTGTTATGTTGCTATGAATATATCTCTCTTTTGTGAATTATATTAAAATTTCATATGACTTTGTTGAATTAGAGAAGTCTTTCATAACTTTGTTGAAGCTGAAGTTTCCCTTTTCCAATTCTTTGTGAATTTGAGATTCATTCGTAAGCAAGCATAAGTATAAGCATATGAAAATGTCTCTTAATATTGGGGTTGTGGGCCCCACTCTTGTGGATGACTTGGCAACCTATTATTCTAAATATGCCACCTATATGTAAACTTTAAGAGTCACATTTTTGTGACTTTGTGGGCTGCCACGTTAAGGATTAAATCCTTATCTAATAATTACCCACTTATTTCCTTAATTAGTTTGTTAATTCCCCATTAACCAATAATTAACCAATTACCCACATAATTAGGAATTATCTCAAATTACTTAAAATACTACTCATTTTTAACACACTTTATACACCTCACTATCATGGCCATGTGGTACCCTGTATGGTAATAGTCCATAAATACTCGGTATTTTAGCTGGGGCTGCATTTTATCCCAAAATGTGCAACTTTGACGAAACTCATTTCCTTCGATTCACTTACCCTCTCACCTTCATGAATTTACTTATCACTTATTTGAAATAGCATAACACTTATAATCTCAAAATAATCTCATTCACGAACTTACGTCGATTAACTTACGACGAAACTTTAACGTACGAAAATACGGGATGTAATATCTCATTTTCGAGCTTTCATCAATTTACTTATGGCGTACTTTTATGTATGAAAACATGGGGTGTAACACCCTTATTCGAGGACGAATGATCTTAAGTGGGGGAGGATGTAAGGCCCCATGAAAAGTTTCTTAAAAATTGGGGTTCTGTGATGCCGGGGTAGGCGTAGAGGTTAATAATAGCAAACATTCTGCACAGCGAGCTTACGATTTGCGGTTCGGACTTTTTAGATTGAACAGTTCGCTGGGAGTTGAAGAAAATGTTTGGCATAAGTAGGCATTTTTGCAGCCCATTCTGCGATCTGTAGTGCGACCGTAGAACCACTCTACAGATCGCAGAATGGTCGTAGAGTGGGGCGGTTTTTTGGGTCATCTCGATGTCATTTTCACGGCCCATTTTGCGACCGCATAACCATTTCGCGGGCCGCACTCTTATTGCATATCCAGCTTTGAGATGTTTTGGAGGGAGGTTCTGCGATGCATTATGCGACCGCAGAACCCGTTTGTGGTGCATTATGCCACCGCAAAATAGGTTTGTGGGTCGCATAGTGACCGCAGACCCGGTCAGTTCCTTTCTAATTTCATCAACCAAATTATGCGGCCGATATGCGGACCACATAACCATTCTGCTGTCGCATATCCTATTTTGGGGCTTCATTCCTGACCCTTCTTCGTTAAAACATAAGCCATAGCTCATCTTGAGCACATTTATGATATTTTAGAGTGAGAAAGAGAGTACATAGAATGGGGGAGCAACTTGTAACCTATTATCCATCAATTCTTGCTCAATCATTGAGGATTAACAAAGGAAGTCTTTCTCCCAAAGGTAAGAATCTATGTCCTAGCTCTCAATTTCGAAATTTAAAAAAAAAGGGATAATTAGAGAGACAATTATTGGGTGTGGGAGTTGTTGTCTTGCATGCATGTTTTCTAGAAGTATGTGGGAAGGTTGTTAGCTAAAAATGGTAGAGAATGGGTTGGCGAATAATGGAATCTTTTACAAAAAGGGCCTTAAACCATTGATGCACACCCAGTGTTTGATAATATGCTCAAATGAGCTAGAATCATGACCATCTTCCTAATCTTGGTCCAACTTGTTATATTTCTAAAATAGATCAAAGTGCTAAGAATTCTGGAACATTTTAAATTTTAAAGGAAGCTCAATTGAGGTATGTTGGCTAAACCCCCTTCTTCTTAGAATCGAATCCCACGGTGTTCATGTAATCAGTGTAAGTCCTTGACCATTATTGAATTGGCTATTCACAATGTGTTTGTGTTGAAGGATGTATGTTCAATATTTATTCTAAATGCTTCATCATGTCATCTCGCCATTTGAGGATGTGTTCAAAATGTGGAATATGTGTTCAAATTGTTAAAATTTCAAGTCAAGATCAAAATAAAAGTTGTTATGCCAAATTGTATGAAAAGCCTCTATGTGCCTAAGATTCCCAAATTTCTCACATGTGAATTTAATGTCATGAATGGAAAGCATTATTGTTATTAATAATGATAATGATGTTTGAATGTGGAAAAGGGAACTGGAATTAAGAAATACGGCCAAGTGCCAAGAATGACTTTAAAATTTTGGCCACTAGGGCCAATGAATCGAAAGTATATGAAAGAAGTATGATGTGAGATGATTGACTGAAAAAGGTAATGTCTTGGGTAAGACGGCCTAGCCGATCGGGCCGTGATCGGATGCCATTCCGCACACATGGTGGTACTGTGTTGGAAATTATGGTGAAATTGTGGTTATAGTTGATGTCTCAAGTAAGACAACCTAGCTGGTCGGGTTGTGATCGGACTCCGTGTAAGAATACGGGGGTATTGTGAATTGTGGAATATCGACACTAAAGATCATCCGACATAATAACATGGAGATTGACTTGAAGACTTATGTGATCCTTAACTTGAAGTTTTGATATTATTTGAAGGTCTTATTGAATTCTTGATTGCTCCTCCTGTATTATCATTCATTCTATTGAGATGGTATTTAGCTTTGCATACTAGTGCTATTCGACTGTACCAACGTCCCTTTTGTCGGGGGCCACTGCATCTTTAAATGGATTCAGGTGGTTCCATAGAAGGCAATTCTGATCAGCGATAGTGGTACATCCTCTTCCCAGCAGACATGGTGAGCCGCACTTCATCCCAGGGTCACATTTTGTATCTTTTGTTCATCTTATTAAAACTTCTCAAGGTATAGTCGGTGCCTTATCGTCGGCACTATCATAGACTCTTTGGTATCTTTTAGAGGCTCCATAGACACTATGTGGGTTGTATGTTGGTGTTGGGAATGTTAAACAAGTTATGTTGTGTTTTGATCACTTATTCCACTCAAGCTATAAGAATGTGTGTATTTTGAGGCTTACAAGTGGAGTAACTAAGGAAACTATTTAGTATTGTATGTATGAACTTCCTACTGTCTAATTAATGAAATCGTGTCTTCTCTTAATCATGGGTGAGCTGGGTAGAAAGTATCTAACGGGCTTGTTCGACCGGGTTCTCTAGGTTGAGCGTCGGTTTTGCTTCCCGAGGTAGGGGTGTGACACCAGCGGAATGGCCACAAACTGGCATGTCGATTCCACGATAGCACAATCATTCTGCAACCATTTTGCGATATCAGAATCATAATATGGCCAGTAGAGTGCCAACAAAATGATTTCAAAATTCGCCAACTTTCTACTTCACTTTGCGACGGATATTGCGGTCTACGGAGTGATTCCATAGTCGCACAATGGACCGTAGAATGGTCATTTTTTGCAACATTTTACTCTAACTCTCCAATGCATTGTACAACCCAAATATTCCATACCGTGGTTCGTTTTCTACAATTTTCAAACACATTAGCGTACCTCAGCACCACAATACCTTAGATCCCTTAGCAAAATTTTCCGAGACCTTACAATTATAGCCATGTTCCCCTATTTATTGTTCATTCTATGTTCATTTGTGGTTATGTGAATTGTTAGGGTGTTTTGTTTGGTTCAGGGGATGTTTCGGAATGAATTGGGACACATTGTCCCAAGGCGGGAAGCATTAGTTAAGAAAGTTGACTGTATGTTTGCTTATGATTAAACGACTCCAAAATGGAGTTTTGATGGTTCCGATAGCTTCGTATGGTGATTTTGAACTTAGGAGTGTGTCTGGATATTGATTTTGAGGTCCGTAGGTCGTGTTGGCATGAATTTGCAAAAATTGAAGGTTTGGAAAGTTGAAGGTGTGGAAACTGAGAAGTTTGACCGAGTGTTGACTTTGTTGATATCGGGCTCAGATGTTTATTTTTGAAAGTTGAAATTGGTCTGTTATGTCATTTCTAAATCTATTTGAGGTCAATCATAGTTGGTTTGGTTGTTTCGGCATTGGTTTTAGAAGTTGGAAGTTTAATAGTTCATTAGGCTTGAATTGGGCTGAGATTCGTTGTTTCGATGTTGTTTGATGTGATTTGAGGCTTCGACTAAGTCCGTGGTGTGTTTTAGGACCTGTTAGTATGTTTGGATAGGGTCTCGGCGGCCTCGGGTATGATTCGGATCATGTTCGGCTCATTTTGTACTTGTTGGAATATCATAATCATTGTATCTATTTTTCTTACACAATACACCTGTTCTAGATTATGTGTTTTTAAAGTGAAATTTGGGGGATTTTTTACTAGAGATTGGAGAGTATGATTTGGGATTTGAGGAGGCACTCGTACAATGCTGAGTGATTGTGTGTAATGAGTGGGAGTTTACGACAGACAGATTGAGTACTTTGAGAGTGTGAATACCTGGGATTATCACTGTGATGCATTACCTTTGACATGCGTATTTGACATGTAGGCATTAAGATGTAACATTTCTCAATGTTTTTTAATCCTAGGTACTCACACTCAATGTAACATTCCTCAATGTAAACCATGTTTTGTAACTCAAGGCGAAAAATCTCAACCGGTTTTGAACTTATTAAGCCATGTTTTATAACTCAGTGCGTAGTTGTTATGTGATTATCGTCTTGCCTAGTAATATGTTAGGTGCCATCACAACAGGTTGAGATTTTTGGCCTTGACAAGTTGGTATTAGAGCACTAGGTTACTTAGGACTCATCTGTCATGAATATGCTTAATAGAGTCTTGCGGATCGGTACGGAGACGTCTATACTTATCTTCCAGAGGCTATCAAACCATTAGGAAACTTTACTTTCTTGTATTGTTGTCGTGTAGATTTATTGATTCCGGAAACTAAACTTCTATTATTCTATACTCTCACATATGGTGAGTACACATGCAACCAGATCGGGCGGACAACCACCAATACCACCAGCTAGATTCGTGAGAGACAGTCTAGCGGTAGCGGCCGAGGTGAAGCTCGTAGCTGTGCCCACTGTGATTCCATACCTTTAGAATGATTTGGCCAGATATTGATTGTTCCGACCACACAAGCCACTTCTCAGGCCAGGGGTGGTGCTCAGACTCCCGCTGCCCGTACTCTAGAGCAGTTAAGGGATTTCGGACATTGGTGGTACTAGCATCCCAGCCGGTTACAGCTGCTCGGGACCAGGTTGGCCCACCTATGAGTGATGAGGAATGGAACGATTATAGTGGTTTGGGAGGCTTAAGCCTTCAAAGTTCAGTGGGACCGAGTCAGAGGATGCTTGGGCTTTTATAAATAGGTGTTGGCGGATCCTTCGCACGATAGGTATTTTGGATACCACTGGAGTTTCACTCACTACTGTTCGGCTAACGAGGGCAAACTATAGATGGTGGGAGGCCTGTGGGTTGAGCAGGCCAGCTGGCGCTGCACCACTTACGTTGCATGAGTTCTTAGTTCTCTTCTTATAGAAGGTTTTCCACAGACTCGCAAAGAGGAGTTGCGTAGGAAGTTTGAACAGCCACACCAAGAGGTATGTCAGTGAGCTAGTATGAGATGAGATTATTAGGAGGTTCATTGATGGCCTCAACTATGGCCTGCGCTTCGTCATGATTAGGGAGACTGCATTAAGTGTGAAGTTTGATGATGTGGCTGATACTGCTAGACGCCTAGAGCAGATTCGTAGTCAGGAGCATGAGGATAGGGAGGCAAAGAGGCCTCTTAGATCAGGTGGTTGTAGCAGTGCCTTATCTGTAGGATAGTCCCCACAATAGTAGTGGTCGTCCTTATAAGCCTGCTCAAAGGGATAGTCCGGTTCATCGTGGTGCATCAGCTAGCCATGGTTCATACAGTGCTCATCTGAGTCAGTAATCTCTCAATTCCCTCCTACCTTAGAGTTCATCCCATGATCCATCAGTTAAGGGTTCATCAGTACCAGGTCTTTATAGTAGTTATTCTTGTTCTCGGCGTCCGATTCAGTCCCTACCGCCATTGACTGATCGGAGTTGCTTTGAGTGTGGAGAGTTTGGACATATGAGGAGGTATTATCCCCGTCTTTTGGGAGGTCCAGTTCAGTTGAGGGGTCAGTCTATGATTTCCAGACCAGTTACTTCACCACTCGATCAGCCAGCTCGGGGTGGGTTCAGGCAGCTAGATGTCACCCTAGAGGGGGAGGCCGATAAGGTGGTGGTTAAGCTGGATGCTATGCTTTTCCTGCCAGGCCAGAGGTTGTTTCTTCAGCCGCAATGATCACATGTATTGTTTTAGTGTGACACAAGGATGAATCCATATTATTTGACTCTGGTTCCACTTATTCATATATATCATCATATTTTGCTCGCTATTTGGATATGCCACGTGATTGCCTAGTTTCACATGTTTATGTGTCTAAGCCTGTGGGTGATTATATTATTGTGGACTGTGTATATAGGTCATGTGTGGTGAGTACTGGGGAATTGGAAATGAGAGTTGATCTCTTACTGTTTAGTATGATCAATTTTGACGTGATTCTAGGCATGGATTGGTTGTCAGCATGTAATTCTATTATGGATTGTCACATTAAGACCGTTCTACTGGCGATGCCAGGATCGCCTAGGATTGAGTGGAGAGTCAATGCCAGGATCGCCTCTATATTGCATGGCATTAACAGAGTTGAAAGAATTGGAAGAGCAACTGCAGGAGCTTCTTGATAAGGGGCTCATTAAGCGTAGTGTGTCACCATAGGGTGTACCGGTTCTACTTATGAAAAAGAAGGATGGTACTATACAGATGTGCATTGATTATAGGCAGTTGAACAAGGTTACAATTAAGAACAAGTATCCTTTGTCGTTTATTGATGACTTACTTGACCAGCTTCAGGGATGTAGAGTGTTCTCTAAGATCAATTTGAGGTCTAGGTATCACCAGTTGAAGATCCGAAACTTTGATATTCTGACGACGATATTCAGGACCTGCTATGGTAACTACGAGTTCCTTGTGATGTTCTTTGGCCTGATAATTGATCCAGCGGCATTCATGCATCTAATGCACAGTGTATTGCAGCAATACCTTGATTTTTTTGTCATAGTATTCATTGATGATATACTGGTGTACACTCGTAACTAAGAGGATCATGGGCAGCATCTGAGGATTGTACTATAGATGTTGAGGGAGAAGACGCTTTATATTAAATTCTCTGATTGTGAGTTTTGGCTGGGTTCTATAGCATTCATGGGGAACGTGGTGTCCAGTGAGGGGATCAAGGTAGATCCAAAGTAGATTGAGGTAGTCCAGAGTTGGCCCAGACCGTCTTAAGCTATTCAGATTCAGAGTTTTCCTGGCTTAGCCGAATATTATCACCGCTTCGTGGAGGTTTCTCGTCCATTGTTGCGACTTTGACTATGTTAACCCAGAAAGGTGCCCCATACAAGTGGTCTGATGAGTATGAGGAGAGCTTTAAGAAGCTCAAGACTGCCTTGACCAAAACTCCAATTCTATTTTTGACGTCAATATATGGTTCATTTATAGTGTATTGTGATGCTTCTCAAATTGGTATTAGGTGTTTCTCGATGTAGGAGGGTAGAGTAATTGCTTATGCTTCGCCCCAGTTGAAGCCCCATGAGAAGAACTACCCCATTCATGATTTAGAGTTTGCAACCACTATCCATGCATTGAAGATTTGGAGGCATTATCTCTACGGTGTGTCCTGTGAGGTATTTATAGATCATCAGAGTTTACACCACTTGTTCAACCAAAAGGATTTAAACTTGAGGCAGCGAAGATGGTTGGAGCTATTAAAAGACTATGATATTACCATTTTATATCATCTTGGGAAGGCCAAAGTGGAGGCTGATACCTTGAGTAGAAAGGAGGTGAGTATCGGTAGCCTTACATATATTCTTGTTGGTGAGAGACTACTTGCATCGATTGTTCAGGTTTGGCCCAATCAGTTCGTAAGGTTAGATGTTTCGGAGCCTAGAAGCGTTCTAGCATGCATGGATTCTCGTTCTTCTTTATATGATTGCATCAGAAAGTGTCAATGTGACGACCCCCATTTGCTTGTCCCTGTAGACACGGTGCATCACGGTGATGCCAAGGAGGTTTCTACAGGAGATGATGGGGTGTTGCGGATGTAGGGTTGGATTTATGTGCCAATTTGGATGTGTTACGTGAGTAAATTCCTTAGGAGGCCCACATTTCATGGTATTCCATTCATCCGGGTGCCACGAACATGTATCAGGACTTCGGGCAGAAAAATTGGTGGAGAATGAAGAAAGATATAGTGGAGTTTGTAGCTCAGTGCTTAAACTGTTAGCAGGTGATGTACGAGCATTAAAGGCCTGGCGGTTTGCTTCAAAGGCTTGAGATTCCTGAGTGGAATTGGGAGCGTATTACCATGGACTTCGTTGTTGGGCTCCCACAGACCTTGACAAAATTAGATGCTATTTGGATGATTATGGACCATTTGACTGAGTTTACACATTTCATTCCGGTGGTGACTACCTATTCATCTGAGCGGTTGGCTGAGATATATATATCCACGAGATTGTTCATCTTCACGGTATGCTGATGTCCATTATTTCTGATATAGGCACGTAGTTCACATTGCAGTTTTGGAGAGCAAGGTAGTGAGAGTTTGGCACACGAGTTGAGTTGAGTAGAACATTCCATCCTCAGACAAACGGAGAGTCTGAGCACACCAGTCAGATATTGGAGGATACGCTATGTGCTTGTGTTATGTATTTCGTGGGTTGTTAATCAGTTTCTACTTCTTACAGAGTTTTCCTACAATAACAGCTACCAATTGAGTATTTAGATGGCTCCTTGTGAGGCCTCATATGGGATGCAGTGTGGATCTCCAGTTGGGTTGTTTGAGCGTGGGAGGTAAGATTGTTAGGCACATATCTAGTTAAGGATGCCTTGGAAATGGTCATGTTGATTCAGGATCGGCTTTGCACGGCATAGTATAGACGGAAGAGCTAAGATAATCAGAAGGTTCGTGATGTTGCCTATATGGTGGGAGAGAAGGTGTTACTCAGTTTTTAACCCATTAAGGGTGTTATGATGTTAAGGAAGAAGGGCAAGTTGAGCCCTCGACATATCGGCCTTTTTAGGTGCTTGAAAGGATTGGGGAGGTTGCCTACAAGATTGCATTGCCGCCTAATATATCGATTGTTAACCCAGTATTTAATGTTTTCATGCTCTGTAAGTATTACGGTGATCATTCTCATGTTTTGGATTTCAGCATGATTCAGTTAGATTGAGTGTTGACTTATGATGTGGAACTGGTGGCCATTTTTGGATCAGCAGGTTCAAAGGTTGAGATCAATGAATATAGCTTCAGTAAAAGTATAGTGGAGAAGTCAATCAGTCAAGGAGGCTACATGGGATACTAAACAGGAGATGCGGAGCAGCTATCCACACCTATTTGAGACCCCATGTAAGATTCTAGTCTTGTTCGAGGATGAAGCTTTGTTTATGGGG
>AWOL01S0001524.1:24142-111658 GCA_000715115.1 Nicotiana otophora
AATGATCCGGTTGGTCATTTTGAGTATTGTAGCCCGTTACCCTATTTTGTTGCTTATTCTATGTTCATTTGTGGTTATGTAACTTGCTAGGGTGGTTGGATTGGTTTTAGGTATCTTTCAGAATGAATTGGGAAACAGAGTTCCAAGGTTGGAAGATAAAGTTAAAAGACTTGGTTGGATGTTGACTTATGAGTAAACGACTCCATAGTGGATTTTTGATTATTCTGACAACTTTGTATGGTGATTTTGGACTGAGGAGTATGTGTGGAAATTGCTTTGGAGGCCCTAGGTCGGTTTGGCTTGAATTGGCGAAAGTTGGAAAGTTGAGAAGTTTGACCGAGAGTTGACATTATTGATATCAGGCTTGAATTTAGGATCTAGGCCTTAGAATAGGTCCGTTGTGTCATTTCTGACTTGTGTGCAAAATTAGAGGTCAATCGGAGTTGGTTTGGTGTGTTTCGATATTGGTTTTAGAAGTTTGAAGTTTAATAGTTCATTAGGCTTGAATTGGGGTGTGATTCATTTTTCGGTGTATTAGGATTGATTTGAGGCATCGACTAAGTTTGTGTCATGTTTTAGGACCCGTTGGTGATGGGGTCTCGGGGGCTTCGGGTCTGATTTGGATCATCTTCGACTCATTTTTGACATGTTGGACTGCTGTAATTGTTTTATCTAGTTTCCTTATACGTGTTCGCGAGGGAGGGTTCGCGATCGCAAAGAGTATTTGAGCGACTGGTGAAAATTGTACTTCGCGTTCAGGAGAACTGGGACGTGTTCGCGAAGGTTCTGGGAGTTGGGCATGACGAACGCGGGTAGAAGGTCGCATTCGCGAAGAAGGGAGGTAAGGCCTTGAGCAGTAGGTGATTTGTTCATCGCGATCGCGTGGTCAAGACCGCGATCATGAACATAAGTGGTCCTAGTCATCGCATTCGTGACTGGGATATCGCGTTCGTGTAAAAGGGATTTGGCAGTTGAGTATATTTTTGCTTCGCGGACGCGAGGAAATTTCCGCATTCGCGAAGAAGATCAGTTGGGCAGACTATTTAAAATCCCAAATCGTGGGTTAGAGTATTATTTCATATTTTGACTTGTGGAGCTCGGCTAGGGGCTATTGTTTTGAGGGATTTCACTACAAATCAAGAAGTAAGCAAGTTTTGATCACTGTTGTCCAATTATATTGAATACCCATTGATTTTTACACCTAGATTATGTGTTTTAAAGGTCAAATTAGGGGGTTTTGGACAGGGAGTATGATTTGGCGATTTGATAGTCGATTTGTGGTCGGAATCGGATTATTTTAGTATGGTTGGACTCGTTATTGAATTGTTGTTCTGATTTTGTGTATTTTATCTGGGTCCGAGGCGTAGGTTAGAGGTTGACCTTTTTGTGTTGACTTTTTGAATCTAGTTAAAGAATTAAGCTTTATCATATGGAATCGATTCATATAGATTGTATTGATTATATTAAGTTGTTTGTAGCTAGATTCGAGTCGTTTAGAGGCAGATTCACGGGGCAAGGGTTTGTTGGAGCATTGAGGTAAGTAGCACTTCTAAACTTAGTACTTACTGTACGAATCCCTGGAATACGTGTTATATGGTTGGTGTTTGGGTGACACACATGCTAGGTGACGGGCGTGTGGGCGTGCACTATGCTAATTATGATTTACCGTTGGGGCCCACTGAGGTCATTTATGTTGTTGAGTTATTTGCTTAAGTTACAATTATGTACTCAGTCATATTTATTCATTTGCATATCATATCTTTGTCTCTCTCATCATTTATGGTTACATCATGTTATCATTGTTTGTGCTGAGTGGTATGAGATTTGTGAGCCCATGAGACTAGAGAGATTGATTACTGGATTGGGCCCTGAGAGATGGATAGTTAGTGATATTGTGGATCGTTTTTCCCGCCGCAGCAGGCCATATTGGATTTATATCTATTACTATTAATATTATGGATCTGATTTCATGCCGCAACAGGCCTTATTGGCTTATTTATAATTCTGGATCAGGTTGCACGTCACAACGGGCCTTATTGGCTTATTTATTATTATGGATCAGGTTGCACAGCGCATCAGGCCTTATAGGCTTTATATTAACGCTTGGTTAGGATCCACCCCTCCGGAGTCTGACATACCTCCAGTGAGCGCATGCACCGTACAATGCTGTGTGATTATGTGTGATGAGTGGGAGTTTGAGATAGATTGAGTACTCTGAGCGTGTGAGTACCTGAGATTATCACTGTGACATATTTCATTTGACCTGCATTTTTGACATGTAGGCATAGAAATGAAACATTCCTCTTGCTAGCGGTACATGGCATATTTTATCAGTGTTGAGCTTAAATTGTTGAACTTGAAGACATGCCTAAAAATGTGTATTGTGTACGAGCTGAATATGGAAGTTCTATATCTTTCTGAGCTCGCCACTACTTTCCGCCCAAGGTTAGTCATGTTACTTAATGAGTACATTGGTTCGGTTGAACTCATGCTACACTTTGCACTTCTTGATCCAGGTACATTTGGACGCGGTGGTTGCTACAGTGGTGATAGTAATTGTTCGGAGACCTTGAGCTGCAATGATGCCCCAGACCTTGACTCTCCTTTCTTTCATTTTATTTCAGTACTGTTCTACTTTCTTAGATAGTTGTAATAGATTTTTATACTATGTTGACATTAGTAGCTCATGTCGTTTTTATCAGTTATTTATGAGAGTTTCCACTGTTGAACTTACTAAACCAGATTTTTTAACTCGATGCATAGTTGTTATGGGATTGTCGCCTTAACTAGTGATATGTTAGGCGCCATCATGACAGGTCGGGATTTTGGGACGTGATATATATACTCATACTCTACTTCTATACATTCTTTGGGTAGATCCAGGTACTACTGATCGAAGCGGATAGATAGAAATGCGTGCTTGATCTTGTAAGAGATCTCCATTATTCCGTTCGCAGGCCTCATCGTCACCCTCTTTAATTTATTTCTATTAATTATGTATTTCAAATAGAATTGTACTTTTTTGAGACTTGTTATGTATTGCATGCAGAGCTTATGACTCAGTTTTACCGGGTTTTTGGAAGTTGTTTATTGTATCCATATTTGGTGATATTATCATATATAGTCATTTTCATTAATTTGAATTTGTTATATTCTTATTGAGATCTTTATGTGATAGGATTACCTAGTCTTAGAGACTAGGTGCCATAATGACCTCTATGGTGGGATTCATGTCATGACAAATTGGTATTAGAGCTTTAGGTTCATATGTTCTACGAGTCATAAGTATGTTTAGTCAAGTCTTGCGGATCAGTACAAAGACCTCTATGGTGGGATTCAGGTCATGACAAGTTGGTTTTAGCCTTTGTCTTCCTATTTTCTCACATATGGTGAGGACACAAACTTTAGTTAATGATGATGCTACCTCAGGTTCGGTGTTGCTAGAGGCCAAGGGTAGAAGCAGAGGCTGAGCACGTACCGCAGCGAGGGGCCATTCTAGGGCCGCAATTTTGGAGCCACCAGTAGCTCTGGCTGGGGATCAGACACTCGAGGCCCTTGTTTCTACACTGAAATCTAGGAGACCTTGGCATACCTACTGAGCATGTTTGGGACTTTGGCTCAGGCGGGGTTGATCTCGATTGCACCAGCTACTTTACAAGATGGGGAAGGGGTCTAACATCCCGGTACACATACTCTAGAGTAGTAGTCTCATGTTGATCATACTCTGGGTGCTATATCGGTGCGGCCCACGATTGTGGTTCAGCCCGAGGTCAGGCCTGTTATGTCAGTTGACGAGCAGAAGAGGTTAGAGAGATTCTAGATGTAATGACCCGGCCAATCATTTTGAGTATATTAGTCACGTTTCCCCTATTACATGATATACTTATGTGTATTTTTGGTTCCATGAATTTTCGGGGTGGCTTGGTTTGGTTGCGGAGGAGTTTAGGAGTAAATTGGGAAACTTAGTTCGAAGGGTGGAAGCTTAACTTCAAAGAGTTGACCGAAGTTTGACTTTTGTGTAAACGACCCCAGAATGGTGTTTTGATGGTTCCAATAGCTTTGTATGGTGAATTTAGACTTAGGCCTATGTCCAGATATGGATTTGGAGGTCAGTAGGTTGATTTGGTGCTGCTTGGAGAAAGTTGGAAGTTGAAGGTTTGAAAGGTTGGTATGTTTGACCAGAAGTTGACCGTAAGGGGCATTTATGCCAAGCACCCGTATAGTGCTGAGTGTTGTGTGTGAAGTTGAGGGGTAATGTACCAGGCACCGCAAGTGTGCTAAGTGTAGTTATTCTTGATGGTTCTACTGTGATGTTATTGAACTGACATGTACATATGACATGTTGGCACAAAGACATTCTTTCCTCATGCTAGTTGGTAAATGATATGCTTTATCCGTGTTGGGCTATAACTATAATACTTGCAACCATTTCTAAATTTTTGTAATGTGAACGAGATGAACATGACTTCATTGAGTTGTTTACTTATATTGTTTCCCTTATATCCTGGGTTATTACTGATTATTGATATTGGTCATTGACTATTTTGGTTATTGCTTTCAGTCCAAGGTTAGGTTTGTTACTTATTAAGTATGTGGGGTCGGTTGTACTCGTACTACACTTTGCACTGCATATGCAAAGGTAGGTACTTCCGGATGCTTTGATTGCTAGAGTTCCATTGGTATCAGTTGTGGAGACTACGAGGTTGGTACTATACTGTTCGCACATCTTGGAATTTTCTTTCATTTATTTCTATTATAAATGTTCTATTGTTCAGACAGTTGTATTAAAAATTTGGCATTTTATTTTGATACTCAGTAGTGCTAATGTACACGTTGACACCATATCGTTGGGTTGGTTGTAGTAAGGTCATCATTTGGGTTTTCTCAGATATTTCATGATATTTCCGTTGTTCAGACTATTTATTACGTATATTAAATTCATTGTTATTGTATGGTTATTGCTTGACTAGCAAGTAGTGTTATAAATCGTCGCAACTCCGATGGGAGTTTGCATCGTGACAATTTGGTATCGAGCACTAGGTTGCCTAGGTCCCATGAGTCATGAGAAAGTTTAGTATAGTCTTGCTGATCGCTACGGAGACGTCTGTACTTATCTATGAGAGGCTACGGAATCATTAGGAAACTTCACATTCTTGCATTCTTGCTGTGTAGATTTGTTAATTCTTAAGTTTGAACCTATACTCTTTTATTTTATCACAGATAGTGAGGACACGATCAGGGCCGCGAGAGGCTCGGATCGAAGTATTGGCCTAGTTAGGACTCGCACTGCAGCTAGAGAAGCACCTGTGGAGCCACCAGGTTCTCAAGTGGAGGGGCAGGTTCTGGATATTAAAGAGACGATGGGACCAGTGCACAAACAGGCGGTGCCCATTACAATGCATGGTCTTCACGAGACTTTGGCTCAGATATTGAGTGTGTACAAAAACTTGGTTCAGGCGGGTATGATACCAGTTGCACCAGCTACCTCACAGGCTAGGGAAGAAGCCCGAACGCTCGCCGCCCGTACATCAGAGCAGCTAGCTGAGGGTTATCAGACACTAGGGGTATATATCGGTTTAGCCAGTTGTCCCTGCTATAGCCGAGGTTGGTCCACCTATGTCCGATAAGGATCAGAAGGGATGAGAGAGGTATAACGGGTATCGTGGATGCTATCGGAGCTGCATTTACTACTTTTCAGCTCACAGGGACAGCCTACACATGGTGCAAGACCTATGAGTTAGGCAAGCCAGCGGACAAAACCCCAGTTTTATGGCATGAGTTCTCAGTTCTCTTAGGGAATGTTGTTCCACTGACTCACAAAGAGGAGCTGCTTAGGGACTTTGAGTAGCTATGCTAGGGAGATATGACTGTGACTTAATATGAGATGAGATTCGCAGATTTGGCACATCATGCATTATGGTTGGTCTCCACTATGAGGGAGAGGATCAGGAGGTTGATTGATGGACTCAACTATGGTCTATGTTACAGTTTGGCTGAGAGGCCGAGACGGATGCTAGGTTTGAGTAGGTGGATGAGATCGCTAGGCGCTTTGTCACCCCCGAACCTGGGCCCGAGCGTAACACGGTACTCGGTGCCTGACTACATATGACCGAGCGAACCAACTGGCTAGCTTAATGAACATGTGATTTCATAACATACTAAATGCAGAAGATAAACTAACACATGCTGATATACTGAAACTTTGAATGATATACATCAAAGTGTGGAAACACTAATACATCTCTGAACATACTTGTAGTCAAAATTGTTGAACGTGAAAAAGTTGAGACTACATCTAACTATTACTCTAGTTTGCGAAGCCTCTAATGAAGTACTGAAAACACTGACTATCTGAAAATACTGATGTTTGAAAGGCAATGATAATGCCCCGAAAGAACTGGGAACCACTAAACTGCTGGTACGAGAATCTTAGCGCACGGAATCGTCAACCTATAAATCATTATGTCACGACCCAAACCAATGGGCCGTGACGGGCACCGGGTACCTTACACAACTGAGTACTAACATAACATATCTTTTCATGTTATACTATCACAGATAACTGAGCCGGAAGGTTGCCATGAGGTAAGTAGAATACAACATGTAATACAAACTTATACATAAGACATACAGGCCTATAAGACCAAAATAAGCACTCGTACACTGAACATAGGCCGACAAGGCCATACAATCTTTTACATACATGACATCTGTCTACAAGCCTCTAAGGATACATAATTTTCACAAAGGTCGGGATAGAGTCCCGCCATACCAAACAATACACGTCTAAACCATATTTACCAAACAAGCAACTGCGAAGCAAATGGAGCGCACCAAGATCTTCTACTGAGCTGATAGCCTACTTGGAGGGCTCTCGACCTGTCTATCGGGACCTACAGGCATGAAACGTAGCGTCCCCAGGCAAAAGGCATGTTAGAACAAATAATGTACCGAGTATGTAAGGAATGAAAATCAGTAAATAATAGATATGAGAGAAATATGGAGTAAACGAATCGACATGTACGTTTGCATAGCTCTGTAAATCATTTCATTTTTATAATGTCATGCATATGTGTATAAATGTCATACCATACATGGGTATATGCGTTCATAACATCCTCAAGCCTCTGAGGGCATCCTATCATATCATTGCCACCGTGTGCAAATCATTTACGTATACCAGCTGATCAGGAGGCGGTGCGTATATAACGGTGTAACCTTTTTCCATATTCCATATACTTATAATATACGGGTATATAACGCCATCTGGTCATGGGTTAATGTATATTTATAAATTCATGAAATGCATAAGAAATACATTAATAAGATTTCTCAGAATGTCATTAAAATAATATGCATGTCGGATAAACTTTATCAAATACGTATTTTTCTGAGACTCATGAATAGAAGATATAATAATAAGTCATATTGCGAATCAAGAATATAGACACCCCTAGTATTTCTATGAATAGAGTCATTTGTGGAAGTTGCGTATTTTGCTCGTTTCATTTGTATCATTTGGACCATGTCAAAAGAAAGAAAGGATAGCCTTAAAATACCCGGAGTAGGGAAAAATACATATGATATTCTTGGAAAAGGTTGCACCATACTTCCTTAGAATCGCAAAATTACACGTTGCTAATGTGCTAAGAAATCTCACTGGAATTCTTTTGTAGGAATTGGTTGAAGATTTTGTAAGAAATCTCGTTGAAGCCAAAATAATCATTGGAATTCTTCCTGTTGGATTGAGATAAATGTCCATTTTTGAAATGTTGGAATTAGGACAAAAAGTTATAAGAGTACCTTTGATAATTTTAAGGCCAAAAAATGATGCTCAAACTACCAAACGTCTAATATCTTTTACGTAAGTGTCATATGTATCACCTTTTAAATAGCCACCTTTCATACTAAGCTATGAGTCACTTGATGTGAAAGGGGGGGCTGCCACCTCATTCCCTTTAATACTTATCCAATATATGCCCAATTAATTAGGTAATATCCCATTACCTAATAATTAACCAATTACCCACATAATTAAGAATTATCTCAAAATAATCCCATTCTCGAACTTACGTCAATTAATTTACGACGAAACCTTAACGTACGGAAATGCATAATGTAACATCTCATTTCCGAGCTTATATCAATTTACTTATGGCGTACTTCCATGTACGAAAACATGGGGTATAACATCATTCCCCTCTTTGGAACATTCGTCCTTGAATGTTGACTGATGCACTTATCATTCTCATAACCCATAGCTCTAGCGAATACTTTAATACTCTTCTTGACATTTAGGCAACTGTTCTTTGAATAAATCCAAAGGCGAGGGCATCCCCCCCTTTAGGCCTCTTTCTCGCACCACGGTCTGTGGTCGGAATTCTTCCAATCTCTTAAGTCTTGATATCTTCTGTCATGCAGCCTGTATGCGTTTTTCCTTGTATGTGCGCCTAGGTGACTCTTCTCTCCTCTATCCTCCACAATCTTTAGTCCTCACTTTGCAAATATATATATAGAACTTGATAACATGTTCCTCTGGGCATCTATAGGTATACTGAAATTCTTCGATCGGTACTTTGTCGAACTTACGAATATTGTTATACTTTATTTCATAGATCCGCTTATCCATTCGTATGACTTTATTGCATTTAGGTAGGTCTTATTATACCATAACTCTTACTTCGATTTATCGTTACTGAGGTCTACTACCGAACTCCAGGTCACTTTCGTTACTTATCCCATATGTATAAATCTATGTCCTTTAATGTCTCTTCATTACTTGTTTATCTTAAGAATGACGGCCTAATAGCACCTCATACCTTGTGACTTTTGTCCATCCACTGTTGATTCACCTTAATGTTGATCTATCATCTACCACTGATGACTTGATCTATTATGCAACGCTGCTGCTAGGGCTCACGTCTCATCAGGGACATCTGGAGTAATTAGATTGATCCACCTAGGGGCGATACTATACTTCCATAACCGTATTTTATAGCATCCCAATATGAATCACCTTACATGGGTATTTTAATCCTGTATAATTCATCAAATCCTCTTTAAGTCATTACTCAATCGAAGGCAAAACGTCATCCTTCATCTATCACAATCACACCCTCATTCCACTCTAGATGCTATTAGTCTTTAGATTCCTTTGAGTTCATTCAGACTATGCTGAACTTTCTATAACATAGAGAAACCATTAACTCTCTTTTTTTCATGGGCTTAATATCGAGGACTTGTCCATTATCGTTACCTTCTTCCTCGCCCTTTATCATCCTCACTCCTGTCACAAAACCTCGTCGCTTTACTATATTTTAGCTTGCGACCTCTACGTATCTATTTATACTATTCACAACTTTCATCCAACTTGTTTGCACCATAGATTCCCTTATGTTATTCTAGAACATCAAGCGAGACATCACATCGTCTCTAACTCTTCTTTATTCTCTTGGCTAGATCTCTCGATACCTAGAAACCATAGGCTGGAAGAGATGCCACTGACGACGCAACTATCATTCCTGGATATTGAATCCCCGCACTTCTAGCCTTCTATCTGAAGTAGGGACTATTCTCAACCTTCTGCTTTTGAGTATCTCATACGTTGTTCACCTTTACCTTACTTACCTTAAAGCCTCACATCATATCTTCTATCTCTTTCATGACCTCCCCTCCACATAGGCATAATTCTCATCCACGTCTTGAACATCCATTATAATACATGCACCTCTTTACACAATCTTGTGAGAGCTTCATACTAACTTCTTTTGAGGTTGGGACATTTCTAAATGGCTTTATCGTAGAGCCGTTATAGAATATGGCTACTGCACTATCTCTCTTGTACCTCTGATATTAAGAGTGATTCTACAATGTTCTCAATCATGATGTCTATAACTTTCGGGGTCCAATAAGCAGACTCTTAATTTACTTAGTTGATGTAACTCTTTAGTTTCCTATTCCCTCTTGATTAGCCTTTATGTAGGCTTAATCTATCTTTCGATATGTGGCTCAGGGCATTTAGTTATTACTTTAGCTTTTCATGGACGCTATGGAAAACCATGATATAATCTTCTAATGATTCCATCCTTTGTCTATGACCTGGACCCAATTCCTTCTTTTAACTTATACCGGAGTCTTCTACGGCTGAGCATTAATCGAGTAATTCCTTTCGTTCCATTTTAGCTTTCTTCAAACGTAAGCAATTGCTTTTCCTGGTCTTTTTCCCCCTTGTTGCATGCATACTTAGCTTATCTGAGTTCTCACGCATGCCGAAATTGTTTTGCAACTCATATGGTCTCGAATATTACTTTTAGTTTTACTCCCCGCTTATTAGCCATGTTAGGTGCCACTTTCTTTTGTAGTGCATACAATTTTGTAGTGGGACTATTGTTACAAAACCATTTCCTTTTTAGGTCACTGTGCTTTGGTTGAAGCCTTCTTCCTTATTTCCTCAGCTAGCCTTCCATGGTAGTACTTAGAGAAGACCTTCTGACTCTTATAAAGCTGCGAACTTATTACATCGCATACCTGATGGAATTCTTGATGTTTGTACTCACCTATAATAATCCTTAGTTTTTACCTACACGTCTTTCTATTTGTAGTGTTGCTTCTGAACTAATATTTTGAATGTCTCCCTAGTGGCACTCTCTTTTATTTCCATAACATTCATACGATACCTTTAACTACCCCAACTCCTATCTGAATATTTCTCAAGGGTCACGATATCATATTTGCGAGATTGAATTCCCCATGTTGGGGTTCACTTTGTTTATCTTGCACGATCTATTGATTTGTATCCTCTTATCTAGCCATAACTAGGTACTTCCTGAATCAACTACTAACTACCCCTTGGCCCATTCTCATATCAATATTCCGCGTAATCTTTCTTGGATTATTTCTTTTGTCTTAACTTACCTCTCGCACTGGCTCCTTATTAATCAATAACATCTCGGGCAGGAACCCTTACTTCCTCTCCTTGACGTCGTGTTTTCATAATGCTCTGGTATCGTAGCATATTTGTAGGCTTTGAATAAGTGCAATCTCATCCCTTTTTCATTTTATCGCATTCTTTCTTTACCATTCCATAATTACTAGAACCATTTAATTCCGACTTAATGCCACATAACTCCATATTCCCCCGCTTTAGGAAAGTACTAATATATAGCGCTATGACGATCTACTTATAGATGCTTTACCTCATCATCATTGGCGTCATATCACACTATCAATGATACTTACTCGCCTTTCGGTAATCCTTTTGTAACAAGTATAAGGAAATTCCTTACTCACGCGGGTGGCAGTTAGTGTAACTGGCATACATAGTCCCTTAATCTTAACTTTACTCACATTTCTTGCTTTAGGGAAGCGTCTTCCTGAATAACCATTCTCTGAATTTCTCATGAATCTTCTTATATTGTCCATTCTATTATTGCCAGAGCAAAATCTAAAACTCTTATGATGCCAACTATTATCCAATCACGCAGTCCCTAATTCACGTTTAGTTTGTCTTGTTCACCAGCCCGTACTCACTTCTATTATTTTGGGGTCTAACATTTTCTTCCGGTAGTTGCATTGGAGTCACAAACTTATTTCTCGAAGTGAGGATATGACTTTATGGCCTATACTCTTTTGTTTTCTCAATGCCTGTCACTTCTTGTCTTTTGCTTCTTTTGATCTACCGTTGTCATCCATGTGTCACATCTTACTCTTAATGCTTCATTAGCTATCTTCTCATCTCGTGCTAACATTTCTGCCTATCACTTTATTTGAAAACTTCAACAAGATATTCTTTTGATTTTAGCTCCATTTTGCTCCATCCACTGGCTCTTTGGGTTGCCTAGCATTATCACTCTACTAAGGATGGGAGCCATACTAAGATATTATTCATCACTTCCAGGATTCCAGTGCCCATCTTTGTGGTACTCATATATAGCCGTACTATTTTAGAGTGCACCATCTGGGTGTCTGACAAGGAGATCTATTAGCACATTTGAAATATCCTTCAGAAAGGTAAACAAACGCAAACAGTTCATCCACCATTTTGTGCACTCTAACCCCAGCCGGATCCTGATATCCCGTCCTTCTCTTGAACCATATATGTTAGCTCCTATAGGGCATAACTAAGATCGACGTAGACAATCGTACATACCTCTGTTACTGTTGAATGTAACTCAAAAAGCTTATATTCCTCTGCCTGAATTGTAAATAATTTTAACCTTCATTAACTGGGCGTCTCGTACCCTTCTTCATCCTTCTTCTTTTGCTTGTTGAAACTTGTATTTATCTTCTGAATCTCCCATTGTCTATCACCATAAAGGTGGATAGGTATTCTTGCATCAAGGCTGCTTATCAAGAGGCTTACACATCTTAGTACACACATGATCTACTGAAGACCTTATATTTACTTATCATAAGCATCATGAATAATCGAGTACCTCTAACTCAACTCTTCCATAGTCATATTCAATCTCTTACCAACTGTCTTTCTGGATGTAGGTATCGTGTTATTACGAATAAAATAGAAGTTAGGAATTTGAATTCTTACAACTAAGCTCTACCACACGATCTAGAGTAAGAAGAAAGAGTGACAATCCTGAATTCCTTGTAGCCTCCTACTTATAAGTGTGGTGCACGACACACCCATAAACAAGACTCTACTAGACACGACTTGAAGACTCCCTATGACAAAACTGCTCTGATACTACTTTTGTCACGACCCAAACCAATGGGCCGCGATGGGCAACCGGTACCTTACTCAACCAAGTACCAACATAACATATCCTTTCATGTCATACTATCATAGATAACTGAGCCGGAAGCTTGTCATGAGATAAGTAGAATACAACATGTAATACCAACTTATACATAAGACAATCAGGCCTATAAGACCAAAATAAGAACTCGTACACTGAACATAGGCCGACAAGATCATACAATCTTTTACGTACATGACATCTGCCTACAAGCCTCTAAGGATACATAATTTTCACAAAGGTCGGGACAAAATGCCGCCATACCAAACAATACACGTCTAAACCATACTAACCAAACAAGCAACTCCGAAGTGAATGGAGCACACCAACATCTTCCGCTGAGCTGATAGCCTACTTGGAGGTCTCTCGAACTGTCTATCGGGACCTGCGGGCATGAAACGCATCGTCCCCAGGAAAAAGGGACGTCAGTACAAATAATGTACTGAGTATGTAAGGAATGTAAATTAGTAAGTAATAGACATGAGAGAAACATGGAGTAAAAGACTCGACATGTACGTTTGCAGAGCTCTGTGAATCATTTTATTTTAATAATGTCATGCATATGTGTATAGATGCCATACCATACATAGGTATATGCGTTCATGACATCATCAAGCCTCTAAGGGCATCCCATCATATCATTTCGGCCATTGTGGGAAAATCATCAACGTATACCAGCAGATTAGGTGGTGGTGCGTATATAACGCCGTAACCTTTTCCCATATACCATATACATATAATATATGCGTACATAACGCCATTTGGTCATGGGTCAATGTATATGTATAAATGCATGAAATACATAAGAAATACGTTAATAAGATTTCTCGGAATGTAATAAAAATAATATGCATGTCGGATAAACTTTATCAAATATGTATTTTTCTGAGACCAATGAACAAAAGATATAATATTAATTCACAAGGGGAATCTAGAATATAGACACCTCTAGTATTTCTATGAATAGAGTCATTTATGGATGTTGCATATTTTGCTCGTTTCATTTGTATAATTTGGACCATGCCAAAAGAAAGAAGGGATAGCCTTAACATACCTGGAGTAGGGAAAAATCTATATGATATTATTGGAAAAGGTTGCACCGTATTCACTTAGAATCGCAAACTTACACATTGCTAATGTGCTAAGCAATCTCGTTGGATTTCTTTTGTAGGAATTAGTTGAAGATTTTGTAAGAAATCTCGTTGAAGCCAAAATAATCGTTGGAATTGTTGCTGTTGGATTAAGATAAATGTCCATTTTTGAAATGTTGGAATTAGGAACAAAAGTTATAAGATTACCTTTGATTATTTTAAGGCCAAACAATGATGCTCAAAATTCCAAACTTCTAAAATCTTTTACGTAAGTGTCATGCGTATGACCTTTTAAATAGCCACCTTTCATTCTAAGCTATGAGTCATTTGATGTGAACGGGGGGGCTGCCACCTCATGCCCTTTAATACTTATCCAACATATACCTAATTAATTAGGTACTAACCCATTACCCAATAATTAACCAATTACCCACATAATTAAGAATTATCTCAAAATAATCCCATTTCTGAACTTATGTTGATTAACTTACGACAAATCCTTAACGTACGAAAATACAAAATGTAACATCTCATTTCCGAGCTTATATCAATTTACTTATCGCGTACTTCCATGTACAAACACATGGGGTGTAATACATTACATGCATCGTGAGATGCAGGCCCCAAGAAAAAGGATGCCAGTACATTTGAATTGCACTGGTATGTAAAGCAAGTGAATGAAAGAATTATAAATGCTGAAACTGAAACTAAGTTGATAACTGAGAATTGATAATTGATAATTGAAATGATAACTATTGAAACTGAAGCTGAAATAATAATTGATAACTAATAACTGAAGTGATAACTGAACCGATAACTGATAACTGATATGATAACTGATAACTAAACTGAACAAAGGAAGTAAGGATATGAATACTCCCTCTTCTGAATGATGAACAACTTGTTTATCTGAATATTAAACTGTGGCCTCATGAACAATATATATATGCACATACTGCGGCCTCGGACCCAAGTATACGTATATAAAACTGCGGCCTCAGGCCCAAAAATGCATAAAGCATAAACTACTTCCTCAGGCCCAAAGATGCACAAATCATTAACTGCGACATCAGGCCCAAATATCGGTGTTCAACATTCAGGGATTTAAAATTAGGAACTGAGAATGATTCTGCAATACATGATACTGATATACTAAATCACACTGAGTTACATAATACTGAAATACTGAATATGACTAGAGTGAGACATGTATTCTTGAACTGATTATGAACATTGAAACTTCAACTGTTTATCACATGATGATTAAGCTATACCAAGATTCGAGGACATCAAAGCCAAGTCTATATTGAATACGCACTGAGCTCATAACGTTCAGAATGAAAGTCATGAACGAGTCATGAAGCTAGAGAATATCTGCAACTATTCAAGGAACTAGGCTTAACTATATTTCTGAGGCAATTTGTAACGTCGTAAAGGAAACGTATTGTAGGGAGAATTATTAACATTCCCAGGCATAGAGAGTTAGCCTCACATACCTTGACGTTGGCCCTTTTAAGTGTATCACAATGTTCGTCGCCTCCTTCAACGATAATCTACGTCATTATATATATCAAAATGAACCAATATCAGCACTAATTCTCATGTTTTAGTCACTTAGGAATTCTATCAAACACCCTTTGGGCGTAAAGCCTCATAGCCCTTATTAATTGGTCTTTTCTTCACCACGTTTTCATTATACTACTTCTAAGTGATCCTACAATCCCAAATAGATGTAACTAACACCATTTATCATCACCCAAATTCCTAGCATAGTTCATATGGTTCTCTTTATCAAACCCATTTACTATTCTCTCAAAACTTACCAATTCATAGCTATAAATGATTTGGGAGTAGAAGCATTACCTTTTTGAAGTTTAATCCTCTTGAATTATTGTTCTATGATTTCCTTTCTCAACAATGGTGTTTCGATCAAATATCTTGGATGATGGACGGACCTTGGGGAAGTTAGGTTATTGAGATATTCCCTTTCTAAAGTATGTTTTCGTGTATGGGGTGTGGGGGAACGCGGTAGGGCTTTTAAATAAGTGAACACGCCCCAAAATTGAAGAGGAAAATAAAAATAGCTCGGGTAAACCTCATCGGCGCGAGGCATCATCAGGGGCGTCGAAATAACTAGGCAAGGCACCATCAGAGGCGCCAAAATTACAGTGCCTTGCACTGTCTGTGGCACTGAGATTTTATTTCCTTGCACTGTGCATGGCCGTGAGTTTTCATGGACTTGCACTAAATAGGTCTATAAGATTTAACTCCCATAAACTTAGTCGATTTTATTAAATTTTATACACCTCACTCTCGCTCTTAATTTTAAAACAATTGTTTCCACACATACTCATCCCGATAGGACTTCACATGTCTAGAAGGTCACATTAATACTCATTTAACGCATCAACAACTAATCTGGATTTATGGGATGTTACATTATCTCCCCCTTGGGATCATTCATCCTTGAATGATTGTCCGGATTATAACTACGACTCCGTCTAGACCTAAAACGAGACTGATGGAAACATGTGAACATTGTACTGTCATGAACACATGCATACTAAACTGAATGGATACATGATTACTGATGTGTTGACATACTTAACTGAATAGCTACTGAATTGAATGGCTGCTGAACAGACTTAACACTGACCTAACTGGATACTGAATGACATGGAGATTATAATATAAGTTCTGAATGAAAAGGATAGCTACCTTCGATATTTCTCCAAAACACCTACTAATTAACAGATCATAACGCTAGCTTCATAGGGCAGCATAATACGCATAACATGAAACATATACATGAATACTTGTCAGTTATGGATACGTGAATTTTGGACTAACGTGGATATATGAATGCTGATCTGGAACAAATATGTTAGTACTGCACTGACGTGAATATCTAATCACTAAAGTGACATCAGTGTCTGAGTACTAAGCTGGCATGAATATCTGAGTACTAGACGAACATGAGTATCTGAGTATTGAACTGGCATGAATGTTCTAACATGAGTTCTGAATACTAGAAACTTGAATGTTATAACATGACAGGTGACATATTGGGTGTACATCCATCAATTCTAGTGGCAACTCTAACTCATAAGCTACTTGCCCGACCCTTCGTACGATCCTATACAGCCCGATGTGTCTGGGACTGAACTTTCATTTCTTCCCGAATCTTATAACACTTTTCATAGGAGAAACTTTTAGAAACACCTAATCGCCAACTTGAAACTTTAGGCCTCTATGCTACACGTCCGAATAGGACCTTTGGAGACTATTAGCTATCTTAAAATGCTCTTGAATCATATTGACCTTCTTCATAGGTTGATTGACCAAATCTGGTCCCAACAACTGTGCTTCGCCAATTTCGAACCAACCAATTGGCGATCTACACCTTCCCCCTTACAAATCATGCTTTACAAATAACTGAGATAATCCTATTATGAGGTCCATCTTTACAATCTTCACTAAAAGATATGTATATTCTATCATAAAACGCTAGGATTTGTGCTTCTTGACTTTCACTTCCTGACAATTTTGACACTTGGCCACAAAGTCTGTGATGTTATTTTTCAAGTCGTTCCACCAATAAGATCTCCTTAAGATCATGATACATCTTTGGGAAACCTAGGTGGATAGAATACCTGGAATTATGGGCTTCTAACATGTTCCTCCCTCGCTAAGTCCATCTATGGTTGGAACAGACAATCTATCTTGGTACCTCAAGGTAACATCATCTCCCCCTTGTTCAAAAGCCATCGTCTAATGCATGTGATTTCCCTCTTTCAGCTACAATATGTAGGGATCATCAAACCGTTTCGCCTTCACTTCGGCTACTAAGGAGGCGCAAGTCGTGTTTTGGACAACAATTCCACTAACTTTGGTGTCCGTAAGCCAAATTCCAACCTTGGCTAAGCGGTGAATGTCTTTCATTGGAGTTCTCTTGTCTGCCTCAATCACGAGCTATACTATCCATACTTGATTATCTTTTTGAGGTACTTCCTGAAAACACTTATAGTATTTTTGTGAGCTAAGTCTCTAACCATTACTCGGAATTTTAGAGTCTCGTGCAATGGCACTACCCTCGTGACACTTAATTGCGCATGATTTTACAGTTTTTATATCCCAAGCTCACTATGTGGGTTTCAAATCTCCAACTGTACTTACTAACGATTTTCACATCTCTCACTTAGACCAAACGTCTTATACTTGCAGATCCTTCTCTTTTGTTGGGATCTAAATAACTTTCCCTATCTTCTGCAATTCTTTGCACTTTACGTCAATGACGACTCATCTTCAGAATTTCTTGTGATAAATCTTTCTTACTCGTAGAACCTAAATTATTTACATAAAGGGAAAGCTACTGTATTTACAACTATAGTAGAGAAAAGAGAGCGAGCATATGTCTGCTATGCCTTTCCCTCAAAAGTAAAGTAGAGAAAAGCTAGACAAGCAGTTTGGGTGATTTCTGATTGTTCTGGAACAGGTTCATGTGAACTTACCATTCACAGAAGTGTTCGCACAAATGCCTGCTTATGCCAAATTCTTGAAAGACATCATTACAAAGAAGGGGAAAATAGAGGCGACCTCAGTGGTCAAGCTCACAGAGCATTGCAGCGCGATATTGCAAAATAAACTCCCATGAAAGTGTGGAGATCTAGGGAGTTTTACTATAACTTACACTTTAGGAACTATTAATTTTGATAAATCCTTAAGTGATTCTGGTGCCTCAAGTAATTTAATGCCTCTATCTATCTATAGAAAACTGGAGAAGAAGATTGGAGAGATAAGGTCTGCACGCATATCTTTGCAGGTGGCAAACCAAATGACTACAATACCCGAGGAGATAGTGGAAGATCTGTTAGTTTGGGTGGATAAGTTCGTATTTATTATGGATTTTATAGTGGGAAATATGAAGGAAACAAGAAGGTCCCCCTCATCCTAGAAAGACCATTCTTAGTGATAGGTAGAGATATATTAGATATACACGAGTGAAAACTCATGCTTAGAGTGGGTGATGAGACCACTTACGAGTGTCGAGTGCAAAGTAAAGGGCTCAAAAGAGAAGGCTGCGGTGAGCGAGAAAGAAAATTGTGGGTGTACCCGAAGAAGACAGATAAGAAATTGTTTGCATGGATGTATGCATTAGTTTGGGCCAGAGGAATGGAGCCCGACTTCGACTCATACTCCGACTAGATGATTAGGTAAGTTTCCTATACCTTATGCTTTTTAATTGCGTGCCATGAGGACATCACAACATAAAGTGTGGGGTGGGGGGTATTTGTATGTATGTATATGTCACGCCCAATCTGAGGGAGCGCGACCGGCGCTCAACCGAGAGAACCCAGCTGAGCAAGCCTATTAGACTTCCTTCTACCCAAACTCATCCATGAATAAAGAGGAGATGTACTCCATTAATCAATCATTGAAAAGATTTTATTAACAACTTCCTTTTCATTCCCATTAGTAGCTTCATTCATAATTTCCAAAACATTACGAGTTTATAGCATTAATGAAAAACATAATTTCCAAGTACCAACATTTCTAGTTCAATTCAAAACATCAACCATAACCCACAACCTGTCTACGGAGCCTCTAAATACAATAGAAGAGTAATATGAAAATGTCGGCAACAAGGCCCCGACCATACCTCAAAACACTGTACATGAGAAACAAAAGATACATGACCCGAAATGAAGTGGGGCTCACCAAATCAGCTGAAAAGAGTGTACTACTATCACTGATCAATGCCGCATGCTGAAGAACCACCTACATGCAGTGCCCCCGGCAAAAGGGACGTTAGTACTGTCGAATAGCACTAGTATGTATGGCTAAAAATCCTCTTTCAAAATAGAATGCCCCATATAAGAAAAGGCAACACATAGAAATAGCAAGTCACAATCAACAATATCCAAACGTCCAGTTAAAACATAATAATTTCCAAAATACAAACTTCATATATAATTTTGGTTGGGAGATCATTAGCCCCGATATACCACCATCTATGTTAGCACGGAGTCCGATCATGCCCGATCGGCTAGGCCATCTCCCCACGAACAATGTGGTTCGACATGTGATGCGAAAGAAAGTTGCTACCAAGAGTAGTACCACCATATGTGCAATATGGCATCTGATCTCCACCCGATAAGCTAAGCCGCCTTCCCATATATGCCTTGTGGGTTGACTTTTCTAATCCACAAAGGTTCCAGTTAATCCCAATTAAGGGGAATAATATCACAATCCACGCCTACACCGGCACGTGTAGTTTCAGGTGTGGGCCTTATGGCCCACCCTTCCTCGGTATTGCTAATGATGCTCCCAAAAATAGTTTTGATTTGATTTGCAAACAGAAATATCATAAATACAATTGTACTCACCTCAACATCTTTCACATTGTATGAATTCTCATTAGTATTTCCAGTCATTCACAACGACAATATTTCCTTGGCTCATTAGGCCATTCACAAGATTCTTTATTCCTGGCACAATGGCCGTATTTCATATTCCACACTTTCACCTCTTTCAATTTCAAAGATCACCATCAAGTATCAACATATAGGATATTTTTAAAATCATATACTTCAAATCCATTTGAAATGGAAACTTCAAACACAAATGGTTTCTTCCTAAAAATGAAGCATACCAACCAACAATAGAAACATACATGAAAAATCATAAACAGTCAATACACCATTTACTCTTGCAATNCACATGAGTATATAGAACTCGAATCACACTGGATATATTTATAAATCAAAGCATTAGTTAAAGCAGCCACTAATGAGCATGAATTTAGTACAAAAGCTTTTAGACAATTTTATCTTTCATTGAAACACGACTCAAAGCCATAACCTTTTAATACGTAACCCACACTTTGAAACTTACAAAAACATTATGGAATTCAATTCCAAGAAAGAAAGTTTAGCCAACATACCTCAATTGCGCTTCTTTAGACTCTACAATTTTTCGGAACCCTTAGCAACCTCAATCTAGTTTAGCAATATACTAATTGAACCCAAAATTAGGAAAATGTTCATGGTTCTAGTTCACTTTTTATTTTTCCCACACTCTTTATCACATGCATGCAAGATGAACAACCCTCACACCCATGGACCATCCTATTAATAGCCCATTATAGCCATGTTTGGAATTAAGAGCTGTGGTGATGAAGTCTTACCTTTTTGGATGGAGAGTTTGGTACTCTACTTGAATATTTCCAAAGCTTCAAGTGATGATTGAAGATCAATTTGATGAAAACTTAGACCCTCCCTCTAGAACCCTCTCTCTCTCACTCTAGAAACATTTGAAAATGAGCTCAAAATAGACCTAAGGGGTATTTTAACGAAATGGGGGTCGGATTTTAAATTAAGAAAGTGGGTGCCCCGACATAGGTCTGCGGTTGCATATGCAACCGCATAATGGTTATACGGTCCGCAAAGTGACCGTAGAAATGGCCCTCAGGGGCCTGAACTTACGACCCAGGTATGCGACTAGTATGCAGTGCGTATACTCGTTCTGCGGTCGTATAATGCACCGCAGAACTCCCTCCGCAAAAACTCAAGAGGGATTATGCGATCGATATGCGGTCTGCATATCGATTATATGGTCGCATAATCAATCGCAAAACTGACCTCAAGTTGGCCCAACTTACTGCTTCACTCTGCAACCATTATGCGGTCCACAGAGTGATTATGCGGCCGCATAAACGCGCTTTTCCGCCAATATATTTCCTTTACTTTCCGGTGCATTGGTCAACCCAAAAGGTCCGAACATTGAATTCACTTGTGAATATTACGGGGCTTTACACTGAAATACTTCAAAATTTTCCGGGGTGTTACATTCTCCCCTGCTTAGGATCATTCGTCCTCGAATGAGGGTCTAAATCCGCCATTAGCATTCAATGTGGTTCAACTGTTGGTTCACACACACCAGTAGTTTGAAAAAACAATTTTCCATAGTCTCCCCTGTAACTGGGCCTATCCACCTGCCAGTGTAACACCAAAATAATTCCTAACGACACATTCGCAACTTGACAAAACATCACCAGGTATAACAACGTCACTAATCTCTTCATTACATGCATTATACTATCAAGAGTGGTATCTGGACATGAGCTGCACATACTTAAATCATAACACGCAGAAGTACCTTTCAAATCACAATCATTTAACTATACACTCTAGTGGGAACATTTTATTTCCTTAACACTTTTGCCCCTACATGTGGTCTCCTCAACTTACAGACTTCACCATAACACATTAACGGAGACAATCTCAACTCCCAGACTTTTCTAACAAGGATAGCAAATAGTTGCTCCTCACAATCCCATTATCCCTTATCTTCACCTTATTAGACATAGACAAATGAAACATCATACTCATAGTTTAGCTTATTTCCTTTCAAAATTCCATAAGGCCTAGTGTGACTTCGCATACTTTACCTTTACTAGCAATTCACATAGCACCCTCATGCAGAAAATATTGAGAATAACCCATTCAGTTTCTTCAACTCTAAATCTCCACGCCGAACACCCAAACTAAACCTTTGGCAACCTCCAAAAGTTTCTCTAAGATGTGCTAGCTTGACTATGACCATAAAATTTCCTATCCCATATATTTGATCATAGGATGATGCTTCTTGTTTGACATGCCTGAACCTACAATACTCTATAGATTTACTACAAACAGGAACAATGAGGTTCGAGATTCGCTGGAAATATTCAAGAATCCATCAACGTGCTGAGCACGGCATTTCAGGAGGTTATATCCTAAGAGACATGAAGGTCACTACCTATAGCGCTGACATGGAGATTCGTTGTGGTGACACCATCGGTTCAACAAACGAGTCATAGAGTTGCGTAGTAGGCATAGATAATGTAGGGATCAGGTTCATGATTAGGAGATTTAAATAAATGAGTCATTTTAGACATGTGACATATGGGAGGCATGGTCTGGAGGATAAATACATTAGCGTTAGTTATTCTTGGAATACTATGAGCTAGGAAAAGGACAACAACAATTGTTTCATTCCATACGTGCCTTGTTTGGAAATAGTAGGCCTCAAAGAGAGATAGCAGTTATGTGACATCAGTCGGCTCTTGGAATGTAGGGAAAATTAGTTTAACTCGAAATGAGAATATTCTAGCACCCTGAATACGATATGGGTTTCAAGATACACAAAGTTGCATTACACTCTTAACAGTAACTAGCACAAGGAATCTATGCCACAAGCTTATGAGGATGAAAAGAAGTTGAACACTTATGAGATTATTATCATTCCCACAGCTTAACCTTTGCCAATATTTGATCCTATGTGAGAGGACTAGAGATACGACGAGTTTGTCTTTCAATTCAATATGCTCATCATAAGGCTGCTCAACTTTCAATCTCACACAAGTGGAATCATATAACTAGGACATCTTAATGTTGGATGAAATCATGTATTAGTTAGAGAGAATGAACACTTTGCCGTGAGCTAGACATGTTTTTGCCATAACAACTCTCAAGTTGCCATTTCAGGCCAATTCACGGGCAACCACAATACTGGGAACAAGGTGAGTTACTCACTGAGGCATAATCTAGGCGGACATGACAGTCATACTGAGATGGGTAAACAACAAGACCTCCCTGTGATGAATTTGTGATAAACCTCAAGTTGCTCAGAAACTTTATGCGGATAAGTGGCCCCTTTCAATTGGCATGTACACACATGA
The DNA here is from genome assembly GCA_000715115.1 of Nicotiana otophora. Taxonomy (NCBI): domain Eukaryota; kingdom Viridiplantae; phylum Streptophyta; class Magnoliopsida; order Solanales; family Solanaceae; genus Nicotiana; species Nicotiana otophora. The sequence continues at coordinate 47,707 of AWOL01S0001524.1, forward strand.
TAGGTGCTAAGATATACTCTGATGTTATTACACAATTAAAAGTATTCATGATATTATTCATAAAGGAGTAGAATAATTGTTCCAACCATAGAAGTCACATATACCGGAGAGGAAAACAGTGACTCAAAAAGGATCTCAACATTAGGCTGCTTTCCATTGGATATGATACCGCATTGGTAAATATTATGGTTATGCATGTATAGGCACAAATGAGTAGATGTTAGCCACTTGAATCAAAAGGTTCTGTACGAAATTCATCAGGTATTGTCCCTTGTTGAGAATTTAGGGAAGCATTGGGAAGTATTAACCTAGGGTTATAACGCAATTCATGGAACATATTATGGAACTCAATTTCTCAAGAGGTTGTAAATATAAGTAATTGTGATAAAGAGGCTTCACGAATACTGTGCCTCGTTCTAAGAGTAGATACAGAGAACGACTTATAAAGTTGTTCCGGTTCTATCCCAACTTCCATAGTAACATAAGAAGTGACATATAACAAAGTGGAACCGGGTTTAATAAGAGCATACACATCATGAGATCGGATATTCAATATAACTGTAACCATATCTGGAGAAGCCTCAAACTTTTGATGTCTCCTCATAGCATAAAAACTGTTGGGCCATCCCGAGCTCTGATACCACCCCTAGCTGTTCCACGCCCTGCAGGCGTTATAGTGCCTCTAGCTAGGGGAGGCATTGTGGATGTAGTAGCTACAGAACTGGCTGGCTGTGCCATACCCTTGCCCATGCTCTGGCGTGACAAATAACAATCTCTTTGAAAGTGGCCTATCATACCACACTTGTAGCATACTTTTGTACCATAGTGACACACTCTCGGATGGCATCTCCCGCACTTCACACAACGGGGATGAGGTCCACTGAACTGACTCATTTCAGTGACCTGATATTTACCCTTTTTGCATACATCATAAGCATAACCCTTATCCTTCCTCCAAGCATCCCATGCAGGATTAACAATTCCAGAACTGGATTGCTGTGGGGGCCTTTGGAATTTCCCAAAGATACAACCTCTAATGCGCTGCTGAGCATACTCACAACAAGACACCAAATGTTCCTTCCCGCATGACGGACATAACTGGATGGGTGTACCCAACCTAGGGCATTTGTTCTTCTGGTGCCCCCTCTTTCCACAGCCATAGCATATTTCAAGGGTCATCCAACATGTTCCCAAGTGTCGCTTCTTGCAAATCACACAATCTGGTTCATTAGCACCAACAACCCTCTTTCGTTTCTTAGATTCTCTCACCACATGATCCGATGGTGCGGTGACAGTGGTAGGAATAAGGACACTTCCCTTAGCAACAAGTTCTTGCAACCCCTCCACTGCTCGACGCATTCTCCCAACAAACTCTTGTATAATCTCCCCCAGATTCAATAGAGCGGTCATCCCCTCCTCATTGTTTTTAACTCGTGGATTACTCATATGAAAAATATCATGAGACATAATGAGGAAATTAGCTTCCTATCTTGAGCTCTATCTCACGATCTGGAGTATGAAAGAAGTGTGAAATTCCTAAATTTCAATGTAGCCTCCTGATTATAGATGTGGTCGACAACACACTGATAAGAAGGACTCTACTAGACACGGCTCCGAGACATCCTAGGACACTTTAAAACCTTAGGCTCTGATACCAAGTTTGTCACGCCCCAAACTCAGGGAGCACGACCGGTGCTCAACCGAGAGAACCCGGCTGAGCAAGCCTATTAGACTTCAATCTACCCAAACTCATCCATGAATAAAGAGTAGATGTACTCCATTAATCAATCATTGAAAAGATTTTATTAACAACTTCCTTTTCATTCCCATTAGTAGCTTCATTCATAATTTCCAAAACATTACGAGTTTATAGCATTAATGAAAAACATAATTTCCAAGTACCAACATTTCTAGTTCAATTCCCAACATCAACCATAACCCACAACCTGTCTACGGAGCCTCTAAATACAATAGAAGAGTAATATGGAAATGCCGGCAACAAGGCCCCAGCTATACCTCAAAACACTGTACAGGAGAAAAAAAAATACATGACCCCGAAATGAAGTGGGGCGCACCAAATCAGCTGAAAAGAGTGTACTGCTATCACTGATCAATGTCGCCTGTTGAAGAACCACCTGCATCCATTAAAGATGTAGCACCACCGGCAAAAGGGCCATTAGTGCTGTCGAATAGCACTAGTATGAATGGCTAAAACTCCTCTTTCAAAATAGAATGCCCATATAAGAAAAGGCAACACATAGAAACAACAAGTCATAATCAACAATATCCAAACGTCCAGTTAAAACATAATAATTTCCAAAATACAAACTTCATATATAATTTTTGTTGGGAGATCATTAGCACAGATATACCACCGTCTTTGTTAGCACGGAGTCCAATCACACCCGATCGGCTAGGCCATCTCCCCACGAACAATGTGGTTCGACATGTGATGCGAAAAAATATTGTTACCAAGAGTAGTACCACCACATGCGCAATATGGTGTCTGATCTCCACCCGATCAGCTAGGCCGCCTTCCCATATATGCCGTGCGGGTTGACTTTTCCAATCCACAAAGGTTCCAGTTTCATCCCAATTAAGGGGAATAATATCACAATCCACCCTTACACTGGCACGTGTAGTTTCAGGTGTGGGCCTTATGACCCACCCTCCCTCGGTATTCCTAATGATGCTCCCAAAAATAGTTTTGATTTGATTTGCAAATAGAAATATAATAAATACAATTGTACTCACCTCAACATCTTTCACATTGTATGAATTCCCATTAGTATTTTCAGTCATTTACAATGACAATATTTCCTTGGCTCATTAGGCCATTCACAAGATTCTTTATTCCTGGCACAATGGCCGTATTTCATATTTCACACTTTCACCTCTTTCAATTTCAAAGATCACCATAAAGTATCAACATATAGGATTTTTTAAAAATCATATACTTCAAATCCATTTGAAATGGAAACTTCAAACACAAATGGTTTCTTCCCAAAAATGAAGCATACCAACCAACAATAGAAACAAACATGAAAAATCTTAAACAGTCAATACACCATTTATTCTTGCAATACACTCCCCCAGAAATGACAATGTACAATTTTAACACATGAGTATATAGAACTCGAATCACACTAGATATATTTATAAATCAAAGCATTAGTTAAAGAAGCCACTAATGGGCATGAATTTAGTACAAAAGCTTTTAGACAATTCTATCTTTCATTGAAACACGACTCAAAGCCATAACCTTTTAATATGTAACCCACATTTTAAAACTTACAGAAACATTATCGAATTCAATTCCAAGAGAGAAAGTTTATCCAACATACTTCAATTGTGCTTCTTTGGACTCTACAGATTTCTGGAACCCTTAGCAACCTTAATCTAATTTAGCAATATACAAATTGAACCCAAAATTAGGAAAACGTTCATGGTTCTAGTTCACTTTTTATTTTTCCCACACTCTTTATCACATGCATGCAAGATGAACAACCCTCACACCCATGGACCATCCTATTAATACCCCATTATAGCCATATTTGAAATTAAGAGCTGGGGTGATGAAGTCTTACCTTTTTGGATGAAGAATTTGGTACTCTACTTGAATATTTCCAAAGCTTCAAGTGATGATTGAAGATCAATTTGATAAAAACTTATACCCTCCCTCTTGAACCCTCTCTCTCTCACTCTAGAAACATCTGAAAATGAGCTCAAAATAGACCTAAGGGGTATTTTAACGGAATGGGGGTCGGGTTTTAAATTATGAAAATGGGTGCCCCGACACAGGTCTGCAGTTACATATGCGACCGCATAATGGTTATGCGGTCCGCAAAGTGACCGAAGAAATGGCCCTCAGGGGCTTGAACTTACGGCCTAGGTATGCGAGTAGTATGCGGTCCGCATTCTCGTTCTGTGGTCGCATAATGTACCGCAGAACTCCCTTCACAAAAACTCAAGAGGGATTATGTGATCAATATGCGGTTGCATAATCGATCGCAAATCTGACCTGAAGTTGGCCAAACTTACTGCTTCACTCTACGGCCATTATGCGGTATGCAGAGTGATTATGTGGGTGCATAATGGGCCACATAAACACGCTTTTCAGCCAAAAAATTTCCTTTACTTTCCAGTGCATTGTTCAACCCAAAAAGTCTGAACCTTGAATTCACTTGCGAATATTACGGGGCTTTACACTGAAATACTTCAAAAATTTTTGGGGTGTTACAGTATATTACTTTTGTTTTTGTTAGTTGTAGGAGTAAGAGATAGAAAAAGTTTAGATTTTTCCCTACGATGGATATCATCGATAGGTTTCTTGAGCGATTAAAGTCGAAGGAAAAAGACAAAACAAAATTCTTTTGTTAGGTAGTATAACAAGCCCCCCTTGGGTTTTCTTTGTGCCGTGATTCTTTTCCAAGCGTTTTATTTGAACCGGGTGCAGTTAGTTTTATTTTTTTCTAGGAGTAGGAAATATTGTGCCGTGATTTAAAATGAAGGCAATATTTCTAGACTTTATTATACCTTGTGAATAGTAAGTACTTTAGTTGTGACGCTTAGGCTCATTTTGTTACTCTTGTATAAGTACCTTTAATTGTATGATCTTAACTTAGCTTAACTTCTTTGACTATAGTGACTTAATAGTCCAATTTTTAGTGAGTTATATGCCATGTGTGTGTGAGATTTTATGTTATTTTGTGCATTTCATTTGATTTCTAGAACATTTCTGATGTGATTGCAAAGCGAAATGGTAGTATTATTCAGTCTTGGAAGTGATATAGGTGTTTCTTTGTTGAGCCAGTTATATTCTCTTACCTACCCAACTTTTATGCATCTTAGTCAACCCCTTTGAGCCTATAATCTTATTTCGTTTGCAACCACATTACAAGCCTTACCCATTTGTTTGAGTTGACCATCTATTAGAACTTTTTACCTCTCGTGAGAACTTGAATGTTTTATGAACTTTGTAAAAGTTAAAGATTGGGGTGGTTTTTTGGCTTTTAAGTGAAACTATTGAAATAAGGAGAAAGGTGCATTATTTTGAAAAAAGTAAGAGCCACTTGAATTGAAAAAGAAAAGGAAAAAAGAAAAGTAGTTGTATTGTTGTTAAAATTATTCCTTGATAGTGGTAATGTTTTATGTATTCATGCTTAAAGAAGTCGGGAGTTGATGTATATTCATTTGATGGTGGAGTTATGGTTTGACATAAGTGTGGGATTTTGAACGGTTAACTGTATGTATTAAAGTGCTTAGGGAGGTGTAGTCACTCTTATATCCAAATGTATCCTGCACATCCTGCAGCCTACATTAGAACCAAATAATGTCCTACTTGATCCTTGACTGAATGAGGTCAATTAGTACAGTAGTACACTACGGGCAAGCCTATGGTACGTCTTTTGTGGCATATGAATATTGTTTCTAAGAGTGAGTGAATTTTTTCTATCTTGAGTTCAGAGTTGTTCTTAATTTTATTTTGTGTGGAACTAGTCTCTATTGTTGTATGAGGGCACTTGATTCATGAAGGAAAGGTAATTTCGTGGACCTCTATGTTAGAGTAAGTAAGTGGGTTGTGAAAAATATGTGGTGCTTTTGAGTCAAATCTCGACATAATGATGTTATGGTGTTGTGCTTAATCTGTTTTAAATATTATTGGTGTGATGAGTTAGGAGAGTTGTTTAAAAAGGTCATGTCTGTATAAAGTATAGTTTGATTTCTTGATGGTAGTCTATAATCTCATGTTTTGGTCGCTTATTACATTCCAATTTACTGCATTTTAATTGAGTTTGAGCATTAATTGCTAGTGTTTTGCACTAATTATGTGTTTATGTTCTGTAAGAGTGTTTCCGAGCTATGAAGATGTTACAAAATGAATTTGGATGATTTGTAGCTTTGAAGTGTGAGTAAAAGTTCAAGGGAATAAGTCAAGATCGCGTACGGGGGCCGAGTGGGGCGCCGCAGCAGGCCTATTCTCTGTTATCTGTCAGAAATAAACTCTCTAAACTTCCCCACTAATCACCCGCATGGTGCGTCGCCCCATGTAGTGCGCCTGTGCAAATTATTTAGAGTTATTTTCCTATTTTGCGGGGGTGTTTTCATCTTGGCACGACCCTACTTAGTATAAATATATGTAAAAACGTTGTTTTATGGACTTTCGACACATCTTAGACCTAAATAAGCCAAGGAAGAGGTGGAGAAGAAAAAGCTCAAGGATTTCATCATTCAATCCTCACTCAAGACAAGGGTTTGGATCGTTTTAACATACCTGAGCTGGTTCTCTGGACAATCCTTCTAACACACGACAATTGCGACAAAACTCGTGACGGCAAGATCGGAGTGGGGAAAATTTGTATGATATTCTTGAGAAAGATTATACCGGGCTTCTTTAGAGTCACGTTGTTAAGATGCTTAAGGAATTTCCTTTGGTTGAATTCTTGAATTCTTGCTAGAATATCCGTTGCATAACACTTGAGATAAGACTTTCCTTTGAATTAGAGAGGTTTTAGGCTTCACATGGTTGGGCCCCACATATTAATGACTAAGCCACATAATATATATAAATGTGCCACCTTTCACTCATAATATAAGAGTCATAGTTTTGAAATTGGGTGTGCTTCCACGTTAAGCCTCCTTAAACATATCCAATTTTTCACCCCTTTTCCTTAATTAACTTATTAATCCCCCACTAATCCAATAATTAACCAATTATTCACATAATTAAGAATTATCTCAAATTACTTAAAATACCACTCACTTGACACACTTTATGTACCCTACTATCCTGGTGATATGGTACCGTGTATGGCACTAGTCCATAAATACCAGGTATTATAGCTCGGATCGTATTTTATCCCAAATCGACAACCTTCAATGAAACTCATTTTCTTTGATTCGTTTACCCTTTATCTTTCACGGCACTTACTTATCACCTATTATAAATAGCATAAATGCTCATCACCTCAAAAATAATCTTATCTCAAAGTCTACGTTCACTAACTTACGACGAAACTTTAACGTATGAAATGCGGGATGTAACAATTAGGGAGAGATTCATGGTTTTAGCTCAGTTAAGCATTTCATCAAGCAATATGTGTGAAATTTCAACTACAAGGTTTCTATGGTGGAATCCTTTCACCCCACAACAAATCATTTACCATTTTTAGTTCAACAACCCCCACACCTAAGAATCATACTTCTTATTACCTACTTTTAGTCCAAATCCCGAAATTGTAGGGCTAGGGCTAGAACGTTACCTCTTAGATGAAGATCTAGTGTTTGGTTTCCCTGATTCTTGAAGATTTGGGCAAGAATGGATGATTAGCATGCGAGGTATTCTCCTTCTCTCTCTAGGATACTCTAACTTCTCTCTAAAAATCAATTGTTTACCTTGCAAAATGACCCCCTAAGGCCTTATATCTAAATTGGGCCGGATAAGCAAATTTCCAAAAAACAACCTCGAAATCAATTTTGTGGTGTGATTATGTGGTAGCAGAAACTGTATGTGGCCAGCGGAATGGACACAAAATGGCATGTGAATTCCGTGATGCAATTCTGCGATAGAAGAATAAATATGTGGCCAGTGGAATGGCGACAAAATGATAATCAAATTCTGGGTTGCGTCTGGTCCATTCCGCGATGACATTTTGCGGTAGCATAATCATTCTGCTACCATTATGCGATAGGATAATCATTATATGGCAAGCAGACTGGCCACAAAATTATTTGAAAATTTGCCAACTTTCGGCTTCAGTCCGCGACGGATATGCGGTCCGCGGAGTGATTTTGCGGTCGCACAATGGACTGCAGAAACACCATTTTCTGCAACAATTTACCTCTAACTCCGCAATGCATTGTACAACCCAAAACATTTACACCGTGACTCATTTTCAACAATTTTCGAACACATTATCCTACCTCGGCACCACGAAACCCCGGGTTATAGGTAATATTTTACGGGGCCTTACAAGTAGTGACGAGGTAAGTCAAGAGAGTTCTTAGACAAGGAAAATCTGAACAAAAGTTTAATATATAGCTAACAGAGAAAAGAATATCAAGATAAGGCTAAACATGTAGAGAACGTTAAAGCTAATTACGGAAATAGAGGCAACATATAACAACATGAAGTAAACATGTGATAAAGCCGCAAAATAATCATTATAGAAATATAATTAAGGGTGAAGCAAAGAAAGGAAAACAAATGATGGTCTAAATAATCAAGCCATTTCAACATGAGATTTCTAACAAGAATCACCTAGAGGTACCACACCTCAAAATCACAAATCACAAGTCATAAATCATAAATCTTCATTATATCGCGTGTGAGTCTTACATTGGATTTTTTAAAATATTATTTCCGAAATAGCTTCACGCGCTTTAGGCCCCTTATATCATCTTGTGGCTTCAAGTAATCTCCCTTACTAGCAACACGCTTTTCAATCCCACCTTATCTCGCTACATATGCATCGATATCACCACCCTTATACGGCCGCATGCCGCATTACATCACAACACAATAATCAACTCGCACCACACTTGCCCATGTACCACAATATTTCCAAAACAACAACACCAATAATACAACCAACGTAGCCAATGGCTCAACAACAATGTATACATAAGTCTCGACAACAACCTAATGAAACAGAAGATATAGCATGTACTAACCAATTAAATGCAAAAAAGGGTAAACTCAAAAATGGAAGATATAGCATGTACTAAGCAATTCAATAAAATGAAAGCAAGGATAAAGTCAACAATGAAGGATATAACATGTGATAACAACTTCAAATAAATGCAAATATGAACAAGCTAAGATTCTAAAATTGGTCAATGGCAACATATAAGCCCGTGTACACATTTGTCACTCATGTACACATCTTTCACGTAAATCAAACAGTGCAATTTAACCCAAATCCTACAGGGTAGTTCCTCCACTCAAAGTTAGGCAAGATACTTAACTTAACTAGGCCAAATCATCACTCAAAAATGTCCTTTCCTTTAGAATTCACCTCCACACGACTCTAATCTAACCCAAAACGACCTAATAATATCAAACAATGCAAGAGAAACCAATTTCGATAAATAATCTCATGATCTTTACACAATTTCCCAAAAGTCAACAAAAGTAAACCCCAGGCATGCCCAGTCATATCACGACCCAATTTCCCTTTGTAGGATATCGTGATGGTACCTAGTCACTAAGACTAGGTAAGCCTAACATACATGCAATATTAACTGAGAATTTATAAATAACCTTTAAATAACACAATCATTATCATATAAAGAAACTCCGTAACTTAACAGAAACACAATTTTCCAAAATCCGGCAAATACAAGTCACAAGCTATATAAGATGGTACTAAACATCCCTATACATCAGTGTCTATAAAAGGATTTGAAAAGAAAATAGACTAGATAGAGAGTGACTCCGAGGCCTACGGACGCCGGCATGTATACCTTGAAGTCTCCAAACTGGGTTCGTCTCACGGGTGCTTGGACTGGTAGGAGGTATTTGGATCTGCACAAAACGATGTGTAAAAGCATATCATGCGTACACCACAACGGTACCTAGTTAGTGCCATGCCTAACCTCGGTAGAGTAGTGACGAGGTCAGGTCAAGGCCCTCCGGGAATAAATAAGAAGCTGGACAAGTATATAACAACGAAATAATGATAGCAATAGAAATGAGACACTAAAGAAATACACAATTAATTGCTACACTGAACTAAGGCAAATAATGCATCACGGAAGGAAAACAATTAATTCTATGATACTGAGAAATGCAACATAACACAAGTGAGGTAATAGAAAAGTATTAACAAGAATCACTACTGAGGTACCGCCTCGTAGTCTCAAATCACAAAATATTTCACAATCTTTCCTTATATCACCACGGATCCTTGCATTTAGTTATGAAAATTATTTTTCCCAAAATAGGATCCCGCATTTTAGCCCACCTTATCTTACCAAGTAGATTCAAGTAGTTCCCATACTAGCAACACGCTTATCAAGCCCACTTTATCTTACCGCATGCGTTTCCACCCCAAGCCTTATACCGCCGCATGCATATCAATATCACAACGTATCACAAATCTCACCTCAAGTGCCCAATGTCACAACAAGCCAAATAAATCAACAATAATGATTTTTTCACAATAAATAGCCCACGGCTTCACCGCAATATTCACAAGAGTCTCACAATAGTAACCGGAACTGAATAACTAACTCAAGAACAATAGTATTACACAACTTTACAACTTTGCCTTAATGTAAATCACGACCTTTGTAACAAAATACCAATTTCAATAACAAGTTATTCCAAATGTAACAACTTCAAGTAAAGAACTCAACGGTTAAATCATAAATATAGGAATAAAGGAAACAATACTTCAACTGAACATGTAAAGGCAATTAACAAGCTACAGATAAGAAAAGTAGAGCATGTGAAGATAGTCTAATGATGATGATGATTATAACATGTTAGGGTAACTCAATTAAGGCATGAAAGGAATCTACATAGCTAAATCTGGTAAATTTCCTTATTTAGCCCGTGTACACACTTGTCACCTTGCGTACACTGCTTTCACATATCACACTTAAGGCAAATAAACACCAACCATAAGGGGTAATTGCCCCTCATAAATTTAAGAAAGACACTTACCTGGAAACACGCTAACTCAATACACTAGTAAGCCCTTCACTCGATTACCCAACTCCGAACGACTCGAATCTAACTAAAACAACTTCATACCATAAATATAAACTATAGGAAACTATTTCGAACAATAAAGTTTTGATCTTGACAAAGAAATAAAAAGTCAACCTGGGCACGCGACATGGAACCTGACAAAAATTCCAAAATCCGAACACCCATTCTATAACGAGTCCAACCATACAAGAATTACTCAAATCGCATTTTAAATACCCAAAATACCCAAAAGTTTTCACAATTTCTCCCCACATTTCCAACTCAAATCACTAATTTAATGATAACAATAACAACTGATACGTGTAATATAACCAATATCGAGTTAGAATCTCTTACCCCAATGAATTTCTTGAAAATCTCTCAAAGGTTTGCCACAAGCCGAGCTCTCTTGGTCGAAAAATGAATAATGAAATCAAACCCTTGAACTTAGCCCTTTTCAGCCCAGCGATTTCGATTTTGCAGGCAAGGGGACGCATCTGCGATGTTGCGCATATGGAAAATCCATCGCAGGTGCGGTTCCAACTAATGCACTGAAGGCTCGCACCAACGAAGCCATAAGCATTTCTGCACAGGCGCATCTGCGCAGGGTCCTCTGCTTATGCAACCCTAGGCTGACTAGCCCATTCCACTTCTACGATGCATTCCCCGCATCAGCGAGTCTGCTTCTGCGGACAAATGACTGCACCTGCAGGCCCAGCTGGGAAAGGCCAACTTCGCTTCTACATTGCCTCACCTGCAGCCCGAAATGCGCATGTGCGATCGCACCAGAGATTCAACAATGCCTAAGGTCCAAATTAGTTCTTGATTCAATCTGAATAACACCAGGGGCCCCCGAGACCCTGTCTGAACATATCAACAAGTTTCAAAACACATAAAGGACCTACTCGAGGACAAAAATAACATCAAACAACATTGATTCTATGAATCACAACCCAATTCAAGCCAATTAAAACCATGAACTTCCGAATTCCAAATTTAATGCCAATTCATACCAAAACAACTCCGATTGATTTCAAATTTTGCACACAAGTCATGAATGCTCAACACGTAAAAATAATTCGGCACCACAAAACATTATTTCCTTTCACAAAATTTTACGAGGACTTACATTCTCCCCCACTTAGGATCATTCGACATCGAATGAGGGTAAAATTTTTTATTCGCATCTTTTGTAATTCAGTTTTCATACCACACCAGAAGTCCCAAATTTGACTAAATCCTTAAATTTCCAAAAATTTCGCCAGAGTTTCCTTTGTAACTAGGCCTATCCACCTATCAGAGAGCCCCAGAAACACTTCCTAACAGCATATATAGAATCCAACGATGTAGCATAGCAGACAACATCAACAATTGTGGCCTCACAAACAATATATTACCAGAAAGGAACACCCTTAACACCAATTGTACAAATGATACATAATTAAAAGAAAGCAACTCTTAGAATTTTCATAGATCACAAATTTATAAATATATGGCTATTCAAACAAATAAGGATACTTTTTCTTCATTTCTTCCTCGGCCTCCCAAGTAGCCTCTTCAACCTGTTGGTTTCGCCATAACACTTTCACGGATGCACTTTTCTTGTTTCTCATCTTTCGAACTTGCCGATCAATAATAGAAACTGGAATCTCTTCATAAGTCAATTCTTCATTTACCTCAATAGTCTCAACTGGAACAATGACTGTCGGGTCTCCAATGACTTTCTTCAACATAGACACATGAAACACCGGGTGTACTAATGACATCTCAAGTGGTAGCTCAACCTTGTATGCCACCTCACCGATCCTCTGAATGATTTTGTATGGTCCGACATACCTCGAACTCAATTTGCATTTCTTACCAAATCGCATTGCCCCTTTCATGGGGGAAACTTTCAAGAATACCCAATCATCTTCTCTGAACTCCAAATCCCTACGACGAACATCCGAATAGGATTTCTGACGACTCTAAGCAGTCTTCAACCGCTCCTTAATGATTTTAACTTTTTCCATGGCCTGATGCACGAGGTCTGGCCCTATCAACTCTACCTCCCCAATTTCGAACTACCCAATAAGAGATCTACATCTCCTACCATATAAAGCCTTAAACAGTGCCATTTGAATGCTAGCATGATAGCTATTGTTGTATGAAAATTCTATAAGTGTTAAATGATCGTCCCAGCTACCTTTGAAGTCTAGAACACAAGCGCACAACATATCCTCAAGCGTCTGAATAGTCCGCTCTGCCTGCCCGTTAGTCTGTGGGTAAAGGCTGTACTGAGATTCACCTGAGTTCCCAAACCTTGCTAAAATTTCTTCCAATAATTAGTAGTGAATTGTGCTCCTCAATCAGAAATGATGAAAACTGGGGTGCCATGCAACATGACTATTTCTTTGATATACAACTGAGCATATTGTTCGTCTGTATCGGTAGACTTAACCGGCAAGAAGTGTGCTGATTTCGTGAGTCGATCCACAATCACCTGAATTGAGTCGAACTTGCGCGGAGTGCGTGGTAATCCTACCACAAAGTCCATATTAACCATTTCCCATTTCCATATTAGAATTTCTATGTTCTGTGCCAACCCACCGGACCGTTAGTGTTCGGCCTTCACTTGCTGACAATTTGGACACTTTGCCACAAACTCCACTACATTCCTCTTCATGTCACTCCACCAGTAGACTTCCTTAAGATCATGATACATTTTCGTAGAAGCTGGGCGCATGGAATACCTGGAAGTGTGAGCTTCAGTCATAATTCTTTCACAGAGACCATCCACATATGGAACACATAGTCGCCCTTGGTACCTTAGTGTACCATCATCCATGCCAAGAGAAAAGGCCATGATCTTATGTTTATGAATCCCCTCTTTCAATTGCACCAACAATGGATCATTGTATTGCTTCTCTTTGACTTCCACAACAAGCGATGATTCAGCCCTATTTCGCAACATTACCCCTCATTCACTAGAGTCCGCAAGACGAACTCCCAAACTAACCAATCGGTAACCTTCCTTGGCCAATTTCCTTTAATATGCCTCCAAGTGTTCTAAGATATGCATAGAGTTTCGGCTAAGAGAATCCACCACAACATTAGCCTTCCCCGATTGGTATAAAATATCAATGTCATAATCCTTGAGTAATTCAAGCCGTTTTCTCTGCCCCAGATTCAATTCCTTCTATTTGAAATATATTGAAGGCTCTTATGGTCCGTGAATATATCCAGATGGACCCCATATAAATAATGACGCCAAATTTTGAATGCAAATACCACCACCTCAAGTTCTAAATCACCTTTCCATGTTGCATTGATACACATCCAAGCCCGATTCTTGAAGCATCACAATATACCACAAATCCATTTATACCCTCTGGTAGAGTCAACACCAGTTCCGTAGTCAATATTGCTTTCAATTCTTGGAAACTCTTTTCACAAGCATCAGACCATTGGAACTTAATTGCCTTATGCATCAATTTAGTCAACGGAGAGGCAATAGTAGAAACCCCACCACAAACTTTCTGTAATATTCAGCTAAGCCTAAGAAACTATGAATCTCTGTTGGAGTTGTAGGCCTCGGCCAATTATTCACAGCTGAAATTTTCTGAGGATCAACCTTAATTCCCTCACTATAGACTACATGACCCAAGAATATAACAGATTCAAGCAAACATTCACATTTTGAAAACTTTGCATATAATTTGATACAGGTTTTGTAGAACTACCCTGAGATGATCGTCATGGTCTTCTCGTCTTTGTGAATATACAAGAATATCATCAATAAACACTATCACAAAAGAGTCGAGGAATGGATTATAAACTCGGTTCATAATATCCATGAAAGCTGCTGGAGCATTTGTTAGCCCAAAAGACATCACCAAAAATTCAAAGTGCCCATATCGGTTTCTAAAAGCTATTTTCGGAATACCCCACTCCCTGATCTTCAATTGGTGATAACCGGTTCTTAAATCAATTTTGAAGAAGTACCTGGCACCTTGCAATTGATCAAACAAGTCATCTATCCTTGGCAGTGGGTACTTATTCTTGATTGTGACCTTATTATGCTGCCGATAGTCAATACACATTCTCAATGACCCTTCTTTCTTCCTTACAAAAAGAACCGGTGCGCCCCAACGTTACACCCTCGGCCGGATAAAACCCTTTTCTAACAAATCTCTTAATTGTTCCTTTAGGTCCTTCAATTCTGCCGGTGCCATTCTGTATGGTGGAATAGATATAGGATGCGTGTCTGGTGTCACATCAATCCCAAAATCAATCTCCCTGTCTGGGTGCATCCCAGGTAGTTCATACGGAAAGACTACCGGAAATTCAGTCACAACAGGCACAGACTCAAGTGTAGGTGCCTCAGCACCGGTTTCCAGAGCCCGTACCAAATGGTAAATACATCCTTTGTTGATCATTTTCGTGTCCTTAAGGTAGGAAATAAACCTACCTGTCGGAACTACATCATCACCCTTCCACTCAATAACTAGCTTGTTAGGAAATTCGAACCTAACAGTCCTGGTTCGGCAATCAAGCTTGGAAAAACATGAATAAAGCCAATCCATCCCTATTATCACATCAAAATTGACCATTCTCAGTTCAATAAGATCGGCCACGGTGTCCCGACCACGCAATGTGACAACACAATCCCTATAAACCCGATCGGCCAAAATAGACTCACCAATCGGAGTAGATACAGAGAACGGCTCATAAAGCTGTTATAGTTCTATCCCAAATTCAATAGCAAAATAAGGTGTGACATATGACAAAGTGGAACCGGGATCAATAAGAGCATATACATCATGATATTGGACAGTCAATATACCTATGACAACATCTACAGAAGCCTCTGAATTCTTGCGACCCCTCATAGCATAGAAATGGTCGGATCCTCCCGTACTCTGTGCTCCACCCCTAGCTGCACCATGCCATGCGGGTGTTGGAGTGCCTCGAGCTGGAGGTGGTGCTGCGTATGTAGTAGCAGCAGAACTGGCCAGCTTTGCCATGCCCCTGCCCGCACCCTGGCAGGAGGAATGACAATCCCTTTGAATGTGACCCCTCAATCAGCATCCGTAGCATATGGGTAAGTCCATGTAGCATATTCCAAGGTGCTTCTTTCCACAACGAGGGCATGGGGGCCTCCTTTGCTGCTGGAATCTACCAGTGTGACGTCGCTGCTGATATGAGCCCCTGTTGCACTGATTGGGCCTGAAACAGCTCCACTGCTGCTGCTAACTGGGCCCTGATGGTGGTGCACTAGCCGAAGGCTGAGCAAAGGACTGGGATGGCCCTAACGACCCTCCCCTGAATGTCAACTTGCCACCACCAGAAGAACCACTAGGGTTGCCCACAGACTGGGCCTTATTGCTACCCTATCGCTCCATTATGTTCCTTAATTTGCGAGTCTCTGTTGCTTGAGCAAATGCCACCATTTTTCCATAGTTCATATCAAAATTCAAGGCAGCTGTAGTGGCCTTATTAATTACCAGAGGACTAAGGCCCTGTACAAATCGACGCACTCTAGCCTCCATAGTGGGCAGCCTGTAAGTAGCATACTTAAACAGGTACACAAACCTCATATGGTAATCCCACACGCTCAGGCTACCTTGCCTCAAGTTCTCAAACTCAGCAGCACGGGCTGCCGTAGTCTCTGCAGGCAAGAAATGATCAATGAAGGCATCAGAAAACTCACCCCACCTCACCGGAGGGCTCCCTTCTTTGCGGGACTCCTCCCATAGTTCAAACGAAGAATATGCGACCTCTTTCAGGCGGTAGGAGGCCAATTTCACTGCCTCTGTTGCAGTAGCACGCATAACTCTGAGAGTCTTGTGCATCTCATCAAGTAAATCCTGGGGATCCTCCACTGGGTTAGTACCCGTGAACACTGGAGGATCCAACTGGAGAAACTTGTTCACCCTGGAACTAGTAGAATCCCTTGGCTGAATAGAAGAAGTAGGCCCAACACTCGATCTATGGGCCTGAGAATCCATTATTTGTGCCAACATCTGTATGGCTCCCCTAAGATCAACATCAGAAACACGAGAATCGGAAACTGGAACTGGAGGTGGAACTGGTATATCAATTGGAGGACTGTTGCACCCTTAGTAGGTGTAGGGACATGTGCGGTCTGATCAATTATAGTAGAGTTAGGCAGTGTAGTAACTGGAGGAAAATTCTCACTCCTCGGGTGCTCACCCGCATCATCATTTATAGGATCAACTGTCACTCCTGGGGTGACATTGGTTCTTTGGCCAATTCTTGCCTTCTTCTTATGTGCCATGTACTGAAAATTAGAGCAACTCAGGAGTTAAAGGAGGAACAATCTTACAACCAGTTTTATCGCACGATCAAGAACATGAAAGACGTGTATTATTCCTAAATGCCCATGTAGCATCTTAATTATAGATGTGGTCGACAACACACCGATAATAAGGACTCTACTAGACACTGCTCCGAGACATCCTAGGACACTTTAAGACCTTAGGCTCTGATACCAAGTTTGTCATGCCCCAAAATCGAGGAGCGCGACCGGCGCCCAACCGAGTGAACCCGGCCGAGCAAGCCTATTAGATTTCCTTCTACCCAAACTCATTTATGAATAAAGAGAATTTATATATATATTTCTTCGTTAATCAAACAATAAAGTGATCACATTTGCAATACCAATTTCTTACCATTAGTTACTTCACTTTTAAAGTCTCAGTTCCACACATTTTTCATAATCAGAAGTAGAAATAGTAATTCAAATACAACCTAACGAGTTTGACTCCCCAGCACCAATATACAACCGACACTATGTCTACGGAGCCTCTACAGATAAAGAAGAGTACTATGATAATGTCGGCAACAAGGCCCCGGCTATACCTAAACCATAATACATAAAGAACAAAAGATACATGACCCCGGGATGATGTGGGGCTCACCAAGTCAGCTGGGAAGAAGGTGTACTGCTATCACTGATCAATATCTCCTGCTGTGGAACCACCTGCATCCACTTAAAGATGCAGAGTCCCCGACAAAACGGACGTTAGTACCATCAAATAGCACTAATATGTATAACTAAACACCCTCTCAATAGAACAAATAATACAAACAAGAATATCATAATATCAATGAAAGCCTTAATCAACATCAAACCTCAATTTAGGATCAAGACAGCGTTCAAACTAATTGCCATATCTCACATTGGGAGATGTTTAGTATCGATATTCCATTGTTCACAATACCATTATTCACAATACCAATACCATCGTACTCTTAGCACGGAGTCCGATCACGGCCCGATCGGCTAGGCTTACATGAAATCAAAGGCATAATCATGGAAATTAGCCAAAACTAGCTAGGAATCACTTACCCCAAACACCCACGTGAAAATCTCTCCAAATATTGCCTTCCACCGAGCGAGGAAATTAATTTTTGTGTTATTAACTCAAACCCTCTTATTTGAAACTTATAAAGCTGCCTAGTTAAGACTTCATTGTGAACGCAACCTTCACCTCGTGTTCATGTAGCACAATTAAGTCTACTGCCCAAAACCTTATACGCGAACGCGTTGCTTTGCTGACCCCATACTTCGCCAACGCGACCTTCCTTTCGCGAACGAGTACACCAAATGCGTGGGTTCCCAGCTACCTCCTCTCCTTTTCGCGAACGCGTCACCCTTCTCGCGTTCCCGAAACTAAACAAGTACAAAACCATCCGAAACTCAGCCGAGGCCCTCGGGACCTCAACTAAACATACCATCAAGTCCAAAATCATCTTATGAACTTATTGGAGCCCTCAAATAACACGAAACAACATCAAAAAACACGAATCTCACATAAATTAAAGCCTAATGAACTTTGAACTTCCAATGTCTACAAACGATGCTGAAACCTATCAAAGCACGCCCGATTGACCCTAAATTATGAGTCACAAATGACACCATGGACCTACTCCAACTTTCGGAATCAGAATCCGACCCCGATATCTCCCGGTCAAACATTTCCAAAAATCCAACTTTTGCCATTTCAAGCCTTATTTAATTACGGACCTCCAAATCACATTCCGGACACGCTCCTAAGTACAAAATCACCCAACAAAGCTAACAGAACCATTAAAACTCCATTCTGGATTCATTTACATATAGGCCAACATCCGGTACACCTTTTCAACTTAAGCTTCCAAACTTGAGGCTAAGTGTCTCAATTCATTCCAAAATTCCTCCGGACCCGAACCGACTACCCCAGCAAGTCACATAAAAACTATAAACAACAAAATGAGTAGTAAATGGGGGAACGGTCCTATAAATCACAAAACGACCGATCGGGTCATTACATCCTCCCCCTCTTAAAAAACCTTCGTCCTCGATCGGGTCTAGAAACGTACTTGGAGCCTCAAATAGGTATGGATATCTTCTCTGCATCTCCCGCTCAGTCTCCTAATTAGCTTCCACAACTGGCTAACCTCTCTACCGCACCTTCATAGAAGCTATGTTTTTTGACCTCAACTTTCAAACCTGCCAATCCATAATAGCCATTCGACTCCATATCTTAAGTCAAATCACTATCCAACTGGACTGTGCTGAAATCCAAAACATAAGACGGATCACCGACATACTTCTAGAGCATATAAACATGAAATACTGGATGCATATTCAACAAATTAGGTGGCAACACAAGCTTGTAAGCCACCTCTTTAATCCTATGAAGTACCTCAAATGGTCTAATATACTGAGTGCTCAACTTGCCTATCTTCCCGAACCTCATAATACCCTTTTTGGGTGAAACCTTGAGCAGAAACTTCTCCCTAACCAGGTTAGCAACATCATGGACCTTCATGTCGGCATAACACTTCTGTCTAGACTGCGCCGTGCGAAGCCGCGATTGAATCAATTTAATTTTATCCTAAGCATCCTTAACCAAGTTAGTACCCAATAGCCAAGCCTCACCCCGCTCAAATCAACCCACCGGAGATCGACACCATCTCCCGTACAAAGCCTCATACGGAGCCATCTAAATGCTTGACTGGTAAATATTATTGTAGGCAAACTCTATGAGCAGCAGAAACGAATCCCATGAACCCCCAAAATTAGTAACACAAGCGCGTAGTGTGTCCTTCAATATCTGAGTAGTGAACTTGGATTGGTCGTCCATCCGAGGGTGAAATGCAATACTCAACTGAACTTGGGTTCCCAACTCTCGCTGCACGGCTCTACAATACTGCGATGTAAATTGTGTGCCCCAATATGAAATGATGGACACTCGCACACCGTGAAGGTGATCAATCTCGCGGATGTAAATCTTAGCCAACCGCTGTGAACAATGAGTAGTCCCAACTGGAATGAAGTGCACAGACTTGGCCAGCCGATCCATAATCACCCAAATAGCATCGAACTTCCTCGAAGTCCGTTGGAGCCCAACTACAGAATCCATGGCGATCCGCTTCCATTTCCACTCCGGAATCCCTAGCCTCTGAAGCAATCCACCCAGTCTCTCATGCTTATACTTTACCTACTGACAGTTAAGGCACCGAGCTACAACCCCCACTATATCCTTCTTCATTCTCCTCTCCCAATAGTGCTGCCTTAAGTCCTGGTACATCTTCGTGGCACCCGGATGAATGGAATACCGCAAACTATAGGCCTCCTCAAGAATCAACTCACGTAACCCATCTACATTAGGCACATATATCCGGACCTACATCCTCAACACCCCATCATTGCCAATAGTAACATCTCTGGCATCACCGTGTTGTACCTTGTCCTTGAGGACAAGCAAATGAGGATCATCATACTGGTGATCTATGATGCGATCCAATATGGAAGACCGAGAAACCACAGAAGCCAGAACCCGACTAGCTCTGAAACATCTAATCTCACGAACCGGTTGGCCAAGTCCTAAACATCTACTACATGTGGTCTATCACCAGCATGAACAAATGCAAGGCTACACATACTCACCGCCTTCCTACTCAAGGCATCGACCACCACATTGGCCTTCCCGGGATGATACGGAAGAGTAATATCATAGTCATTTAGCAGCTCCAAGCATCTTTGATGTCTCAAATTTAGATCCTTTTGTTTAAACAAGTGCCGGAGGCTCCTATGATCTGTAAATACCTCGCAAGACACACCATAGAGATAGTACCTCCAAAACATCAATGCACAAACAATGGCAGCCATCTCCAAATCATGAACAACGTAGATCTTCTCATGGGTATTCAACTGGCATGAAGCTTAAGCAATCACTCTACCCTCCCGCATCAAGACACATCCAATGTCGATCCGACAAGCATCACAATACACTGTATAAGAGCCTGATGCTGAAGGCAAAACTAGAACAGGAGTTGTGGTCAAAGCAGTCCTGATCTTCTGAAAGCTCTCCTCACACTCATCCAACCATCTGAAAGGAGCACCCTTTTAAGTTAATTTGGTGAAGGGTGATGCAATAGACAAGAAACCCTGCACAAAGCGACGATAATAACCGGCCAAACCAAGAAAGCTCTGAATCTCTGTAGCCGAGGACAGTTTGGGCCAACTATGAATTTCCTATATCTTCTTGGCATCCACCTGAATCCCCTCACTGGACACCATGTGCCTAAAGAATGCCACTGAACTAAGTCAAAATGCACATTTGGAGAACTTGGCATAAAGCTTCTGCTCCCTCAACCGCTGCAATACAATCCTCAAATGTTGGGCATGCTCCTCCTGGCTACGAGAGCACTGATATATCATCAATGAATAATATGACAAACGAGTCAAGATAAGGCTGAAATACGTTGTTCATCAGGTGCATGAATACTGCTGAGGCGTTGGTCAGCCCAAAGGACATCACAAGGAACTCATAATGATCATAATGGGTCCTGAATGCTATCTTAAGGATATTGGAGTCCCGAATCTTCAACTGGTGATACCCAGAAATCAAATCAATCTTAGAGAACACCCTCGCCTATAATCAATGCACATACGCATAGTACCATCCTTCTTCTTCACAAATAGAACCAGTGCACCCCAAGGAGACACAGTAGGCCTAATAAACCACTTATCAAGAAGTTCCTGAAGTTTCTCCTTCAACTCCTTCAACTCAGCTGGTGCATGTCACGCCCCAAACTCGGGGAGCGCGACCAGCGCTCAACCGAGTGAACTCGGCCGAGCAAGCCTGTTAGATTTCCTTCTAACCAAACTCATCCATTAATAAAGAGGAGATGCACTCCATTAATCAAGCAGTAAAAAGATTTCATTAACAACTCACATTTTATTTCCATTAGCAGCTTCATTCATAATTTCCAAATTATTATAAGTTTGTAGATATACTGAAAATATTGTTTGGCAAATACCAACATTTATAGTACAATTCCCCATATCAAACACTACCCACAACCTATCTACGGAGCATCTAAGTACAAGAAAAGACTAGTAGTAAAATGCCCTCAGTAATGCCCCGGATATACCTTAAAGGACAATGTACAAGTTAAAATACATCAGGCCCGGAATAGAGTAGGGCTCACCAAAACTTGCTGAATGGATAGTGACTGCTAACGAGGATGAAAGTTGCCCGCTGATGAACCACCTACATCCGTTGAAGATGCAGCGCCTCCGATAAAAGGGACGTTAGTACATATAGAATAGTACTAGTATGTAAAGCTAACTATCCTCTTTCAAAATAGAATGCCAACATAAAAGGGAAAACCATGGAAACAACAATCAACAATCAATGATATCCAATTTCCAAGTTAAAACATATTAATTTCCAAAATACGAAGATAATATTATTTTTGGTTGGGAAATCTTTAGCACTAATATACCACTGTTCACAATATCACCGTTCACAATACCAATGTTCACAATGCCAATATTCACAATACCAATACCACCGTACTTTTAGCACGGAGTCCGATCATGACCCGATCGGCTAGGCGATCTCATTAGTGACATCAACCACCATCACTCTCAATACCAATACCACCATACTTTTATCACAGAGTCCGATCGCCACCCGATCGGCTAGGGCATCTCATTATAGACATCAACCACAATAACAATTTCAATTACAATTTCCAACACAATCACCACCATGTGTGCGGCATGGTGTTCGATCACGACCTGATCGGCTAGGCGATCTCACCACAATGAACGTGTGGATCAACATCATCCTTTTCTATCAATCATCTCATCCCAAATAAGGGGAATAATTTTATCACATCAATCTCACCCCAATTAAGAGGAATAATCACAATCCACTCCTACATCGGCACGTGTAGTTTCGGGGTTAGGTTATTTCAACCTACCCTTCCTCGGTGACTATCTATACTCCAAAAAACCTATTTTTGATTTGCTTACAAAGAAAACAACAATACAAATGCATTTACCTCATAACCTTTCATACCTTATATAGGCTCATTGGCACTTTCAACAACTTTCAACATCATTTTTCATTGGCTCTCTTGGCCGTACATATGATGCTTCAATCATGGAACAATGGCCGTATTTCATATTCCACACTTTCATTTCTTTATTTTCATGGATCGTCATCATAAATATCAACATATATAATATTTCGGAAATCAAAACTTTAAGTTCTTTGAAAATGAAGAATTTAAGCACAATAGATTTCTGTCCAGGAAATGGAGTAAAGTGATAGGCAATCGAAGCACAAGTTAAAATCATAAACAAGTAACACACCATTTATTCTTGAATTACTTTTTCCCAAAAAGGGCAATACACCATTTCCACTCATGAATATGTAAGAACGCAAAACATATTGAAAATACTCATAAATCATAACATTAATTAAAACAACCACATTGGGGCATGACTTGAGGACATAAGCTTCTAGACAAATATACTTTTAAAGTAATTTTGGAAAGTTAAATCAAGGATCATTTCATAATATTTCATACATCATCTCATTTCATTGGCACCTCTAGCCACAAGTATAACTTTCATTCTTGGCACAATGGCCACACTTTATATCTTCAACTCACTTCTTTCACTTTCGAGCATCTTTATAGATTATCAACAACAAGGCCTTTCCAATCAAGACTTTAGGTACAAGTATGAACAATTAAGAGTCGTAAGCATATCGAGTTTTTCTCAAATAATTTGGCATCACAACTTTCATTTGAAACACGACTCAAAGACATAATATTTTAATGTACATATCATTCTTGAAAACATTCCCGAAGGATAACTTAATGTGATAATTGGAACATATTTTGAATACATACAACTTTCGACACTTTGCTTACTCGCGATAATCGAATTTATTAGGAACAACTCGGAACATGATAATAAGGAACTGGAGTCAACAATACTTCAAACTTATGGGAACATCATGGAATTCATTTCTAAAAGAGTAGTTTAGCCAACATACCTGGAATTCGCCCCTTAATAATACTACGACATTCCACCACACTAAACAACTTCAATCTACAACAATGCAACACCATTGCACCAATATTAGCAAGATTTATATACTTTAAGTCATTTAGATTTTTTATCAAACATGTATTGTGCATATCTTTTTACAACCCCTTCCAATGGAATTTCTTGACCTAACAACCACCTTCCACACCAATGCTCACCTCACAATCGCCTCTAGGCCATCCACAACTTCCATTAGCACACGCATGCCCAACAATTTAATCCCAAACCATCAATCTCATCAATTAAACAATTTTACAATCTCTACAACACCAACACAACCTAGGTTAGGCATTTGTGGCCTCCAATCACCATCCCATAAGTCCTAACACATATTTCATATATAAATAATCACCATAGATTAGTTAGAGATAGTGGACATACCTCTTGTAGACCAAATCTTGAAAGACAACTTTTGGGGTGTTCTTGAGATTTTGAAGAAATCCTATCGAATCCAATCAAAACCTTGTTTTAACTAGTGATTGAGAAGTGAAATCATCATAAAAATACACTTAAAAACTCACCTTAGGTGTGTATTGGGAGCCTTGGCCGGATGGGTGATGGAGAGAAAGCCCTAGTCTTGAAGAAATGACTTAGCCCCTCTCTCTACCCGTTTGGGCATCTGGCCACGCACAGAAGAAATGACTTAAAAATGCACCTGGGCAAGTGGCCGTGCATCTGGCCGCACATACAAGGTAGAAACTCCCAAATATGCGCGTCCGCGCATCTGGGCGCGCATACGACATAGGTCCAGTAAAATTGCCATAACTTTCTATATACATATCCAAATGACTAACGGTCTGATAAGTTGGAAACTAGACGCAAACGGCTTTTATTGGATTGGCTGTTAATCACACAACTCCTTACATATATGTATATATGCTCGTCCAAATTTTGGTCTTGTGCGTACTAATTTGGAACTTTAGTCTATCATGTAATTTACATCTTGACATAGACTTAGGGCTCTTCTTAGACCCCACACCACTTATAATATACGTAGTATACTTACTATCATATCCAATTGATATCCATCATATTAATAGTCCCCGTCTGCACACAAAATAATATAATTAGTGATATCAACTTTTTAAATAGCGCTTAAGTACTTCAAAATTGTTCCGGGGTGTTACACTTTTATTATTACTATTATTATTAACTAAACATATATAAACTTACTCACTCCCTTAAGAAGGTTGTCACGCCATCCATCCTCTGGACGAGTCACACGGTTCACACAAAAACTACATTTGGAAAGAATCATGGCATTAAGAAAACCAAAGTCTTATTATTTATGAAAACATAAGAAGATGCTCCTAAAAAAACAAGAACTAAAGTGGAAAATTAAAGAAGCTAATGAACAATAACTACTAAAGATATATAAACTACAAATAAGAAAAGGAACAGAATCATAAAATTATTACTGTCCAAATGTATCCAAAATGTATCATATGCCAAATCAAATAAACTCCACCCCCATAAATCAAATAAACTCCACCCTATATCACATTAGGTCAACAAACTTATCATCATCATCATATCTAGGAGTGGTGGGAGTGGCAAATACCGTACGCACTACCTCAGCAGTGTCGGCAGTAAGGCATGGCTCATCAGACTGGCTAGCTAGTGCAACCTATGCAGAAGGTGCATATAGATCTGGGACGGACTGGTCTGGGTCAAGTAACATATCAAAGGGTAGATCCCCAGCCGTCACAAGTCTGGTCACCTCCTTCCTGAGCTTGTCAACTGATCTCTTGCTTGCCTGAGACTTCCTCATCTTCTTCATTTCTTTGGCCAACTCCTCAACAACCGACTTGTGTTATACCATAGTGTCCATGATCACCTTCTGGTTGTCGAGAATCTTCTTCAACTTCTCATCAAGATCATTGGAGACCTGTGGTACCTGTATAGATGACTACGCTGCAATAATACAATATATGTTAGACAGCTTTCAAGTAGTCATCTGTATCCAGTTATTGAGACTCGCCAATGTATTAAAGACTCGTAGAGCGGATAATGGAGCTCTAAGCATGGGCACCAGCCTCAGAGCTGTAGTAGGGGCTGCCCTAGGGGGTGTGTTAAGACCTGAGGCTGGTGGTGAAAGCATCGTTGTAACACTAGAAAAGGTCTCAAAATAGGTAGATGGAATGTCAGTTGTCTCGGTGACTACCACTCTCGGCTCATCAGAACTGTAGTGGTAGAAGGCTGAGCTCTCTTCTTTGGGTTTGTCGCATCCATCAACAAATACCAGTCAAATTTCTTCTTCGGCTTCACCTTGTTGTCATATGATCGTGGATCTAATTTTATATCAGTGAGGTTCTCTGTTATAGTGTTAGGATAAGGGTAGGTTGTGTTCGTATGTTGTGCTACCAATGAAATGTTGGCCGACATCATGGCACCCACATTAATTGGGTACCTGGCCATGATAGGTGCCACAAGAACATCACGAGGAAGAGGAAGATGAGTCTCATTCTGGCACGGATCCAGTCTGCTAAAAACAAAGGTTTGCCATCCCTTCACCTCAATGCTCAATGTGTTCCGCTAAATAGGAACCCCAACAGTGATCCATGGTGGTGGTGGCCCTGGTGGTGCTATGATCTCTTCTAGCCAAGGTCGGACTTTTTCTTTCATTGCAAACTTCTATAGGTACTTCCTTAGCTCCAAGTCCTCAAACCCGAAGTATGCATTTAGCGCGTGCTGATCAAACATCATCTTGAGGTTGCGTACTTTAGTCACCTTCGTCCCCTTCGTGATGAGAGAAACATTTGCGTAGATCTCTCGGATGAGGTACTCCCTGGCATCTTCAACTCTATCGGTAAACCACATCCAACTCTTTCTTGGTCTGAACTTCCTCAACTCTGTCGGGTTGTATTTATAAAATTTCTTCAAGGGAAACTACTACTCAAGTGTCAAGGATCATACTGGCCACCACATACGGAAGTCAGTGAAGGTTTCCAAGATAACAAACCTAACCTCCCATATCTTCTTCTTATTCAATCTCTCCACACCCATGGATGTATCATCTCCCCCCTAATATCATCGGCGATATCCTATACAGTCTGTTCATTTGTGTCTGGGGTAGCTGCTGGATCAGAGGTCTGGCTAGAACTTTCTGACCCCTCATAAGTGCTGTTAGATGAGGAAGCCTCATCTATGAGCTAAAATCTCCCCTATGACCTAAACTGTGTTGGTGTCTTCTCCTCCTGAATATAGGCTGAGTTTCCCTCCGAAGCTTCCCTAGACATAGGAAAAAGACTCAGAGAGGTCCGCATCTCTCCGTCTACCTGTTGTGGCCTTCTTCCTAATGGTCTTGGGTTCACCAAGGGGCAAGGTACCTCTACATCGACCCCTAGAGGATTCACCTTTTCCTTTTGTAGTTTCACCATCGTAGTGCGATCGAACCATTGCCTATATCAAAGAAAAGAAAATTGTTTGTTGCAACTCATCGTTCAACATATGCAAGAATTATGTAGGAAAGGGAGAACATTGTGGACACAGTGAAATTACGAAAAAACCAACAAGCTACTGGAACTGGGTTCTATAGTCCGCAAATTTTTGATGTGCAGCCGCAGACAGGAAGTGTGTACTGCACAATTACTAGTGCGGCCACACATTTATCAAAAAACATCAAAGGCCCAGAAGCCCTTCTTTGACGATAGTGCAGAGGCAGTTTTGCCGCGGACGAATACATCTGCCGTCTGCACATTTTTTAGTGTGGCCCCTTTAAGATTTTTGCGGTCCTCACAATTAAAGTGCAGCCGCAGATGCACTTGCTTCACCAGGTTGCCCAAAACACCTAAACTGCGGAATAAACAAATTCAAGCACGGGCGTAGATTTTAAAAATTACGCACATGAATTCTTTTTCTACTTAGATTTTGCAATAACTTGTACAAATAGACATGGCAACATGGTATAAAGATGAAATCTCATTAACCCAAAACATTATAGCATGTATTATCAACTACCCAATTCAGATCTACCCCATATGGGTACGTGGATGAACTCTAATAACAGATAGCCTAAAAGAAATTAATATTTTAAAACTTAAACTAACACAAAAAATTAACATGAAATGAACCATACCAAATACAGTGAGTACACTAGGTGTATAAGCACAAGTGGGTACGTGGGGGGACAGTGAAAATCTCTCAGGAAACTTGCAGAGTAGCAACGATTTTGAGGAAAGGGAAAAGTGTAAAATGAACTCAAGATTTCTATTTATACTAAGAATCCTAGGAGGGAAAAGGGGTCTAGTTCGGCTGCAGATTTCCATGTGCGGTCCGCACTCTATCACATGGGCCAACATTCTCTGATCTTAATGTGTGGTTCGTATATTATTGGGTGCGACCACATATGTCCTCTTGTGGTCGTAGATTAGCCCCGCACTGACAGACACAAACTTCTAAGATTTGATATTTTTACACTTTTGCAAGATCATAATTGTGCGGTCCGCATGTGAAATGTGTGACCGCGAATGTCCTCCTGCTGTGGCACATAAAATTGTTCAGTTCGCAGATCCTTGAACACTTGGTCATTTTTTAGTTAACCTTCTGACAAGTCACACTCAACCCTGTAGCACACTTCAAATCAAGTGAGAAGACAAATAACATCTACTACAAAAGAAAAGGAAAAGAACATGGGCTGCCTCCCAACAAGCGCCTAATTTAACATCGCACCAAGAAGCAATGTCAAAGCTCCCTCAAGTGAAGTAAATGATCGACACCATGTGGCTATCTCCAGCCTTGCCCAAGTAGTGCTTCACCTAGTGACCATTGACTCATAATACTTCATCTGTCTTGTTCTTCAAGTCTAATGCACCAAAAGGTGTCACACCAATAATTTCAAATGGACCACTCCACTTGGATTATACCTTCCCGGGAAACATCCTCAACGTTGAGTTAAACAACAATACTAGATAGCCCACCTTGAACTCTTTGTTCCAAATATATTTTTCATGAAGATATTTCATCTTTTCTTTGTAAAAGGACAAACTCGCATATGCATCATACCGAAACTCATCCAATTCATTCAATTGTGTGCCACTCAAGTTAGCGGCTACATCCCAATCAAGATTAAACTTCTTTAGAGCCCACATTGCCTTGTGCTCTAGTTCCACCGGAAGAGGACACGATTTGTCGAACACCACTTTAAACACAATGAATTTCATTCCAAGAAATGGAGTAAATTGATTGGCAACCGGTATGGACACATCATGATGTGTTTTGTAATACGTCCGATAAGCCCATAACGCATGATCAAGCTTCTTAAACAAATCCGTCCGATTATCATTCACCGTTTTAGACAAGATACGCTTTATCTCCCAGTTAGAGGCTTCCACTTTCCCATTATCTTGTGGGTGAGAGGGAGTCATGACCTTGTGAGTAACACCATACTTGCTAAGTAAAGTTTCAAAAGCTTTGTTACAAAAGTGTGACCCCCCATTGCTGATGATTGCACGTGAAGTACCAAATCTTGTGAAAATATTCTTCTTCAAGAAAGCCACTACACTTATTGCCTCATTGTTGGGTAAAGCAACAACCCCAACCCATTTGGACACACAATCCACCACGACCAAGATGTAGGTATTTCCACAAGAGCTCACAAAATGGCCTATGTTGTCAATGCCCCAAACATCGAAAATATCAATCTCAAAACTATTTGTGAGAGGCATCTCATTTTTCTTTAAGATTCCACCAGCCCGTTGACATTCATCACATCTTTTCACCAACTCACTAGCATCCTTGTAAAGAGCAGCCCAATAGAAACCACAACTAAGCACTTTGTCACCATTCTTGCTCCACCATGATGTCAACCATATGGTGAAGAGTGACAAGCCCCAAGAATATCACCTTGCTCGTCTTCCGTTACACACCTCCTAATTATCCCGTCAGTACAAATCTTAAAAAGGTATGGTTCATCTTAGTAATAATCTTGACAATCCCTTTTGAGCTTCTTCCTTTGGCTTGAAGAGAACTCGTCCGAAATAATTCCATGCACAAAAATATTTATCAAGTCCGCTAACCATGGCACATCTTTCATTAAAATTGCCAAAAGTTGTTTTTCAAGGGAAGGAGTCATTTATTTCAAGTCCATCATGTGGCCTCCCCTCCTCCTCCAAAGGAGACAAGTGGTCTACCACTTCGTTGTCACTAACTTTCCTATCTTGGATATCAACATCAAATTCTTGGTACAAGAGTACCCATCTCATCAACCGAGCTTTGGAGTCCTTTTTGCTCATACGATAATGAAGCATCGCATGGTCCGAGTAGACAATAACTTTGGTACCCATCAAGTACGGGCGGAATTTCTCAATTTCAAATACAGTAACAATATAGTTGACTTGGGCACTATTTAGGGTCTTACTAGTATAGTAGACCAAATGGAAAATATTGTTGATACATTTTCCCAAATTAGACCTTACCGCTACATCACTTGCATCACATATGAGTTCGAACGGCACACTCCAATTTGGAGCGGTGATGATGTTAGTAGTTGTAAACTTGAGCTTTAACAATTTAAAAGCTCTCACACAATCATCATTGAAATTGAACTTGGCATCTTTCTCAAGGAGATTGCACAATGGGTTCACCACTTTAGAGAAATCATTGATAAAGCACCGGTAAAAACCCGCATGGCATAGGAACTCCACACACCCTTCACCAAAGTTGGAGGTGGAAGATCAGAAATCACCTGAATCTTTGCCCTTTCAACTTCACTTCCATTCCTTAAGATTTTATGGACAAGGACAATACCTTCCTCAACCATGCAGAAGACAATGATGAGTACCAAGTTGGTTTCGTCACATCTAGCAAACACTTTATCCAAATTCGCAAGACAATCATCAAAAGAATCCCCAACCACCGAGAAGTCATCCATGAAAACTTCAAGGTAGTCCTCCACTATGTACGTGAAAATAGCCATCATACACCGTTGAAAAATCACTGGTGCATTGCACAAACCAAATGGCATCCGCATGAAAGAAAAAGTACCACATGGACATGTAAATGTTGTTTTCTTTTGAACTTCTAGAGCAATGATAATTTGGTTGTTGCCCGAGTACCCATCAAGAAAGCAGTATAAAGCACGACCAGCCAATCTATCGAGCATTTGGTCTAAGAAAGGAAGTGGAAAGTGATCCTTCCTTGTTACTTTGTTGAGCTTGCGATTATACATACACACCCTACATCCGGTCACCATTCTTGTAGGCATCAATTCATTCCTATCATTGGTAACCATCGTCATGCCCTCTTCTTTGTGACACATCGAACATGAGAGGTCCATGAACTATCACAGATAGGGTAGAAAACCCCGGCATCCAAGCACTTGATAATCTCCTTCTTGAAAACTTCTTGCATAGCCTCATTGAGTCTTCTTTGATGTAAAATAGATGGTTTAGGGCCATCCTTAAACTTGATCTTATGCATGCAAAAGGTGGGGCTTATACCCCAAATATCCGCCAAGGTCCACCCAATAGGCTTCTTCCTCTTTCGTAACACTGCCAATGTAGAATCTACCTGCACGTTAGTCAAACAAGAGGAAAGAATAACCAGTAAAGTAGAACAAGGGCTAAGAAATTCATAACAAAGGTGTGGAGGCAATGGCTTCAACTCCAAGGTAGGTGTCTCTTCAATAGAAGGTTTTGTAGCAAGAGTCTTCCTATTTTCAAGATCCAAAGTCAATTTTCGGGGTGCATAGTTATATGACAATATTCCTTTTAAAGAGTTCACACATTCCATAAAACCATCAATCTCGTCATCGTCAAAGTTGAGCAAGCCGTCCTCCAACATATCACCAACATTGATAGTATCACTTCTATCATCAACAATAACATCACTCACCGAATCCACAAAAGAACACACCTCATTGCTATTTGGTTGCTACATGGACATACACACGTGGAATACAACCTTTTCATCACCAACCCGGAATGTGAGTTCTCCGGCTTCAACAGCACAAAGAGCCTTACCTGTAGCAAGGAAAGGTCTTCCAAGAATAATTGTCACTTCTGTCATGACCCAAACCGATGCGCTATGACGAGTGCCCGACTCCTACATGTCGAACACCCCTAAACATACGTTNTGCCCGAGTACCCATCAAGAAAGCAGTATAAAGCACGACCAGCCAATCTATCGAGGATTTGGTCTAATAAAGGAAGTGGAAACTGATCCTACATTGTTACTTTGTTGAGCTTGCGGTTATACATACACACTCTACATCCGGTCACCGTTTTTGTAGGAATCAATTCATTCATATCATTGGAAACCATCGTCATGCCCCCTTCTTTGCGACACATCGAACTTGAGAGGTCCATGAACTATCAGAGATAGGGTAGAAAACCCCGGCATCCAACCACTTGATAATCTCCTTCTTGAAAACTTCTTGCATAGCCTCATTGAGTCTTCTTTGATGTAAAATGGATGGTTTAGGGCCATCCTTCAACTTGATCTTATGCATGCAAAAGGTGGGGCTTATACCCCAAATATCTGCGAAGGTCCACCCAATAGACTTCTTCCTCATTCGTAACACTGCCAATGTTGAATCTACCTGCACGTTAGTCAAACAAGAGGAAAGAATAACCAGTAAAGTAGAACAAGGGCCAAGAAATTCATAACAAAGGTGTGGAGGCAATGGCTTCAACTCCAAAGTAGGTGTCTCTTCAATAGAAGGTTTTGTAGCAAGAGTCTTCCTATTTTCAAGATCCAAAGACAGTTTTCGGGGTGCATAGTTATATGACAATATTCCTTTTAAAGAGTTCACACATTCCATGAAACCATCAATCTCGTCATCGTCAAAGTTGAGCAAGACGTCCTCCAACATATCACCAACATTGATAGTATCACTTGTATCATCAACAATAACATCACTCACCGAATCCACGAAAGAACACACCCCATTGTTATTTGGTTGCTGCATGGACATACACACATGGAATATAACGTTTTCATCACCAACCCGGAATGTGAGTTCTCCAGCTTCAACAGCACAAAGAGCTGTACCTGTAGCAAGGAAAGTCTTCCAATAATAATTGTCACTTCTGTCACGACCCAAACCGATGCACTATGATGAGTGCTCGACGCCTACATGGCGAACACCCCTAAGCATGCGTTAAGATATAAATATGAATTAAGGGTAGGTCATGAATAACATCTGTCAATAGACTGCTGAATTACATGCATAACATACGTGAGGAAAACTTTTCCAAAATCATATATATGCGGCATACGGTAGGGCGAGCCGACAAGGCTGCTATAGACAACTATATATCCAAAATTGGAAGCCGACAAGGCCACATACTATCCAACTATACATGACTGTCTACAGACCTCTTATAGAGTGTACAACTATATAAAGGATGGGACTGGGCCCCATCATACCCATATCTACAGATCAAAATAGCATACCAAACTAGTAACAGCTCCGGATCAAGTGGAGCACACCAACTCTTGTTCATCAAAGATCCTAAAAAGGGGGACCGTCAGCCTGTCTACCTGCACCTACGGGCATGAAATACAGCATCCCCAGCCAAAGGGACATCAGTACAAATAAAGTATCGAGTATGTAAGGCATGAAAATCAGTAAATAAAGGCATTGATAAAACATGTAGTAAAGAATTCTACATGTGAGTCTAAATAACTTTGTAAATCATGAAACATTTATAATGCCATGCACGTGTGTATAAATGTCGTATCATGCATAGGTATAGGTGTACATAACATCATCAAGCCTCTTAGGGCATCCCATCATATCATATCGGCCATTGTGGGCAAAATCATCAACATATAGCAGTTGCTCAGGTGGTGGTGCGTATATAACGCCATAACCTTTTCTCATATCCCATATACATATAATATATGTGTATATAACGCCATCTGGTCATGGGTCAATGTACATGTATAAATGAATGAAATTCATAAGAAGTACGTTAATAAGATTTCTCGGAATGTCATAAGATCAACATGCCTTTCTGATAAATTTTATCAACTACGTATTTTTCTGAGACCCATGAATAGAAGATATTATAATACTTCACATTGGGAATAAACACATAGGCACCCCTAGTACTTCTATGAATAGAGTCATTTATAAAAGTTGTGTGTTTGCTCGTTTCGTTTGTGTTATATGAATCATGCCAAAAGGAGAGGAGGGATAGCCTTAACATACATGAGCTGATTCTCTTGACAATCCCTCTAACACCCGTTAATCACAACAAAACACGTAACGGCGAGATCGAAATAGGGAAAAATCAGTATGATATTATTGAGAAAGATTGCACAGTATTCCCTTAGAATCTCAATTCTCACGTTGCTAAGTAGTCTTGTATGAATTTTGTAGCAAATCACGTTGCTATCATTTTTTATGCATTTGCTGGACCAATTTACATTGTTATAAAGATTAGATATATATCTCTTTCTGAATTGTGAGATATCTTTACCTTAGTGGGTGTCGGCCCCACTTAGGTGATCTCTTAGCCAAAAGTCCCTCTATATGTGCCACCTTGTAATGTAAGTAAAGATTCACAAATAGGGCATAAGTTGCTGCCACGTTGGGGGGGGAGGGGGGAGATTTCCCACAAATAATTATCCAACCATTTCCTTAATTAACTTGTTAATCCCCCACTAATCCAAAAATTAACCAATTACCCACATAATTAAGAATCATCTCAAATTACTTAAAATACTACTCACTTTTAACATACCTTATACACCTTACTATCATGGTCATGTGGTACCTTGTATGGCACTAGTCCATAAATACCGGGTATTATAGCTCGGACCGTATGTTATCCCAAATTGACAACCTGCAATGAAACTCATTTTCTTTGATTCGTTTACATTTTAACTTTCACGGGACTTACTTATCGCCTGTTATAATTTGCAAAAATGCTTAAAACCTGAAAAATAAACTCATTCCCGAGTCTACGTCAATTAACTTACGACAAAACTTTAATGTACGAAAACACAAAATGTAACAATTTCATAATCACCTTCACAATAGTGAATGACAATGTCTGCCAGATGAATGAATTTATCATCCCAGACAAAAACATCTTCAATCATACCCAACGGCCTTTTCATGCTACGATTGGCCATTTGCAATCTCATAGAAGTGGGTATTGGTTGTCCAATCCACAAAGTCTTGAAAACTAAGTAGGGAATCAAATTTTTACTTGCCCCAAGATCACAAAGAGCTTTACCAAACTCGGCACTTCCAATTGTTCAAGTAATCGTGAAATCACCGGGATCCTCCAACTTAAGAGCCATTGAATAAACAATCTCTCTCACTTTATGAGTGACTTTGATATTCACAAAATTCATCGACCGCTTCTTTGTCACAAGATCTTTCATAAAATTTGCTTAACTGGGCATTTGATCCAAACCTTCTACCAATGACACATTGATTGAAAGACTCATCATCATTTGAATGAACTTCTTGAATTAATTCTCACCCTTTTACTTGGTAAGTCTTTGATGGTATAGAGGTGGAGGATTAGGAAATGGTGCCCTTGACTTTTGCACTACTAGATCTGGTATGTCAATGATGCGTTCCCTAGACGGGTTCACCTCCTCTTGGATCTCTTCCACATTATCATATATATCAAACCGAACTTCCTCATTTGGTTGAGCAACATTGTTCGGGATCTATTCTTCTTGCATTACATTATCATCATCACCAAGTCGCCTTCCACTTGAGGTGGGCGCATTCCCGCCTCTTCCAGTTCTTGTGATAACAGCCATAGCATGACCCATATTGTTACCACCCTTTGGGTTTACCACCGTGTCACTTGTTAGTCCACCCTTAGGTCAAGAATTTAGAGCTTGAGAGATTTGCCCCATTGAACCTCTAGATTGCGGATTGATGTGTTGTTTAAGGCAAGTTGGGCATCTGAATGTGCATTCTTTTGGTGGGTTGCTCAGTTTTTTATGCATTGGGGGTCTTTTTAAACCCGACCCCCCGACGGCCTTGATTGTTACCCCAACCATGTTGGTTGTTGCCTCCCCAATTTCTTTGGTTGTTTCCACTACAATTTCCTTGATTATTGTTGATATGCCAATTCCCTTGATTGTTAGAACTCCAATTGCCATGATAGTTTTATTTTCGCCATTGTTGTTAGTTTGGGCCTTGGAAGTTGTTTCTTTGCCCTTGAAAATTTTTGACATATTGCATTTCCTCCTCCTGCTTATTATAAGAATCATCTTGAACAAAACCTCCATCACCTTGCATATAGTTGTCCACTCGGGTTTTCATTTGTGGGCCGTTAGTCCTCTTCTTGTTCACCATAACATTCACTCTCTCCATAGCATGAACTTTATTAGATTTAGTTGACCCTGTACTAATTGAGTCATGATAGTGGTCAATTCGGAAATGACTTGCCCATGGTCTTACAATTATATGTGGAGGTCAATCATATTCGGATCAACTTGTGGGACATTGGCACGAGATTGCCAAACTGATGACATCTTTGCCCTCTCATCTAGAATGTCACATGCCTCCGCATAAGGCCTAGTCATAATATTCCCAACGGCTTGTTGATTCACTACACATTGATTGGCTGTGTTAATCCCACGATAAAAGGTTTGTTGCAACATGTTTTCCGTCATATCATTGCTGGTACATTCCTTAACTATTGTTCCATAGCGCTCCCAAATTTCGTGTAGTGGTTCATTCGGCTCTTATTTGAATGCCAAGATCTCATCTAGAAGTGTAGCCATATGCCCGGGAGAGAAAACCTTAGCAATGAACGTGTCTGACAACTCATCCCAAGTGTGAATTGAATGGTTCAGCAAATGGTCCAACCAATCTAAAGAATTTCCCTGTAGAGAGAAGGGAAAAATCCTTAGCCTCAATGCATCCTCGGAAACATTAGTTTGCTTGCTCCCCCATCATGTATCCAGAAATCTTTTCAAAAGTTTGTAAGCATTTTGAGTTGGAGCACCAGTAAGGAAACCCTGTTGCTCAAGCAAAGCGAGCATCACATTGGTGATTTGAATGTTGCCCGCCCTAATACGGGGAGGGACTATTACACTAGCATAACTTTCGTTGGGAAATATATGGTGTGGAGATACGTGTGGTGGATATGGTGGAGGCGGGGGTGGAACGGGCATATTGACTTGTGGTCCCCGGCCTCTTTGTTGTGGCACTTGACATACCTCATCGAGTTGTTCTTCCTCATCGTCCAAGTCCCTCAAAGGCGTATTTCCAAGCTCATTGTTTGCCATGATTGTGCCTAAGATATCTTAAACACATTCGTAACACGGAAGGGAAAGAAGATATGCCAAAAACACACTCAAATATATAGCTAACATCGTTTAAGCTCCCCGGCAACGGTGCCAACAATTGATCCACTCCCAATACACTCTCAACAATGAGTGGAAGAGATCATTGGAAGAATAGTACCCAACTATGAGTCGGGGTCTATTTTCTCAGGGAGCTAGAAATGGGTGTTGGAGTATACTTGATGACTGAAGACGAAACATCTTAAATAAACTTCCAATCAAGTTGGTTTTGCTAATTTCTTTTATAAACTACACTATCAATGATCAAATAGATAAAATAAATTAGACATTGACTAATCATTTTTGGTTGTTTTCAAATAGGCAAAAAGGCCTAGGGATGTAACCTTTACCTAGGTGTTCGCCTAATGGATTTATTATGTTAACACTTGTTTTAGTAATTGGGCTGTATTATAGCTCTCAACTCTAAGTTACCCACTCAATGCCTCTCAGTCATAGAGTGATATTGCTCAATTAGAATTTCTCAAGCCCAAATAAGTATCAAGCTAAATAGTTGATATGAGCTCATGTAGGGTTTTCCCTATCTCTAGTTCAAACCCTTTATTTAGGCTATTCAAATACTTAACTTGCTCAATTTCTTGTTAGCCAAGTTTTCCTGGACTAGGTCCCTCTTTCTCAAATAAAGACCAAGTCAAAAAGGCATGAATACATGTTTGCAACCATTAATTCTAAAATTAAAGTATGAACAAGGCTAAATAACAAACACCGAATCATAAACAAGCATTAAATTAGATACCCATAAGGTTTACGCACTAGGGTTCGGTTGCAACCATTAAATTAAATTCCATGTGTGGTCCGCACATTTCTTGAGTCTGCAAGTTGAGAGATTTTGCTGACGTACAATTTGATTTACGGCTACACTTCAGCTTCTGCGGTAGCACAAATCATGTGTGGTCTGCACTTCTGGCAAGGCTTTAGTCATGGTCATTTTGCACACTCTCTGAACTTTTTGATTCTTTTCAATGCGACCATGTTTTGCGGCCGCACAAATTGTGTGTGGTCCGCACTTCTCTTCAGTCACTTCTAGGCTTCTTCATAAGATCTGCGGCCGCAGAGAGAATTTTGCGGTCAGCAATTTCTTTTACGGCCGTATAAATACTTCTGCGAACTGCACTTCTCGTATGTTGTGCTCTTTCTTTCCTTGTGAGCCGAAACACTCATTTCTGAGTTGGATTTCTTCATTAGAGTCAAAATCTTCACTATTCCTGTAATCTGCACACTTTCATTCGTTTTGGGAACATAAATCAACATTTTCGGACTAAAACTAAAGCATAAAGGTACTAAAGTGGTCAAAATCTTCACTATTCCTGTAATCTGCACACTTTCATTCGTTTTGGGAACATAAATCAACATTTTCGGACTAAAACTAAAGCATAAAGGTACTAAAGTGGTCAAAATCTTCACTATTCCTGTAATCTGCACACTTTCATTCGTTTTGGGAACATAAATCAACATTTTCGGACTAAAACTAAAGCATAAAGGTACTAAAGTGGTCAAAATCTTCACTATTCCTGTAATCTGCACACTTTCATTCGTTTTGGGAACATAAATCAACATTTTCGGACTAAAACTAAAGCATAAAGGTACTAAAGTGGTCAAAATCTTCACTTATCAATATACCACAAGCAGGAAGGCCATAACCAAGGCGCAATAAACCGTTCAAGACCAAGGGCCATCTCGCTCGAATTCCACCACAATGCCCAAATAGAACTACATCATGTTTGTAAATAGTCAACAGTCTCACAAATCATTGTAGCATAAGAGAGTAATACATGGGAAATATCAGAAAAAGAATAAGATCAACTCTAACATATGACACTCCCTCAATAGTAACTGTGCTGAGTAAACAAAGCCAACCCGATGTAGAACACACATTCTCATTAGACCTACCAATGGCCTCAAAATCAATTCCGATACGCACGAAATAGGTAAAGAACCTACGAAAAGTCCACATTAACCTATCCATAACACATTCACTTAGTTGTCAACCTCTCAATATACCGTCACCATCTACAACCAACGAACAATCTGCCTTTGAGAACCCTCATAGTCTTTAAATCCCTAGAATACATGAATATCCATGTCCGATCCCAACTCCACCACTCAAATGAACGATACATCCCTCATACACAATCACCTCACAAAAATCTGAACATCAGTAGTCAACCAAAAACCAGGCGATTACCGTAATACCAGTCAACCATCTGCAAGTCAAACACAATGCGCCTTCTGAAATATACACCATTATCAGGTGATACATACAGTGCCAACATCCTTCTAAATATCTGGAACCATCAATGTTGTCTAGAACTCCTGACCTTCAATTCAATGCTGAACCGCAACCTCGTACATGCAAACATTAATCCAACACGTCTCACCGCATCTATCATGTCGTCATAAGAAAAATATGAGAACCCCATTATCATCCCTGAATTGTAAGCCGGACATATATTCTATCAGTCAGAAACCTTCCACTTGACCCCTATCCAAGAAACAATCATAACACCTAACATATTCCTCATCGCTATCGAAACTATCCGTCCCAAGCCGTGGTTGAAATCATTAGGAGCGCTTCGAAACCCATTAGCACAAAACCAAGCCATCATAACCGATGAAATCTATTACCATGCCAACCCTAATCACTACCAAGCTGACCCCATTCTTTTAATTCTCCTCGACTTGCCTTCAAGTTAACACTTCTTGTTGCAAGTACACTACGATCCTTAACCAAAGATCATCACAAGATATCCTATCATGAATCCACGTCATCCTAAAGCCCATAAGACACAATATTTCCTCTTAAGAATCCAATAATACCACAAACAAAATGCCAACACCAAAAAGACCTTTTGTGAATCTGAAGTTGTTTCTTTAACCTCTAAAGTGCTGAAATGTAAAATCATTAATGATACACAAATCTTAAACTCATTAGACCTTTTTTGAAAGTCATCCACTTTGTTGTAATCTCAAATAAAATACAAATACGAGCCGAACAACTTGTGCTCAATCAGCACCCAAATACCTCATGAAGAAACCCCATCTTACGAAACCATGCGAATCCATTCTCTATGCATACTACATCCACCACGAATAACAAACCCGAATCATTCCAAGATTTCCAATATGCCCACAAAGTATAGCACATCATGCATCCAGAAATTTCCTCATTCGAGTAATCCTCGAAATCAACCTCTTCAAGTCATAACCAATCCATAAGTATGCCTCAGACCAAAACTAACATAACCCATGACCATGCAATTTGATCATCGACAACAGACTCTCCCACTTATCTCGAAGTTAGAGAACTTAACAATCGATAACCCACAATGCCCTTACTCCGTAACATCCATAATATCTCAATGTAGTTCAACTAAGTCCTCATACGCTCATGTAGATATAACAATACAAATAGCTCAAATCATCTATTAAGCGCATATCGGTCCTAGCGATAGCCGTGCGAACTTCCCCAAGTGATACAAACTCAAATTACTACACATAATCTACTGATAGGAAGGAACATCTCCTCATAACATCATAAGGATCACACAACTCAGAACATCCCGCAAAAGATAATCCACCTGCGTTTCCTCAAACTGACATCTCTCTATGCCCTATCATGGCCACAACCGCTATACAACTATTAAATCCTCCCAAATCTAAACTCATCAACAAGACATAACAATCCATTTCATTCCACAAATGAACAACATGAAAGACCCCTCAACATGCCCATATCTAGAGACTGTACCACACATTAAGATAGAAATCAAGCATTTATAGTCTTTTCGCATCCTAAGCAACATTCTTCTTATCACATCCCAACCATATAAGCACACCCCACGATCACATTATACTTATCATATTGCTACTCAACCACTCTCTAAGCCATCAATCACACTCCTAGGGACACTACAAGACATATAAGTCCAAAAGTATATACTCACACAATATGAAAGTACCGACTGGCCCAATCAATTCAACACAAAGAACACATCTCGCACCTCATTCATGAAATCACAAGTCATCGACGCACATATGAGTGGATGGAAAGAATTCAAAGGGATACACTTCAAACTGAATCAATGTCGCATGATAAGGAAAGAAAGATGTGATGTTTCCTAGATGCCCTATAGTCTCTCGAAGATAGGTATGGACGTCATCATACATATTCACAAATCTCTACTAGACACTTGCTCAAGACTCATAGAACCTATAAACCTAGAGCTCTGATACCAACATATCACGACCCAAATATACCGAGTCGTGATGGTACCTAACCCAACCCACTAGGTAAGTCAAACAATATTCAACACAGTTCTAATGAAAATAATAAGAAACCAATAAATGAAATAACTGAATTCCCATACAATAATCCAAGGAGTGGTAGTACAAGTTGTGAGCATCTATGACTGGGATTTATAAAGATGGTATGAAAATAAATATAACATATGTTTGAAATATACATGAATAGATTATAAATCTAAAACTACCTTCATGCCAGATCTTGTCTTCCACAACATCTAAGCTCCAAGATATACACGTAAGGTGTAGAAGTGTAATATGAGTAGTACCAACCCCATTTAATGATGATATGCAAATAAATCAGGTAACCAACCAAAGAAACTATAAGTAAAGAAGAATTGCAATAAACTAACATAAATCTGTTGAAGCGCCCAATCCGATATAAATAGTAATCACAACACGACTCTAAGGCCCACATCAGAATCTCAATAAATGAACCAAACCATCGATCAACCTTCCCAAGGCACATATCAACATGAAACTTGTCGGTTTCTCACAATCCATATGTACACCCTCAAGAAGGAACATGAGAGTGTAACCCTAGGGGGAAGGAACCATATTCATACGCTGCATGGACAACTCACGTTCTAATAATATCAACCGCACAGACAACTCACATGCTAATAACAAAAATATTTGAATTTGCATGGACTACTCACGTGCTAAGAAAATCAACCGAACAGACAACTCACGTATTGCATGGAAAACTCACGTGCCAATATCACAATCTGTCCGACGTGGTCACAAGCTCAATATCACAATCCGCCCAATGTGGTCACATGCTCAATATCACAATCCGTCCGATGTGGTCAGATGCTCAATATCATAATTTTCCCGGCATAGTCACGGGCTACTAGTCAAATCATATCACACAAAAAGCAGATATAGAAGAATACATGTACATGATCAATGGGCATCAAATTTTATACTCTGAGACTATTATAAGTGACATGCTAAGGTGTATGCATGTGCAAAGTGCACTATCATAGCTCAAATCAGACAATTACATCACGAAAGTAGCAATTATCAGGTTCAATCAGGAGATTAACCTCTATGTAACCTCAAACATGGCTCAAATAGCTCATAATGGGGTACAAGTATAAGAAACATCACAGCATAATTCTTAGCAATAAATTCAAGATATATCATAGCATGAGCACTACACCAAGCATGAATAAATACCCTAATGCATGCACATGGTCTCAACCCCGCACATATGCGCCACCCGTAGCACGTAGATATCACAAATAACTCAAGCGACTAGTGTCTCAACCAAGTTTAGGTAAGATACTTACCTGGAGTGAGGAAAATCAATATTCTTGAAGCACCATACCGAAACAATCGACCTCCGAACGGCTCGAACCTATCCAAAAACAACTCAAAAACATCAAATAATGTTATAGGAAACAAACCCAAACAATAAAGGTCGAATCTCTAATCAAATACCCAAAGTCAACAAAAATATCAACCTGGGCCCGCATCTTGAAACCCGACAATATGCACAACTTCCAGTAACCCATTTGAATACGAGTCCAACCATACTAATTTTACTGAAATACAACTTTGAATCGATGATTTGTACATCTATTGATTGGTACGGCGGGACCTTGTCCCGACCTTTATGACATTTATGTACTCTTAGAAGCTTGTAGACAGATGTCATGTGTATTGATACTTGTATGATTTGGAAAAACATCCAATTTCTCTTTTAAATTCATTCAGTAAATGCCAAAATCAAAGATGGAATCATGTAATATAATCAAATATGAGTAAACGCAATGTCACGACCCAAATCATAGGGCCACGACGGGCACCCGATGCCTTACTCAATCGAGTACAAACATAACGTATATTTATTATCACACCATCATGGGTAAATGGGATAGAAGGGCCATCATGAGATAACTAGAATAAAACATAAGGGAATACTGGATATAGGATGACCTAACATGATATAGAAACTTATACATGTGACATACATGTCTATAAGGTCGACATGGTTATTTGTACAGTCAATACATAGGCCGATAAGGCCATACAAGTATCAATACACATGACATGTATCTAGAAGCCTCTAAGAGTACATAAATGTCATAAAGGTCGAGAGAGGGTCCTACCGTACCAATCAATACATGTCCAAATAGGTAACTTCGGAGCAAGTGGAGTGCACCAACACCTTCCGCTGAGTTGATAGCCTACTAGGACGACTGTCAACTGATTATCGGGACCTACGGGTATGAAACGCTGTGTCTAAAGGCAAAAGGAATGTTAGCACAAATAAAGTACCGCGTATGTAAGACATGAAAGCAGTATATAAAAGACATGAAATAAACATGGAGTAAAAACTCAACCTGTAAGTCTGAATAGCTCTGTGAATTATGACATTTATAATGTCATGCATATGTGCATAAATGTCATATCATGCATAGGTATATGCATACATAACATCATCAAGCCTCTGAGGGCATCCCATCATATTATCTCGGCCTCTATGGGCAAAATCATCAACGTATACCAGCTGATCAGGTGATGGTGTGTATATAACGCCATAACCTTTCCCCATACCCCATATACATATAATATATACGTCTATAACGACATTTAGTCATGTGTCAATGTACATGTATAAATGAATGCAATGCATAATGAAGTAAGTCAATAAGATCTCTCAGAATGTCATAAGATCATTATGCCTTCGGATAAACTTTATCAACTTATGTATTTTCTGAGACCCATGAACAAACGATATAATAATCAGACACATGGGGAATCAAGAACATTGGCAACCCTAGTACTTATATGAACAGGTCATTTATGAGATTTACGCATTTTCTCGTTTTGTTTGTATCATATGTATAATGCCAAAAAAAAAAGATATAGCTTTAACATACCTCAAGTCGTCAATCTAACTCAACAACAAGCTTACGACAACTAGTGCGCAAACCCTAAAATAATTAAATACATGTACAACTTAGATGGCACTAGTATATCACGTATCTCAAATGATAACTAGATTCAAAAATAAAACGGGTAGCATTTCCCCTGATTTTACTGCTACCTAAAGCCTACTATAGGTGAGATATAAACACAATATAACCAGGAACTCAAAAACTGTTACATCCCGCATTTTTCGTACGTTAAAGTTTCGTCTTCAGTAAATTGACGTAGACTCAGGGATGAGATTTTCTTGAGATTATAAGCATTATGCTATTTCAAACACATGATGAGTAAATTCGTGAAGGAGAGAAGGTAAGAAAATAGAAGAAATTGAGTTTCGTT
Source organism: Nicotiana otophora (assembly GCA_000715115.1). Lineage (NCBI taxonomy): Eukaryota > Viridiplantae > Streptophyta > Magnoliopsida > Solanales > Solanaceae > Nicotiana > Nicotiana otophora. The sequence goes on from AWOL01S0001524.1 coordinate 92,676, forward strand.
GAAGGTTGTCGATTTGGGATAAAATACGGGCCGAGCGATAATAACCGATATTTATGGATTAGTAACATACAAGGTACCATATGACCGTGATAGTATAATGTATAAAGTATATTAAAATAAGGAAAATTTTAAGTAATTTGAGTCAATTCTTAATTATGTGGGTAATTGATTAATTACCGGGTAACATAATATTATCTAATTAATTAATTGGTTATGGGATAAGAATAAAATTCTGCCCACCCCCACGTGGCAGTAAGCCACTTCCTAAAGATATGACTCTTAGTCATTTTGATTAGGTGGCACAATAATGTGTTAGTTACCAAAACACTTCATTTCTATGATTTTCAATACTAAGAATACTACAAGCAAAATAATTTGTTAGTTACCCAAACACTTCCATTTTATGATTTTCAATAGAAACCATACTACAATCAGATCTGAGGTTTTGGAGATTAGCAAGGTGATTTGTTACAAAATGTTACAAATTCGTAGAAATTCCTACAAAACACTACAATATGATTTCTTCAACCAACGAGATTTCTTAGCACAATAAGAACATGAGATTTTGTGATTCTAAGGGAGTACGGTACAACCTTTTCCAAGAATATTATACGGATTTTTTCCTACTCCAGGTATGTTACGGCTAAGCCCTTCCTTCATTTTGGCATGATCTCATAATTACACGAGTTTGATAACGAGGCATAAAGAGAAATTCATATTCCGGAATTTACGTATATTTTCCTAGTATTGTAAGTTACAATATTCTTCTTATCGGGACATTATGTTCAATTGAGTATTATATTCTTCAATTCAAGAGAGAAGAGAATCTATATATACAGTATTACAATATTGTCATTACCATCGAGCTATAATCAATGGGCAGGCCCCTATTGGGCAACCTCTGATCAAATAGTAAGTTATATACCGAGCCTACTATGGTTGAGCACTTATGAGTGAGCCCAGCATGGCCGAGATACAGAGCCTAGTATGGTCGCGCGCCTATGAGCGATCCTACTACAGCAGAGCAGTTATATATATATATATATATATATATATATATATATATATATATATATATATATATATCGAGCCCTATAAGGACGGGCAACTATTTTACTTACTATATTGAGAGAGTTGAGTCAGTATCAGCAGGTGAGCATATCTTCAGATTATCTTTGACTCCTAGTTGCTTTCAGCTATTACATTATTAGTTCAGCTTCATCTTTCAGTATATTGCCTTACATACTCGGTACATTATTTTTTACTAACGTCCCTTTTCAGGGGCGCTGCATTTCATGCGTGCAGGTTCAGACAAATAGACTGGTATACCTTCTCAGTAGGTGTTTCCCAAGTTCAGCTTTATCGGTAAGCTCCATGCCCTTCGGAGTTACCGGGTCTAGAAGCTTTGTGTATATATGTATATAGGCTATGGGTAGGTCGAGGCCCTGTTCCAATCATAGTGCATCCATCAGAAGAGGCTTGCAGACATATCCTATCAGTTACTGCAGTATGTTGGGGTTGTAGGCCCTGTACGTATATTTTGTTGGCTTATCAGTTGTAGTAGTTATGATGGACTTGCCGGCCCAGTTTTATGTTTACATTTAGTCAGCATTATTCCTTATTCAGTTCTATATTTTGCTTCGCACATTATCTTGTAATGTGGCCCATGGCCAAAGTATGATATTACATATTCAGAGTCTCGTAGTCACAAGTGGTACGCAGGGATAGGTGAGGCACCGGGTGCCGGTCTCGCCCCCAGGCTCGGGGCGTGACAAAAGTGGTATCAGAGTAGTTCTGTCCTAGGGAGTCTACAAGTCGTGTCTAGTAGGGACTTGTTTATAGATGTGTGGTGTACCACATTATATAAGCATAGGACTACAGGGAATTTAGGAGTTGGTTACCCTTCTTTCAAATCTAAATCGTGCTGTAGCACTGAGTTATAGGAAATTTGAGTTAAACTTACATGTTGGCATTTGCATGCACACATGATGGTAATTAAGAAGACTACGGCTAGCCAGAAGAGAGAAACAACAGTAGGTGAGGGGACTATCAGGGTACCCCTAGTAGATGGGGCCCAATCTGAGGCCCGGGGAGAGACCCCTACCCAGCCATTATCGGCTCCTCCGCCAACTGAGGAGATTCCTAGGGAGACCACATATCCAGTTCCCCCTCCACTTCCATCAGACCAGGACTTGAGGAGTGTGGTGCATTTGTTGCCACACATGGTAGCTACCCAGCAACAGGCTATGGCATCCGCTAGTACAGGACCTTCTGAGGGGTCTGGGAGTTCAAGGGTCCGAGAGTTTATTGCTTTGAGTCCCCCAGAGTTCACAGGGACAGATCAGAGGGAAGACCCGCAGGATTTCATAGATCAGATTCACAGGATCTTTCGGGTTATGCATGCCATGTAGAAAGAGGCAGTTGAGCTAGCAGCCTTTCGACTCCGAGATATAGCCATCCTTTGGTATGAGGGATGGGAAAGATACGGGGGACGTGATGCACCTTCAGCTAATTGGGAGAATTTTTCAGATGCCTTTCTTAACCAGTACTTACCGTGGGAGATCCGACAAGCCCGAGTCGATCAATTGCTAGCCCTCAAGTTTGGCAATATGAGTGTTCGAAAGTATAGTCTTCGTTTTGCCTAATTGACTAGATATGCACCATCTATAGTTGCTACTATGCGGGACAGGATCCACGGGTTTATAGCAAGGTTGGCCCCAGAGTTGACCGAGGCATGTGCCACCGCTGCATTGCAGGATAGTATGGATATCTCCCAGATTCAGGCATTTTCCTAGAATATAGAAATGGGTAGGCATCAGCAGTTTGGTACGGAGAGGACCGAGTCAGGGCAGTGTAAGATGATGAGATTTTCTAGGGTTCAGGAGCAGTCTCAGGGTAGTTATCAGCCATAGTACTTCGAACGGCCACCTAGGCTTCGGCCACCTCAATTATAGGGTTACAGGTATGACCGTTATACTCAGTCAGGACTAGGTGAAAGCTTCCAGGCATCAAGTTTGCAGCGACAGCGAGGTTCGAGGCAGACATGGCCATTTCCGTCGTGGTGTGCCATCTGCGATAGAGGACACTTGGGCCAATGCCGAGCCGGTTTTGATGCTTGTTATACATGTGGACGTCTGGGGCATATGATGTGAGATTGCCCAAATAGAGATTCTGGGGGTATGTCACAACTAGCTAATTCAGCAACAGGATCATCTATATCCGTACATCCTTCGGTGTGCGAGTCTCAGTCGTCGGCTGGTAGAGGTCGAGGCAGATGTAGAGGTTCCAGTTCAGGTGGTAACCAAAATCGTAGCTATGCGTTAACGGGTCGACATGACCAGGAATCCTCACCAGACGTCGTGATAGGTATGTTGACCATTTGCTCTCACGATGCTTATGCCTTGATAGACCAAGGATCTACATTATCGTGTATTACCCCATTGGTCGCGGGGAAGTTTGGTATAGTACCTGAAATAATAAGTGACCCTTTTACGGTATCTACATGAGTTAGAGAATTGATTATTGCTAGACGGGTATACCGAGCTTGTACGGTGTCAGTTTGTGGTCGTCATACCTTAGCTGACCTAGTTGAGCTAGAGATATTGGATTCTGATGCTACCATGGGCATGGACTGGTTGGCAGTTTGCTATGCCACAGTAGATTGTCGAGCAAAGATAGCTAGATTTCATTTTCTGGGTGAGCCAATCCTTGTATGGGTAGGTAATACATCAACACCCAGAGGTAGGTTTATTTCATATCTGAAGGCAAGGAAAATGATCGCAAAGGGGTGCATTTATCATATTGTGTGAGTTAGAGATGTAGATGCTGAGATAGCTACACTTCAGTCCATTCTAGTAGTAAAGGAGTACACAGATGTATTTCCAGATGAACTTCCAGGTATTCCTCCAGAGCGAGAGATTAAGTTTGGAATCGATTTGCTTTCGGGAACGCAATCAATATCCATTCCTCCGTATAAAATGACACCTGCCGAATTAAAAGAGTTGAAGGAGAAGTTAAAAGATTTGCTGGAGAAAGGTTTTATTAGGCCCAGTACCTCCCCATGGGGTGCACCGGTACTATTCATACGGATGAAAGATGGCTCGTTAAGGATGTGTATCGATTATAGGCAGCTGAAAAGGTAACTATTAAGAATAAGTATCCACTTCCAAGGATAGATGACTTGTTTGATTAGTTGTAGGGGGATAGATGCTTCTCAATGATAGATTTGAGGTCGGGGTACCACCAGGTCAGAGTTCGAGAGAAAGATATTCCCAAGATAGCTTTTAGGACCCGATATGGCCACTTCGATTTCCTTGTCATGTCCTTCGGATTGACGTATGCACCTGCCGTGTTCATGGACTTGATGAATAGCCTATTTCAGCCATTTTTAGATATGTTCGTGATAATATTTATTGATGATATTCTAGTTTATTCACGTTCAGAGGATGAGCATGCGGACCACCTGCGAGCGTTTCTCCAAACCCTCCGTGATAGTAAATTATATGTTAAGTTTTCTAAATGTGATTTCTGGTCAAAGTCTGTAGCATTCATGGGGTACATTGTATCCGATGGAGGTATAAATATAGATAATCAGAAGATTGAGGCTGTGAAATCCTAGCCTAGACCTACCACTCCAACAGATATTCGTAGCTTTCTAGGCTTAGCAGGATACTACCGGAGGTTTGTAGAGGGTTTTTCTTCTCTTTGAGCACCATTAATGAAGTTGACGCAGAAAGCAACTAAGTTTTAGTAGATGGAGGCCTGTGAGCAGAGTTTCCAGGAGCTTAAGAACAGGTTGACCTCAGCACCAGTTCTAGCACTTCCAGAGTGCCAGATTGTTATGCCATGTATTGTAATGCCTCAGGTGTCGGGTTAGGATGTGTCCTGATACAATGTGGGAAAGTAATTGCGTATGCTTCGAGGCAGTTAAGGAAGCAAGAGCGGAATTATCTGACCCACGACCTCGAGTTAGTTACGGTTGTCCATGCACACAAGATATGGCGGCTTTATTTAGATAGTGTTCATATCGATGTATTCACAGATCATAAAAGCTTGCAATATATCTTCAAGCAAAAAGAGTTGAATTTTCCACAGAGGCGATGGCTTGAGTTATTGAAAGATTACGATGTTAACATATATTACCATTTCAAAATGATGTGGTTCTATCTCATGTGTCTCCTTTAATACTCGAATACGTTATTCCCGACTACCGTTGGACCATTTTAAAATCTTAAATGATTAGGAAATTTTTAACGGGGCTTTATAGACAACTATACTGGTAGAATGGAATGAGGAGGGCCATCGCGAAGTACGTCGTTCGGTATCTAAACTGTCAGCAAGTCAAGGCTGAACATCAGAAACTGGGAGAGTTGCTGCAGAATATGGAAATTGTGACTTGCAAATGGGAAGTGATCAATATGGATTTTATTACTGGATTACCACGATAATGTTGAAAGTTTAACTATATATAGGTTATCGTGGATTGATCACCAAGTGGGATCACTTTATGCTAGTTAAGACTACCTTCTCATCGGAAGATTATGCTAAGATATACATTAAGGAGATAGTTCCATTCCATTGGATTCCGATTTCCATCATATAAGATAGAGGTGCCTAGTTACAGTTAACTTCTGGCGATCATTCCAAAAAGGATTGGGAACAAAGATCAACCTTAGCACAACCTTCCTTCCACAAGATGAAGGCTAGGCCAAGCGCACTATTCAAATAATCGAGGGCATGCTACGGGCGTGTGTCCTGGACTTCAAGGGATTTTGGGAGGATCCTCTACCACTCATTGAATTTGCTAACAACAATAACTACCATAGTAGTGTAATATGGCACCATATAAGGCCCCATATGGGCAAAAGTGCAGATCTTCTATTAGCTGGTTCAAAGTGGGTGAAACAAAGGTATTGGGACCATAGTTGGTACAACAGGTAGTAGAGAAGGTGAACTTAATTCGAAACCGGTTATTGGCTGCCCAAAGGAGGCAAAAATCTTACCCGGATAACCGGCAGTGAGAATTAGGGTTCGCTATATGGGATTAGGTGTTCTTGAAGAAGTCACCTATGAATGGCGTGATGCGATTTGGGAAAAAGGGCAAACACAACCCCTGGTATATCAGACAATATCAAATCATGTGGACTATCGATCATATGGCTTATGAGCTTGAGTTGCCCTCAGAATTAGAAGCAGTGCATCCGGTATTTCACGTGTCTATACTCTGAAAGTGCTTGAGTGATCTATCACGTGTCTCCCCTATTGGAGATATCCAAGTTACAGAAGACCTATCTTATGATGAAATTACGGTATCCATCTTAGATTGACAACTCCGTAAGGTGCGAAGCAGCGAATTGGCTTTGTTTAAGGTACGTTGGACAAAGAAAAGTAAGTAGGAGATGATACGGGAAGCTGAAGAGGACATGAAATCTAGGTACCCCCATCTATTCCCCACTATGGAAGGCAACAATGCAACTATCATCATGGGCCACGATTCAACATTCGAGTACGAATGTTCCGAATAGGGGATGATGTTACACCCCACACTTAAATAAAGTATGGTTAGTGCGGATCCTAGTGAGGTAAGTTAGCTGGAGACATGTTTGAAGCAAGAAAGCGGTCACAAGTTTCATTTGGTCTACACCATGTGTCTCACAAAGCGTAGCAATTGGAGCGGGACAACTCGTTTTGCATGTGAAAGTGGCATAAATTCCTATGCTTGGTAACAATATTAAAAGGGCAGTGAGGCTCTTTCTCTTTCATTCCAGAATTATCATCAGAACAAGTCCTCTCAAAATAGTCTCGACGCCTCTTTAGAATTTCCTAGCAAATTAAGGCAAAGTAGAAGGTGAATCTGGGTTTAGAAATATTTAAATCGAATATCTTGGATTCATAGTCATGTCGATTATCATCTAGTGGAATCAATTCGGAAGATTCATTAGAGGGGAAGCTGACCACCATAGCGTGTAATTAGATCTCCAACAAGGTATGTAGGGCAACCTTCTTCCTTGGCATGAATTAGTGTAAGTCTCTCCTTCTTTCTAATTGACTCTTGTACTGTAATGTTCAGTAGTTCTAAATCTTCTCAATGATGATTATCCTTGTTCTTGTATGATTTTACTGGTAGCACATCTTTCAGAATTATACATTGTTTCCAGTTGGTATCTTATGGTTGGAAAGTATGATTTATTCTTTATGATACCCAATTTTGCCCTGATCGTTCATAAATATCATTGTTTGCATTATCACCAATTGTCAAGAGCCATATAAGTATTTTCTATATTTTTTCATAATTTTGTAAGGCTTAAAAATTTATTTTCTTGCATTACTGTTCAAATATTTACTAATTACCCTTCCAAATTATTTTGTGATGACTTAATCATCCAAATTTATTATTTACACCCATAAATATGTTTTATAAATTCATAGTGTTAAGCTATTATTTCCCAGCATTTTACTGCATATTTTATTTCATAGACCTATCCTAAGCCAATTTGCGGACCCAAATACCAACCCATACCTCAAAAAACCTTGGCCCAATCCCCCTAGCCCAAAACCAAACCACCCCTTTAATTATAACCCGGTCGAGACCCGTTCTACGACCCATCCCGCTTCTCCTCTAATCCTGGCCATTGATCTTAAATGCTCAAATGATCAACGACCCAATGCCATTCCCCCATTTTAATTACCCTCAGTCCAAACCCTAACACCCATTCTTCTGAGACAACTACCCCCAAATTCTCTAAACCCTCATCTTCTCTCTCTTGAAGAACCCTAGCCGCCTCCCCCTTACATCCCTCTCATAATCCAATTGATAATGGGATTCCATCATTATTTGCTTACCACATGTATGTTTCTCCGCCACTTGTCACATGTTTATGGTATTACATAGGTACTTGCCCAATTCTGGCAAGTACCATCTCCATATCAGACTTCAATCAACTTCAATCTTGGAGATTTGGACAATATTTCGTCATATACATGAAGAAAGGCCTGATTCGTTATACCAGTTGGCAGATCTTAAGCACCGAACCCGAATTAGGGACTGCTTCTTTTTACTTATTTGTTTGTTCATCTACAAATGGTAAGTGTCTTTGGCCCTAGAAATTTCATCCTCTTTCGTTTATATTCATGTTATGTACATCTGTGCCACTTAAACCTTTCTGAACCAATATGTTACTATATTACCCTACTATTTCATGGCTCTGAACTTGCCTAAATTCTACCTTCGATGTTTGCATATGGTATGTGCTCAGCATGAATGATTCTCACAACCTCGAGCATGTCTAGCCTAGTGTGTTTTTACGTGTCTAAATGCTTATACCTATTGCTCATCCGGAGATGATATCCCTACTTTATTTTGCATTTTCGTGATAGACTAATTCATGTGCTCTAGTTTCTGTTGGATAATTCCTGTGTAACTTAATACTATACTAAAGCAGGTTCTCAACTATGTTTGCCAAAATGTGTTACCCCGCTAATTGTAACTTTAATGTGTATTCCATGGCTAGTTTAATTCTATGTTGTTTAGTACCACCTATGGCTTACAAGGTAAACAATGCAATATCAAGCCGTTTCTCTTATGGGTGGTCTGATAATCCAGTTCTTAAGTTATCCTTGCCTACTATGAGTTTTGGTGTTGCTTAAGCTTTTGTATTATGACTGGTATTTTGCATATTGGAGTTTCTTCATGCTCAATTAATGTTTGTTTGTAGACCATGTCCACCAACCTGTTTGGTTATCCCATTTTTATTAGGTTCTCATTCTAGAAGTCTTCATGTGAGGACTGTACTTTATTGGTTTCATGCCTATGATTCTACTGAACTCTCATGTCTGTAGTTCTTTGTGCTAATTCTGGACTATGCTTTGTTTTGAAACTTTACTTGAAGTAGTTTGTTATCCTATGATGGTCAATCCTGTCACCTTAGCTTCTGAAAAATGCAAGCATGAACCTGGCTTCTGTATGCCCTATGAACTTGTCAATATGCTTTAGAGAGAACTGATGTTAGTTATGGTTTTGAGAATTCGGTGTGTAGATTTCAAAAGTTGTTTAATTAATCCTATGTATAGTTTGTTACTCGTGTGGTTAAGTTTTGCATTGTTGGGTAAGTTAGTCCCCGCTTCATGTCTGGTATGGGTCTGTCCCTAAGTTTGAGTCATGTAACTGATACACACTGATGTTTTAGGGTGTACCTAGATCTGGGTTTGCTATTTGTGCAAAAAATGAGCTTATTGAAGGCCTCGACATTGCTAGGTTATTCTCCCTTGGGCCTACTATGTTTATTGGGCCTGTATTCGCTTTAGTTGTAATATTTGACCATGTATTCTTTATTTTGGGTATGTAATGATTTGTAAACATACAATTGGGGAGTTAGCAAAATGTGGGAAATGAGTGTACTCTATTCTTGCACAAAGGGTAGAAAACATGCCTATGGGTCTAAGTGCTTTATTTGATATCTTGCTCAACATGTCCTATTCCTGTACACTGTTAGAAAACATGCCCATAAGAATTTAAGTGCTTCACTTGTTCACATGCTCCACTTCTATACGGTATTAGATAGTATGCCTCTAGTATTCAAACATCACTGGTTATCTGCTCAATTTGTTCTTATGTTATGTGTTAGATATCATGCCTATAGGATACACCAACATATGTTTTTACTAACTCTCATCTAGATACCATGTTTATAGGGCTTCAACTAATTAATCAATCAATCGCTTCTATTGCTTTTAGCACACTGCTCATCTAGATATTATGGCTCTATGACCTTAATCAACTAAGCAATTTTTTTGTTTCTTCATTGTATTGATACACTTAGATGACATGCCTATATAGATAAATTATCATAAAATCAAGTTCAATTGTCAACCGTTAGAAATCCTGCCTATAAGATATTGTTACTTGCCTTAGCAACCATGACTATAAATCAACGTCGTTAATCTTGTGCCTTTGAACAGTCTTATTGCCTCACTGCACGAATAATATAGATGACATGCCTATATGTAAGTAATACTTTTAATCTGCAAATCTGTTAGCCTAAAAATGCTACAAGTACAATGTTGGAAATCAGAATCACCTAGAAACCATGCATATACGGCCTAACGGTTATAATGCTTCTTAATCTTGAAATTGTCTACTGCCTAATCTGCCCACGTGCATTTGTTGTTTATGTGTGAAGGCTAACTCAAGACCTTCATGTTCTTTATGTGTCCAATATATTCTTAATGTACACTAGTTTTATCATTTTTGAGCATTCTAAGTAGAGTCTAGAACCGCCCAAATAGTAGGTCCAAAGACTCCTGGACCATAGGCGTGGGACGGGTAGTGCACGAGTAGGACACGACCTAGAATTGAATTAAAGCGCCTTTAAGTAAACAACTTTAACTTAGTAATTGGGTAGCAAGAGATGATAGGCTGTGCCCAGTGAATAATATGAGTAACCCCTACCTCAAGGGAGTTGCGAAGTATTACCAATGTTGCTCTGGGTGATACTTTAGGATAAACACTTGGGACCCCCCCCCCCCTTCTTTATATGTTTATTGTTCATACATAGTCGTCAAATATAGAATAATTAAGTTGTATCTTGAAACCTCTAAAGACTTGTACTGATTATCTATTTAGTCTAATTGTTGCCCGATTTTCTTTGCATGTGTTCACAATAGAACCTTTAAATTCCTTATCTTACGCTCACTTATATGATCACTTAGGACTATTGTAATCCAAAAATCCCACATAGTTTAAAATTCTGCTGGGACCCATATTTGTGGACCTCTAAGAGTGCCTAACACCTTCTCTTTGAGGTAATTTGATCCCTTACACGATCTTTGGTGACATAGACTAGTTAAACATAGTTATTTGCGAATAGGTGCCCTAACACACCCAAAATTATTTGGTGGCGACTCTTCTCTTTTAATACCCCCATTTAAAAGAGTTGTCACATGTCGAATCCCGCTTTCGAGAGAAAAAGGGGCACAACAGCATGGCGACTCCGCTAAGGATTTACACTTAGGCTAGTACCATAACGAAGTTGACCTATGTGGATTATTTGATAACATGTACATCCTTTCCCTTATTTGTATAAATTGCTATGATATATCCCCTCCCCTTATTTCCATTTATTTGCTATGACACGAACGTAATTCCCTCTGTTGCTTTCATCTTGTTTAAGACTGCTACATCAAGTCTTTCCCATCCCTATCTCCCTATTTGCTTCATTTAATTACTTTCTCGCATGTTTTCTTGAGTTAAACTTACTTTTCTCTTCTGTCTTTCCCTTTTTCTTTTTTCTCCAGTTTATATTGTTTACTGTCTTTACGCAATTTCATCAAGTAAATATTTGTCAATGTGTTACTATTTTTATATAAACATGCTCCCACATCATACTCCACTCGTGCTTATTATCAACATAGCGGCGTTTGATGAGTGTCCCCATTTTCCTAAAAAACACCCTTTTAAACTAGAAAGGTTTATTTGCACTAGACTAGTCGATCAATGGTGTAGTCGATGGTCCCGTGCCTTTCCCTCTCGAGTTGTTCACTTGAGAGTACCAGTCTAGACCTTTCTAGAAACCACACTCGCATTTGAAATGTACATGCATCATGCTAAACCTAGTACGGATTGAGATGTCATTCATGCATCAACCTGCTTAGATGAACCTTGTCCAAAACCAAACAAGCTTTCCATAATCTCAAAGGACACCATCATATTATGTGCATTACTTGGAAAAAACGTGTCAACATGCTGATCATTATTGCATAAATAGTCGTATCTGGAGGAGAAAGGGCTAATTTTATTTGTTTGCAAAAGATATAGCGTAGTGGAATAACCGTGCACCCTGTGACAACAATCATGTGAGGAGGGTATTGGGTAACCTGCCATCTTTGTTGAACATTCAACCAAACAGGGAACTGATCGAGGCTGCTACCATGTTTTGGGGTGAGAAGAGAGTCATTTTTCGATTTAGCAATATAAAAATGACTCCTCTCCTTGAAGAAATAGAGGGTTTTGCCAAGTTACCATGGGATAATCCGGACAATTGGTGCCAGAAACTCGCACTCCACGCGGTCTTTTGGAAATGTTGGGTTTTAACAAGAATGATAAACTTGTCTGTTTGAAGAAATCGTATTTACCCTTTGAATTTCTCTATGAGCATTATGGGCATAGCAAATCATATTGCCTTCATCATTAGGAGCTAGCCATTACCTCTTTGGGATGGGTGCATCGCGGTGCTTATGTTTTCATAGTTTATTTCTTGGGTTTGTTGATCTTTCCAGTGCAAGGGGGAAGAATTCATACTCGCTTAGCCATGGTCGAGAAGAACTTCATGGAGGGTATCGAGGGGTAGAAGTATACTATCATCCCGATAATTTTAGCTGGGGTGTACCATGCTCTGGATCGGTGCAAGAATGGGTTCGGGCACTTCGACGATAGTAATCTCTTGCTCAAGTTGGACTGCTGGAACACTTTCAGAGGGGTAATTATCGCCAGGAGCTTCTACGAAGGCCACTAAATGACTACATAGCCAATCATCATCCAAACAAGATGACATTCATCCCAGACAGGTTTGCAAAGCCTGGAAATGTTGTAAGTTGGGTGTGTTTCTTTAGCAACCTGACAGACGAGCAAGTGCATTAGATATTTGAATGGTTTCCTAGTAGTGATTTCATCATCAGGTCCAAAGGAACCACTCACTTAGTACTGATAGGGCTGCGAGGCATCTACCCTTACGCTCCTATAAGGGTAATGATGCAAGCTTGGAGGAAAAACGTCATACCTTTCCAATATGGTTCAGTATAAAGCATAGTTCAAAGGAGATGTCATCACATTCATGTTCGAAGCACAACTCATGTTGAACCAAGCAATCATCGTGGAAGGAGAGACTACTGATCCCAACGGGTTCACGTCGGTCATATGTACTACTATCTCGCATGGTTGGAGGACAACATAGCCAGGGACGTTAGACAAGGGATCAATATAAAACATAGGAGCATTGATGAGGTGGGTGAGGCTCATGTAAAGTACAAGAGGCTACAAAAAAGGGTGTTCGTATCCGAAGCTAAACATCTAGAGAAGCATAAGGTGGATATGGAAGCGATCGGAGAATGGAAGGAAATTGCAAATAAGTCGACAGAAATTTTGGAACATCTAGAACAAGGATTGATGGAGCTAGAGAGGAAGATGAGAAAGGGGTTTTAGTATTGTCAAGGCATGGATCCGGATGAAGGAGGGAAGTTGGCAATGGCGTACTTGATACTCGACATGTGCGATTTGGGAAACGTGATTGGTGGAGTCAAGAGATCCAAGCATGGAGAAGGTCCTTTAGGGACCAAGTAGAGTAGGAGATAATGTTTTTCTTACTGTTTTCTAGACTAGATTAGATTTCGATGTAATAAGGCTTAGTGCCATTAGTGACTCTATAATTATTATTTTCTATTTAGTGAAAGATTGTTTTGGCTTATTTTCGCATTAATGGAGTGAGGAAACGTTGGCATGAGTTTTCTGCAAGTCTATGTGTCTCTTAGTCCTGCCTCATGCACAATGAGGTCCCCAAATTGTGACGTGAATTATTGCATAACATTATGTGATACATGGTTAATTATTGCAAACACACTTTTAATTCATCTTACTAACTTGGTTACCTTTTGCCTTTTTCTTTTGATTAGTCCCATTCCCAAAGGTTGGTCCGTGTATTCTAGCCTTATCATCATAACACACCAAAGGTCCTTCACTTCCTCCTCCACCTAGAAACCTGAAAGACAAAGGCAAAGGGAAGATGGATGATCTAAGTGGTAACCAAAAAGACAATGCTACCATGGCAGAGAATGTTGAAACCTTAGGCGGAAGAAGTACGTCAGGACAGAATGAGTAGGTCTTACATTTGGAGCAGAAAATGTTGGAGTTGCAGGGTGAGCTTGAGCAGGTTCGAAATCTGGCAAACCTTCCCTTACTCTAAATATCCTTAACATCAACCAGCAAAACACAACCACTAAAAACACAACACCACCGCAAAACACCCACAACCAAAATCCACTAGCCATAGATCCACAAAATCCTCTTGCAATACACTAGTATCACAATGCCGGACCTCGTCAAAAATTATATCCCACCACCAGTGCAAACCCCTCAACAACAACACCATTACCCCACATAGTATCCACAAACCACAACTTATCACACTCCTCAAAATGCACTAGAACTTACCTTTGATCCCTCTAAGACTTCAATTAATGATGACCCATATACACAAGTTCCAGGAACTCATCAAGCAACCCAGTATACGTGGCAACCTTACCCCATACCCCACAACAAACCCTATACATATCGGTGCCGACCGAGAAGGACCTGCACATTCGAAAAATGGTAAAATAACTCAAGAAACAGACAGGAAGAGTCTAGAATGTTGAAGGCAGAAAGGGTGTTGAAGCTTTGAATTACGAAGACTTATGTATCTAACCGGATATAGAATTGCCAAAGGGTTACAAATCTCCCACGTTTGAGATATTTAATGGCACTAGTGATCCTAAGGTGCATCTGAGAACCTACCGTGATAAGACTGTAGGAGTGGGTAAGAATGAACCAACCCACATGCAATTGTTCATGCAAAGTATTATAGGAGACGCATTATCTTTGTACATCAGCCAGAATCAGAAGAAGTGGGCGAATTGGGTAAGCATGGCATCAGATTTCATGGACAAATTCAGGTTCAATTTAGAGAATGCGCCAGATGTTTTCTATATCTAGAACCTCAAAAAGAAGCTGACAGAAACCTTCCACGAGTATGCTACTCATTGGAGAACAGAGACTATCAAGGTGAGGCTACCACTTGAAGAAGAGCAAATGAACAAGTTCTTTGTCAGAGCTCAAGATCTGCAGTATTATGAAAGGTTGATGGTTATCGAGAATCACAAGTTCTCAGACATTATCAAGTTTGCAGAAAGGAAAGAATAAGGAATCAAGAGCTGGATGGTGACCAATTTCGAGGCACTGCATGCCACAAACAAATCCTTGCAATCATGAGGTATATCAATGAAGAAAGAATTGGGTGCCATGATGGTATCCCTGGTCCCCAAATATCCCTTTACATACCAAACCCCTCCACCCACATATAAACCCTCACCTCCAAAATACCATTAACTTGCCACTACCTACCATACATATAATACCCAAAACTACCCAAATCCATGAACAAATCTTAACTGCAGAGTTCCCAGAAAATACACCCCAATCGCTGAACCCATAGCCCAACTATATGAGAGACTAAAGGCCACTGGTTATGTCACCCCTATTCATGATGTTGCTGTTGAGAACCCTTCCCAGTGGGTTAACCCCACCAAAACTTGTGCCTATCATTCAGGTATAAAGGGTCATACCATTGAGGAATGCCGCATGTTGAAGGACAAGATTCAGACACTGATCAACACCAAGGTTATACAAGCAAAGGAAGTCGCACCAAATGTCCTTAATAACCCTCTCCCAGATCATAGGTGTGAGGTAGTGAGTGTGATAGAAACTGGTGAGGAATCGGATCAGGAGGGATCCATAGGACTTATTCAAGAGGGGGATACTCCAATAACATCTCATGTCACCCTCTCGCCGATCGTGGTGAAAACCCAGGCACCGTTTGAGGTCGCGGTAGGCACGCCATTCACTGTGATTATAGCTCCAACGCCATCTTATAAGTCTGATGCCGTCCCATGGGATTATGTGGTGGAGGCAAGAAGCAAAGGAAAAGCCAATATTGAAGAGACAGGTGTTGCGCAAGGTATGACCAGAACTGGTAGAGTTTATACACCTAAGAATCTTGGAAGAACAAGCAAAGAAACTACATCTAAGCAGCCTGTCATTGAGACAAACACTGACGATCTTTGGAAGAATGTACAGGCGAAGGAGCACTCTGTTGTTGACCACTTAAATAAAAATCCCACCCAGATATCCATCTTGTCGGTGTTACAAATTCAGACGCATACAAAATGTAAGACCTCGTAAAATTTTACCTAAAACCCGAGATTTTGTGGTTTTGAGGTAAGCTAATGCATTTGAGGGGTTTAGACTCGCCGCAATACAGACCTTTGGGTGAAACAGTGCATTGGTGAGTTAGAGAATTGTTTTTTGTAGAATAGAGCATTTCAACGGCGCGGACTACAGATTCGTCACGAAGTGAAGCAACAAAATAGGCCAATTTTGGAGTTAGTTTTGCGGTCAACTATGTGACCACATAATTGTTTCGTGGGCCGCACATCCGTCGCAGAACTAGCATGAAGATTTTCGGAGGGAGATTGTGCGGTCCATTCTGCGGCCACATAATTGATATGCGGGCGATAGACCTGGCCACAGACTGGACTAGACCAGCCTAATTTTTGGGACAGTTCTACTATCCATTTTGCGGGCTGCCAACTTGATCTGCAATGCACTCTGCGACCGTAGAGTTGATTTCAGAGGGTCCATTTTCTGATTTTTAAAACCCGACCCTATTTGATTAAAAGCCATTGAGTCTCGTTTTGAAGGAAAAAATCTACCATTTTAGAGTGAGGGGAATGTTTTAGAGAGAAAGGAAGCAGCCTTAAGCACTTTATTCATCAACCTTTGCTTAATCTTTGAAATTCAACAAGTAAAACTCAAAAGGTCTTCACCCAAGAGGTAAGATTCTACTCCCTAGCCCTCAAATTCGGGATTGGACTAAAAGTAGGTAATGGGAAGTGTGATTCTTGAGTATATTTTATGCAAGCATGTACAATCAAGTTTGGTGGGAAGGTTATAGACTTCACATGGCAAAACATTGGGTTGTGGGTTTAAGGAATACACCATAGGAGAACCTTGAAACATTAGTGCACACCTAGTGCATGATAAAATGCTCAAATGAGCTGAAACCCCAAATATTTTCCTAATTATGGTTAAAGTTTATCATGTTTCTAATAGATTGAAGTAGCTAGGATTCCCGGAGCATTATTGTAATTTAAGGTAGCTCGAGCGAGGTATGTTGGCTAAACTCCTCTTGTAGAATCGATTTCCATAATGTCCACATAAGTTGAAATTATGGTTGACTGAATTTCTTATTTCTCAGGTTCCGAGTCCTTCCTAATATAATTGATTATTCTAAGATAAGTATTATGTTGAAAGATGTATGCACTCTAAATGTGTTCCAAATATTCCTATCATATCATGATTCCCTCCGAGAATATAATCTGGTATGATCAATGTACCAACGGTGTTGTGATTTAAAAATCATGTTTCAATTGCAAGTCAGTATACCTAATTGTGGAAGAGAAGCTCAATGTGCTTAAGACATTTATTTGCTCATATGTGTATTTAAAGTCTTGATTTTAAATTCCCTTATTGATGATAATCCATGGTAACGCTTGAATGTTATATAGTTGAGTATGAAATATGAAATACGGTTGATGTGCCGAGAATGATATTACAATTGTGGCCCCTAGTGCTAATGAAATGGAAAAATGTGTGAATGATTATGAAGTGAGCTGTAAATACTTTAAATAATACATGCTTTGGGAGTATCGGTTAGTCGCCGAGTAAGTGTAGGTCTAAATAACCTAACCCCAAAACTACATATGCCGGTGTAGGAGTGATTGAGGGGCAAATCACCGTGTTGATGTGATTAGAGTTTTCCCCTTATATGGAATGCGATTGATGTGTTGAGATATTTCCCCTTAAATGGGATGAGATTATTGATAGTGATGTGTGATATGATGTCGAGCCACACGACATTGTAGTGAGACGACTTAGCCGATCGGGCTGAGATTGGACGCCATGCCGCTCACATGGTGGTGTTGTGATTGGATGTCTTGAGGTGATATGGCTTAGCCGATTGGGCTGAGATCAGAATCCGTGCTAAAAGCACGGTGGTTTATCCATACTAAAGATCTCCCAACTTTAAAATATTGAAACTTACCTGAAATATATCTTTCTCTTAGCCTAGAACTTTAATACGGTTTAAGGCTCTCATTGATTTTATGTTTCCTTCTCATTTTACTATTACTCATTCTATTGAAAGGGTGTTTAGTTTTACATACTAGTATTATTCCATATGTACTAATGTCCCATCTGCCGGGGGTGCTACATATTTAATGGATGCAGGTGGTTCCACAACAAGCGGTATTGATCAGTGGTAGCAGTACAGCCTCTCTGCAGTTGACTTGGTGAGCCCCCTTTATTTCGGGGTCTTGTATCTCTTGTCCTCTATGTATATTATTTTGAGGTATAGCCGGAGCCTTGTTGCTGGCACTATCACGCTACTCTTTTTGTATCTATTAGAGCCTCCGTAGACATACTGTGGATTGAACCTCGGTTATGGGGAAGTCAAACTAGTAATGTTGTAATTGTATCACGCATCCCACTCCTAAACTATGAATGTGTAACGTAATATTTTGGAGACTTATAAATGGCGTAACTATTGGGAGTTAATTTGGTGTTGTTCACATTATCTTCTTAATCTAATTAATGAGAATATATCTTCTCTTTACTCATGGGTACGTTTGGGTTTTAAATTATAAANGTCTTGAGGTGATATGGCTTAGCCGATTGGGCTGAGATCAGAATCCGTGCTAAAAGCACGGTGGTTTATCCATACTAAAGATCTCCCAACTTTAAAATATTGAAACTTACCTGAAATATATCTTTCTCTTAGCCTAGAACTTTAATACGGTTTAAGGCTCTCATTGATTTTATGTTTCCTTCTCATTTTACTATTACTCATTCTATTGAAAGAGTGTTTAGTTTTACATACTAGTATTATTCCATATGTACTAATGTCCCATCTGCCGGGGGTGCTACATATTTAATGGATGCAGGTGGTTCCACAACAAGCGGTATTGATCAGTGGTAGCAGTACAGCCTCTCTGCAGTTGACTTGGTGAGCCCCCTTTATTTCGGGGTCTTGTATCTCTTGTCCTCTATGTATATTATTTTGAGGTATAGCCGGAGCCTTGTTGCTGGCACTATCACGCTACTCTTTTTGTATCTATTAGAG
>AWOL01S0001526.1:0-53739 GCA_000715115.1 Nicotiana otophora
ATATATATATTATTTTTCCTATAATTGAAAGCCGCTGAAAATAATTGAAAGCGGGTAAAAATATATATAATTGAAAGCAGCTAAACATATATATTTCTCCTATTTTAATTGAGTTATTATTTATTAGACTGAAAATAAATAATGAAAAAACATGAAATAAAAAAATACTACCGAAAAGTTGTGTTTTCGGTCACTGTAATTTTTGTGTGACTTAGTGAAAGTTTTATGATTTTTGTGTGAGAAAATATTGTTATATGATTTTAGTGGAAAAAAAAAGTTAAATATGACCATTTGCAAAATTTACCCTATTTTAGACCTAATTGTCCATAGATTTTTTTTTCATTTTTTTCGAATTTTTTTTTCAAAAATGTGTTTGTCCATAAAAAATTATACTAAGTTTTAGGAAAGTTTTTGAAAAAGAATTTTCGGGGAAAAAAATTCCACTCACAAAATTGCAATATTTTATCAAGTGAAATACATTCAAACATAATTTCAAATTGTAGATACCATTTTTAAACATACCCAAATACTATTTATGTTTTTTAAATTATACTGTAAATGTTATGTCCATTGTCCAAACGCCTCTTTAGTTTATTTTAAGTTTTAAATGTTTAGGATCTACACTAGCAGTGTGATTTTACTGGCTTATCCCAACAACTACTTGATCTAAGTGGCACAAGAGATCAAAGATAAATCAATAACAGTAACAAGGCAGAGAATTCCCTTTTGTTATTTTTACCTTCCTATACACTATTTGAAATCTTACTACCTTCCCTACTCAAGTTTTAATTTAATTACACGGTCATATATAATTTACCAATTATATACAAATAAGTTTTAAATGAGTATCCCTTTATATTAAAAATTGAATAAGGAATATCAGTTATTTTTTTATTCCTTTATCTTGGCCACTCTCTCTCTCTCTCTCTTTCGTCTCTCTACTCTTCTTCTCTGTTTTTTTCCCCATTTTTTTTTTCATTTGATATTCTCAGTTTTTATGTTTTCTTGTTGTATAGAGCTTTAATGGAATTCATCAATGGATTTCAGTCGTTTTAACTTAGCAATTTCCTTTCATGTTGCACAATTAATGTTCAAATTGAAATTGCCAATCAATAAATTTTGAAGGTGTTTGACTCTTCACCGTTGACAACCATTAAAAAGCTTTGAAGCTTTGAAATCGAATTTGGGTTTTCAAAAATCATTATTATTTGGAATTGGGTGTTGTTGCATGGGAATATTGTTTGAAGTTTATATCTCAATTTTGAGGTTGTTTTGGTGAATATTAGGCTTGATTTTGGCTGAATTTCAAATTGAAACTCGTCGAAGAAGAAGAAGAAGAAGAAGAAAAACACATGACATACAATATACTTACGAAATTGTAGTAAAGTTGTATTATAATTGTATGTAAATTGTATTCTGTTGTAGTTATATATATATTTTTTATTTGAATGTTGTATGAAAGTTGAATAATAGTTATATAATGTACGAATCATTGTATAAAATTTATTTTTAAGTTATCAATACTATCTTTTTACATAAAGTTGTTGATATGTATCAAAATTGTATTAAGAGAGTAAGTTTTGATTGAAATTTTAGAGAGGAAGAAGCACACACATAGATACAAATCAAATACAAAATACATGTTAAGTTGTATTTAACTGGGTAGAGATAATGTATGAAAGTTGTAGATAAACTATAAATAAGTTGTATAATATATAATATGTGTATATTCATGTATGGGATATACATGGATATCAATTGAGATACATATGTCATAAAGACATTTTTCAACCAATTTCAGTTACGAATTTTGATTCAAACCAGTCCAAATCACTTTCAATTTTCTCAACTTTTGTATATAACTTTGTCCAAGTATTTTCGATATATTCCGCCACACCCACTCAAAAACAATTAACAAATTTCAGATTTCAAAGTTGAATGTTCGGAGATCTTTTAATTGAAACTTTGCAAATTTTAGTTTTCTTTCTCCACTTCACCAATAAAATGACTTTCAATGATGAGACAATTGAAGTAATCGAATTTACTGATTGAATCAATTTCCCCGTTTAAATATTTTGGGATGAAATTCATATCTTCTTTTAAATTAATTGTTGCTAACCCAGTTGATGTGTCTTAATCCTTGAATTTTTGTGATGAAAGCTGCTACTGGATTTGATTGCTAAATATTTTGGATGAAAACTTAACCAGTTGTTACGAAAAACATTATTTTCCAACTTCAACTGAACAGTTGCCTAATGAATAGTACTTTCATGGCAATAACAGGGGATTGTTGGGAGCTGGGATCAAATGACGAATCTTCTCATCCAACTAGACCGTTTTCATAATTAAATATAAGTTTGATCCGGAGAGAAGATGGGAGAGAGGAGAGAAAAAAAGAAAAAGGTGTAACTAAATCCCTTGATTGAAGACACTAATAATGGATTGAGAGCCTTTTAAAGTGGAATGTATATAATTTGTAAGTAATCCTTGTTTAAGACGAGTAATATACAAAATTAGAACAATTTTGATAAATAAGTTTCAAATATTGTATAGGAACAAAACAATCCCTTTCTCTTTTTCAAGTTTCATTATCGACCCGGTCCAACCAAGAAAGAAGTGTGTCAATATATTTTTTACCACCCGAACAATTATACGTCGAATGATTAATTTATAGTTCTCGACTTTTGTTAGTTAGTCCTGATAATACCCTGGCGGCATAACCCTTTGAAAGAGTCATGAAAACGTTGGTGGTCAACATGGTGGGTCTCCCGGTGCATCTGTGGTGTCTTGACCTATTCAAGAAGGTTGGGAAAATCTGTGGGGGTTTCATTGATGTCACTTGCAGCTTGTACGATCTCTCGCGAGTAAGGATTGTGGTGAGGAAAGGGGGCAAAATCCCTGTCTCCACTATGGTGGAAGATGGCTACTTGAACTACAGGGTTTGGTTGAGCCCTGAATTTCGCCCTAACTTTATGCCTGTGATTTTGGCGGAAGAAAAGGAAAGGTCAAATAGAAGGGAAGGAAGGGGAAATCAGTTTCTGAGGGGAGGGGAGGGCTCACCGGATCAGTGGACTAAGCTGGAATCAGACGGCAGATCTAGAAGTGACGGGAGGTTTGAACTTGGGAGAAGAAGATAAAATTTTAACAGGAGGAAAAGACGTGAATGAGTTAGTGATGTGGGCTGGAAAGGTAGAATGGGTCGGTCCTCTTTTAACTATCATAGGGTCGGGCAAGATTTCAGCAAGCATAGGTCTGGGCCTCTACACATGGGCCCAACAACTTTTCCCAATTCGATTAGAATCGATCCAAAGGGCCCCAGATTATATCAAGCTGCGTCCGATAAGGCTCCTAAACATATGGGAGCAGTCACTCCTCTTTGTTTTGCCAATGATGCCTCACACAGTGTTATACCAAGCACTAGGGACTTGTGCCCCTCTTCGGCCACTGTTCCAGGGGCAGCACCGGCTAAAGCTGGCGGTGTTATTCCACGGCCCCCCGCCTCTGATGGCCCCAGCTCCATCGCCCCCTCATCTCCTACTGTGCTTAGATGTGCTGAGGTTACAATACAATCTCCTTCAAGAGAGGCATTAATTCCTGAGGTTGGTGCCTCTCAAAGAAACGACGTGATCCACCCGGCACCCAGAGTTCCTATTACTAGCAATGCTATGATCTTGCATTCCTCCGGTAGGGGCAAGGAAAAGGTAATTACAGAAGACGCATGTCCAATTTCGTCAAAGATTGGAGAAGTGGACATGTCCTTATGGATGGAGGATAAACTATTAAACTTTGGGAAGTTCTTAGGTGTTTCTTTTGAAGGGAAGGAAGATAGGGTGCTAGAACTGTTGAGGGAGATTGAGCAAAAACCTTGTTACGAAGGCGCGGGGAGGGAGTTGGGTAAATGTGTTAATCAAAATAAAATAGGGGATGTAGTGGTGTATCAGAGAAGGGGTCGAGTGTGTGACATGGAGAAAGGGGCCTCGGCTAGGGAGGTTGGGAAATGGGGGTTGTTGTTGCTTATGGAAGTTAAGATCCTTTCATGGAATGTCAGGGGGGTGAATGACCCAAACAAAAGGGCCATTCATCAAAGTGGGAGTTAGGGAGTGGGTTGCCAACCTAGTTTGTTTTCAGGAGACCAAAATGGAAGTTTTGTCGGATGCGATCGTGAGAAGTGTTTGGGGAGGTAGCTGGGTGAAATATGACTGGGTCCCAGCAACGGGAAGTGCCGGGGGCATTCTACTTATGTGGGATGATAGAAGTTTGGAGGTAAAGGAGATTAGGAAGGGAGCTTTCTCTTTGGCAGCTCGTCAAAGATAAAGTGAGTGGGTGGAGTGGGGATTTGGGGGAGTGTATGGGCCGGTAGAGGAAGGTTCCAAAGTATCTTTCTGGAAGGAACTTGCTAATATTATAGGGGAATGGGACATTCCATGGGTTCTAGGGGGAGACTTTAACACTATTAGATTCCCGGAGGAGAGATTAGGGTGCAATTTGATTTCGAGGGTCATGGAGGAGTTTTCTGACTTCATCAATGATCACTTTCTTATTGATCTTCCTCTGTCAGGGGAAAGGTTTACTTGGGCCAGGGCGGAGGATTCAAACTCAAGGTCCAGACTCGATAGATTTTTGATATCGTCCTCCTGGATGAGCTGGTGCTGAATGTGTTGCAGATCCCTTTACCTAGGCTGACTTCGGATCACTTGCCTATCTTGCTAGATGGATGCAGAGGGAGGGGGGTCCGTGCTCCCTTCCGGTTCGAAAACATGTGGTTGAAAGTGCCAGAATTTTATGACAAAGTAAAAGAATGGTGGACCAGCTACGGGGTATCAGGGTCACCCTCATTCCGTATATCGAAGAAACTCAAATTGCTCAAGGGAGATATTATTAGGTGGAACAATGAGGTATTCGGGAGGGTAAAGGTCAAAGTGAGGGAGCTTATGCATGAATTGGGGGAATTAGAGAGAGGTGAAGGGGCGAGGGAGCTAGATGAATCTGAAAAAGTGAGATTGGGGGAGGTTAAGAGTGAAATAGTCGAGTTAGCAATAACTCAGAAGACTAGTTGGCGACAAAAATCAAGGGCGCTCTGGTTAAAGGAGGGGGATTCGAATACCAAGTTCTTCCACAGGGTTGTGGTTGCAAATCGAAGGAGAAACTTCATAGAGTTCTTAGTTGTAGATGGGGTGAGGATCGAGGGAGAGGAGGAGGTAAAAGGGGTGATAGTGGGGTTTTATGAGAACTTATACAAAGAGGAAGTTAGTTGGAGGCCTACTTTGGGGGGAATAGATTTCAACCACATAGGGGAGGGAGACAATGAGTGGCTAGAAAGAGCTTTCGAGGAGGAGGAGGTGCACGATGCTGTGTCGAGTTGTGCTGGTGATAAGGCCCCTGGGCCTGATGGTTTCTCCTTGGCCTTCTTCCAGCTCTGTTGGGACACCGTTAAGGGGGAGTTGATGGAAGCCATGGAATACTTCCACGTGAATGGTGCTTTCGAGAGAAGCATCAATGCTTATTTTATTACCATTGTGCCTAAGAAAGAAGGAACATCTTGTATCAGAGACTATAGGCCTATCAGTCTAGTGGGGAGAATTTACAAGATTATTTCTAAAGTGCTCTCCAATAGACTAAAGAAGGTTCTTGACGTGTCTGTTTCATCCTCCCAGAATGCATTTGTGGAAGGTAGGCAGATCCTGGATGCTGCTCTGGTGGCAAATGAACTTGTAGACTCCAAAAGGAAAAATAGAGAACCCGGATTACTGTGCAAGTTGGACCTTGAGAAGGCTT
Organism: Nicotiana otophora; assembly: GCA_000715115.1. Classification (NCBI taxonomy): domain Eukaryota; kingdom Viridiplantae; phylum Streptophyta; class Magnoliopsida; order Solanales; family Solanaceae; genus Nicotiana; species Nicotiana otophora. The sequence continues at coordinate 5,776 of AWOL01S0001526.1, forward strand.
TCGATCATGTCAATTGGGAGTTCCTGGACTTCATTATGAAGCGGATGGGGTTTGGGAAAAGATGGAGGGGATGGATCAAGTTCTGCATTTCATCAGTCAGATTCTCTGTCCTGGTTAATGGTAGCCCGTGTGGTTTCTTTGGCAGCTCCAGGGGGCTCAGGCAAGGTGACCCCTATCCCCCATGCTATTCATTTTAGTGATGGATACTCTTAGTAAGATGATGGATCGTGCAACGAGTGGAGGCTTCTTGAGAGGTTTCTCAGCTTCGATCGGGGTGCTCAGTGCCCGAAGGGTCTCTCATTTGCTTTTTGTGGATGACACCCTGGTTTTCTGTGATGCCGATATGGATCAGTTGACCTGCCTGAAGTAGGTACTGCAGTGGTTTCAGATAGTATGAGGACTCAAAATCAACCTCGGCAAGTGTGTGATTTTCCCGGTGGGTGAGGTTGCTAACATTTATGCTTTGTCTCATGTTCTCGGATGCAAGATGGGCTCTCTTACCACTACTTACATGGGTCTACCATTGGGCGCTTTGCAAAAGGATACTACTGTTTGGAATCCAGTCATTGAAAGGGTTGAAACACGATTAGTATGCTGGAAGAAACGGTATTTGTTAAAAGGCGATAAGGAAGTGCTTATTAAAAGTACTTTATCAAGTATCCCTACCTATTACTTATCCCTGTTGCAAGCACCTATGAGCATCACAAAAAAACTAGAGCGGCTTCAAAGGAACTTTCTCTGGGATGCGGCAGATGGAACTAGAAAGTTTCATCTAGTGAATTGGCAGACAGTCACTTCCCCAAAGAAGTGGGGTGGACTTGGAGTAAAAGATCTCAGGGTATTCAACAGAGCTTTGCTGGGGAAGTGGTTGTGGAGATTCGGGGTAGAAGAGCATGCTCTATGGAGGGAGGTCATAGCAGAAAAGTACGATTCCACGGAAGGGGGTTGGAGGACCAAGGCAATCACAACACCATTCGGGTGTGGCATGTGGAGGAACATCATGAAGAACTGGGAAGCTTTCTATGGCAACATCACTTACAAGGTGGGAGATGGAAGGAGAATCAGATTTTGGAATCACAGGTGGTGTGGAGAGGCTACTCTGAGGGTCTCTTTCCCCCACGTCTTCAGAGTTTCAAACCAGAAGGAATTGATGGTCCAATAAATTCGCAAGGAGCATGAAAGGGGGATAGTATGGGACATCTCTTTTAGAAGGAATATGCAAGATTGGGAGATTGCGGAGCTCCAAAATTTGTTGGCACTGCTATACGGGCAAGATATGCCCCATCCATCTTATGATTCTTGGAGATGGGGGTTGCGTGACGATGATTTGTTCACCGTAAAGTCCTTCTACCAGAGTATGTTGGTGAGACAGGAGGCTACTTTCCCATACTCATCGATCTGGATTCCTAAGGCGCCCACTAAGGTGTGCTTCTTTGCATGGCTATCAGTGAGTGGAGTGATCTTGACATCTGAAAATCTGCGAAAGAGAGGAATTACATATGTTAGTTGGTGCTACATGTGTAAAAGCTCAGGGGAAGAAGTTGATCATCTTATGTTGCATTGCCCTATGTCCTGGGGTTTATGGAGGGCAATCCTAAATCTTTTTGGTGTTCAATGGGTGATGCCAAATACTGTAAAGGAAATGCTATATAGCTGGGCCGGTTTCCGTAGAAGAAGCAAGCAAAAGGCATGAAAGTTCGCCATGTTAGCTCTCATGTGGTTAGTCTGAGGAGAGAGAAATAGGAGAGTTTTTGAGGGGATTGAGTCTCCGTTTTCACATCTTAAGAATAGTCTTTTATCTTTGATCGCTTTTTGGTGCACACATGTAGCCCCTACTTGTGTAGAAGATTGAGCGGCATTTGTAGAGAATCATGTTGTGATGTAAATTCTCTACTTTTTGTATACTTCTTGTATGCGGGAGTTTTTTCTCCCTTTGATTAATACAATTTACCTTATCAAAAAAATGATTGGCGTGATATAATCTTACCAAGGGTAGGTGTAAAGGCATCTCGTGTGCGGGTCGGTGGTTTGAGGAAGATTGCCTATTTAATTTGGATGAGGAGGGGCGAGCTGAAAAGCAACAATGCGTTGTTGCTGCTTCAAACATTCTCCGCAACTTCTCTTTTATGCCAGATAATGAAGTCATTATGCGTCAGCATAGACATTGGTTAGAAACTCTATTCCAATGTCTGGCAGATTGTGTTACAGGAGTGAAAGAAGCTGTGTTTGCTCTTTTCCCTTTTCTTGAGCCAAGGGTCTATTGGAAACAACCTCTCTACCTCGTCAGGTAGGGGTAAGATTGCGTACACACTATCCTTCCCAGACCCCACTTGTGGGATTATACTGGGTATATTGTTGTTGTTGTGAAAGAAGCTGTGTTTGATATTTATGGTCTTTGTGTTGTGCTTACAAGCTTGACATCCGTGAAGTGGCACATTTCTATTATGGAAGGTTATAATGTTTGACATAATGTGGTATATGGTCCTTTTTTTCTTAAGTTGTCTTCATGGTTATAATTTGGCTAGATTTTGATATTCTCTTTCTTGACGAGTTGATGTCTCCAACTGACTCGCTACCCCAATGAATATTCCGGAGTTAATTTCTCTCATTGAAGTGGACTTTCTTTTATTTTTATCATTGAGATTCAATGAAAGAACTAAGATCTTCACCATTTCTGATCCTATTTCTGTTTGGGGCTAAGTTTCGTATTTGCACTGGCTGAAAACCTGCCTAAAGAATAATTTAGATAGTGATTGAATGTTTTCTCATATTTGAAGTGGTTCTCAATTAAGCATCTTTACAACTGAAAGGTCCTAACAAGAATTTCAGTGATAAATATTGTTGTATCTTATACCTATTCATATACAAAGTGTATTCAAGTGTTGGAATCTTATAAATGGAAAGCACTGTTAAAATAGAGTTTCTTTGATAAATGTTGTCTTTCGATTGCTCTTTCCTTTGAGTTGTTTTTTTTGCTATCAGTTACAAATTAGTTATTGTACACTTATGCTACCAAATAAAAGTTTAATCTCTTTACTGGTTACTTCTGAACTAGAGAATGCATCGAACGGGTGGATTTACAATAGGCAAATCCATGACTGAGGTTGACAGTGGAAATGATCAGTTAATACATGAAAGCAGCCACAGCTGAAGATACAAAAGCTCACTCGACTGAAATGGACCCTACTCAGGTAATAATTTAATGATCTCGCGATATTATCTGTAGTCCTTATTTCGTTTAATTAGGTTATTTTTATGAAGTTGAAACTCATGGACTGAAGTGTGTAGGCACTCTGCATAACGGTGGAACTAGACCTGCATTACTCAAAATCATCATGCCAGAGATGATTACGGAAGAATAGTTTACTAAGAAATAATTCTCCACTCCAACTTCATCAAAAGAGTTTTCGGACGTAAACAACAACTACAAATATCAATTAAAGGTAAGGAAGTCTCAAATTTCTCAAATATAAAATGCCTTAGGATCAGTGTTATCAAAGGCAAAAAGCGCAAAAAAAGCTCCAAGGTCCGTTGGAGCTTTAAGCGCAAAGCGCAAATAAAGCATGAGCTTTAATAAAAAAAGGCGCAGGACAAAGAAATTGAAAATAAATTATAATAAAGTGAAGTATCAATTATTTAGTGTCGTCTTTTCAGAATTACACTCATTGGCAAGGAAAAGTATGGTTTAGAGCCTTAATGCAACACTGAAGCGCCCACAAAGCGAGGCGAAGCGCTCAACATGTTTTGAGCCTCGCTTCAGGGCTTAAGCGCGCCTTTAACAACACTGCTTAGGATTGATAATACAAAGGGGCTTTAAGCTTGAACGTGCTGAAGAACTCCAACATTTATGAAACAAGACCTTCATATTGTATAAATCAATCTGCTCATTTTAGTTTCTAAAGATTCCCTAATGGTTTATGCAGGTTCTTCTTACAAAAAACTGTTGTCCGTGAAGCTGAAATTATGCTGACTCACCAATGTGATGGTACAAAAAGAGTTTCATTTATGGCACAACATATTTTAACAATTTTGAGTCGAAATGCCCAATAGTTCTATCCTTTTAGTCTATGTTTCAATCATCACTGACCTGGTATAATTTGTGGATCTTTTTTATTTGAAGAAAGCAATATGCGCAGCGTCTTAAGGATTAGCACTGATACGGGAGTGATGATTCACGATGGACAGTCAAGGTTTTCCATTAATGGAAAGCCCATTTGCCATTTGGTTAGGACCTCTACTTTTAGTTAATACAGTGTGGTTCATGTTGGTTGTGTTGCTAAAATCAAGCCCCTTGGTCCTCTTGACAAAGTCTGTCCTCACTTGTGGAATCTCTATTGGTATAGGAGACGAAAAACAAAGTATGCGACACAAATTGCCTTTAACCTTAGATTTTTCTTGTTTAAGAAAAAAAAAAAATGGCAGTTGGACTATAAGTCATGTCATGACTCATGCCCATTGGTAATTTGTGTGAGAAGCATTAGATAGTTTCATTTTGAGGAGTTCAATCGTCGATTGATCAAATACTACTTTTCTAGGCCGTGCTGCAACTTTGAATGTGGCTAAACTAATACAAAGGGCTGTAGGCCTTGCTGTGAGTACTCAGTTCATATTGCAAATAAGTTTCAATGATCTAAATTTTTCTGTCTTTGTTCTTTCCCATATGTTACTTTAAGGAATCTTATTAATAATCTATCCTACTTGGTCAGGCAGTAGAAGGAGCAGATATTTTCTACTTAAATCTTCAACATTCTTGATCCTTTATCTTTGTTTACCCGAAAAATCGGATAACATTAAATTTATGTATGGTTCTAAGGATAGGTAATATCCTTTAATACAAAGATAACAATCCACGTATTTTGTCTATGAGAATAGAAAAGATGAACAGGAAAGTTGGGTAAGATGGAATAAAGCAAGCATAAGGAAATATCTATGTGTATGAGTGAAAGATCTGTCTATTCCAATGTCCTATTTGTTTACAAGGATGCCCTTTTATAAGAGAGGGTCATTGCTCTATCTACAACAAAATATAAAATAATACATATAGTGGAGGACCCATGATGATTTGTCTCCTCCTTGATTCCCGTCAAAATTCTCTATCTTGGTGCGGTTATAACGGCTTTTGTCCGCGAGCTCGATACTGGTTCGAGCTCGGCACTGGACCGAGCCATCGGCCTTGGTCGAAGGTCGATTCTGACCTGGGGATCTCGGTATTCAGCGTACGAGTTGGTCGATTTGCGTATCTTCGATGATCTCTATCTTGCTTCGTAGTCTGATTTGGGTATAAGCTCGATAGTGATGCCGAACAGGTCATTGATTGGTCTTAGAGCTCGATAGTGATACCGAACAGGTCATTGATTGGTCTTAGAGCTCGGAGCTCGACGTCCTTACTTCGTACCCTTGACCGGGCTTGTTATGCAGATATCATTTGATCGATACACCATTATCTCGACCAGTCCGTATGACTGACTAAAATCGGTTTTAACCGTATACAGATAGTCCCCTCGTTTCTCTGAAAAGGATTTAATGAGAAACGATATGATTTCCCACCAGCTCGATCAGATATACACTGACGTTTTCGTCAATCTCGACCATGACGTATATGATAGTTATCCCATCGGTTTGGTTTTATCGAGGCAATTAATGTGTCAGACGGTGGTCGGCCACTTCTGATATTGAACCGTCATAGCTTCAATCTATAAATGGCCTTTCCTTCCACCATTCATCATATTCTCGTCTTCAAACTTCCCAATTTTTCAAGTTCCTCAGAACTCTTCCTTAGAACACCAAAATACCTCCATTCTTTGTCTACGAAATTTTTAAATGGCAAAAACGTCTAAGTCTGTTCCGCAAAAAGAGCCCGCTTCTTCATCTCGACCTTCTGGTGGCGAGGATGTGGGAGAACCCCGCCCTGAGGAATTCATTCTGATTGGGTGTTCGACTGTAGGTGATTTTAAGATTGAAAAGCCTTCTCCGATACCGGGTCGGTGTGAGTCGATGTCGAGGTACCAATGTTCAATTACCGAAAAAGTTCTCGATAAAGTTATACATTAATGTAACTGGGATAATAAACTCGTGGTAATCCCATCGCCCGATGAATCAATTACTACCCACGCCGAAGGGTTCTTAAGTGTTTATACTTATCATTTCATGTTGGGACCCCCGGACCCTGTCGTCGTTGCCTTTTGTAAGAGGTATGACGTGACACTCGGCCAAATCCACCCTTCCTTTTGGAGGATAGTGATTCTTCTTCGATTTTTCTTGAGCAAGGTCGAGGGGCGTATCTTCACCCTCGATCACCTTATGCGCCTTTACAGTCCCCGACTTTATCGAGGAGGGTTGATCAAGCTTGCTCGCCGAGCGACCAAAGCGCCATTCTCGAGCATTGATGAGACTCGGGACCGGGGTTGGATGGGCCGCTTTGTTCGAGTCAGAACTTCAGACCTGATACCAGCCGATGACTTGCCATTTCCCGAGAGATGGAATATGAGTCGTGAGTAAAAGTTTTTCTTTGCTCGTTTTGATTTTGTTGATTGCCTTCTATTTTGTTGATCCATTTTTCGTTCCTAATCACAGCCATAGCTCGAGTGCCGGAACCAATCCCGGACCTTAGACAATGGGTCGAAAGTCTGGTGTTGCAGAGACCATATTCCGAGCGTGCTTGGGTCGAATTATCAAAGGGTCGATGGGAGGGCCGCAGTCATGGTAAATCCTTTTTTGACTTGCTTTTCTATCGGTTTGTATGGTAAATCTCCATCTTCCTTTTTGTAGGACTTGGGAAAGATGTAGTCATGAGGCCCCCATCTGGTGACAAAAAAGTTCCTGTCCTGAAGCAGGTAAATGAAAGGTAAAGAAAAGACGTACCCAGTTCCCCGATTTCAGAGAAGAAGAAACCGGCTAAGAGACCTCGAAAGCTGAAGGGGGGCTCTGGTGTTGTGCTTCCGGAAGTGGTCCACCATTTAAGGGGCGAGCCCGAAGGAGAGGAGAATTTAGCTTGCGTACGGGCTAATGTAGTGATTCAACAGTCTTCTAATTTGGTGGAAGCAAATCAGCGAACCTTGGCTATAATCCCTGAACAAAAAGAAACAGAGATTGTCCCTTTTTCGAGCTAAGATGATAGAAAGGAATACCGAGGGTGGATCTTCTCAGGTAGCAGATGATATTTTAAGGGAAGAGTTCGGGACAGTCGATATTGGCGGATCCCCTCAGATTTCGGATGCCATGATTCGAGAGGCCGTTATGTTGGAGGATCGGTCCTATGAGGGTATTCAAGAGTCGACTGATATCCATGGTTTTCTGGAAGGGCTCGAGTCAGGTTCCTCGGAGGAGGTTACCGGTATTGGTGGAATGGCGGTACCCAAAAAAGCGTCGTGGTCGAGTTTCGCCGAGCCTTCATCGATTTATAAACTGGTGGACCGATTTCCGGCCCCGAGTATCGATCCTGACCGGAGGCGGAAGGTAGTGTTCTCCGTACCTGCGGATACCAAAATCTTTTCTTCCCCCGTAGGGGTTGCCAGTTACCTTCGACCCATGGTGACCGAAGAGGACCAATCAGTGATGAATGCGGTAGGGCCTGCCTGTCTCTTCAACGAGGCCCAACATGCTTTGAATCGGGTAAATCTAATGGCATTTTTGCCGCTTCTTTTACACATAGAGTTGTAGGTGATTTCTAATACTTCTTCTTTTTTTTTTGTTGGCAGGCTTCAGTGTTGCATCATGAAACCTTTCTTCGCACTCGGGAGGAGCATGATGCCGATGTCCGGAGTCTCACTGAGAAGAGTGACTCGTACAAGCTCCTTAGTAAAAATCTTCGAGCAGCCTTGTCAGCGGCCCGGGAAGGACATGAGGAGATGGCTGAGCAGGTATTCTGAATGTTCCATGATAGTGAAGATGAAAAAGAGATAACTACTAATGATCCGATTCTGCAGGTTCGGCAACGGATCGAGCAGATTGGACGGCTTACCTCACAGGTAGATGCGCTACTGGCCGAGGCGGAAGAGTTCAAAAAGTGTATGGATATCCTTGCCTCGAAAAAGGAAACCGTTGAAGCTCAGTTGGAGCTGTCCGATGCCCAACTTCGATCGGCGAAGGAAAACGCTTCGGAGCTGATCGAAAAGATGAAGGAGCTTCAGCATCGGTTGGATTTGGCCACTTCAGATAAAGCAAATTCGGCCAAAGAACTTGAAGTGGCCAGATCTGAGGTGATCGAGGCCAATAAAAGAGCTGATGCCAAAGTGGCTCAGTTCAGGATTGATGTTGAGGTTAATAAAGCCAAAGATGAGAGCATGGTTGAACATGCAAAATGGCAAGCTCGGAGAGAGGTTCTCGAGGAGGTAAGAGCTCAGGGCTTCGACATTGGGGCCGAGATTGAAGTCGCCAGGGCGGAAGAGAACCAAGCTCGGAGGTTGGCCTTTCCCGAGGAGGACTTCGATGACTCGGGGGAGTCTGAAGATGAGGATGATGCTGAAAATTCAGCCTCCGGTGAAGATTGAGTCATTTAGGGCCTTAGGTCGTTTTGATGCGTTCTTTCGGTATCGCTTTCGGTTTTTGTATAAAGAACTTCTTTTTTGCAGCGTAGATGTCTTTGTAAAACATATGTAAATATAAATCTCTCTTCCTTTTGAAGAGAATTATCCTTTCGAGTGAAATAGGTAGTTTGAATTTTACTCTCTGTTGCCTTGTGGATAGTCCCCTTTGCTTTGAAGGGCTAGAACATCCTTCAGCTTTTAAATAGTCAATTGTTCGTTTGAATTCGGAGTTATGAGTAGCTTAACTCAAAATAATGTAGCCCGTAGGCGTAATAGTCAAGTGAAGTGCTTGATCGAACTCGAGATAAAAGTAGTCCGTAGACTTAGTAGTCGAGTGAACGACTCGGACTTGAAATAATGTGGCATGTAGGCTTGATGGTCGAGTGATTTCTTGGTTAAACTCGAAAATAAAAATAGCCCGTAGGCTTAGTGGTCGAGTGAATGATACGAACTTGAAATAATGTTGCCCATAGGCTTTAATGGTCGAGTGAGTGCTTGCTCGGACTCGAGATAAAAGTAGCCCGTAGGCTTTACAGTCGAGTGAATGATTCGAACTCGAAATAATGTTGCCCGTAGACTTTAATTGTCGAGTGAGTGCTTGCTCGGACTCGAGATAAAAGTAGCCCGTAGGCTTTACAGTCGAGTGAATGATTCGAACTCGAAATAATGTTGCCCGTAGACTTTAATTGTCGAGTGAGTGCTTGCTCGGACTCGAGATAAAAGTAGCCCGTAGGCTTTACAGTCGAGTGAATGATTCGAACTCGAAATAATGTTGCCCGTAGACTTTAATTGTCGAGTGAGTGCTTGCTCGGACTCGAGATAAAAGTAGCCCGTAGGCTTTACAGTCGAGTGAATGATTCGAACTCGAAATAATGTTGCCCGTAGACTTTAATTGTCGAGTGAGTGCTTGCTCGGACTCGAGATAAAAGTAGCCCGTAGGCTTTACAGTCGAGTGAATGATTCGAACTCGAAATAATGTTGCCCGTAGACTTTAATTGTCGAGTGAGTGCTTGCTCGAACTCGAGATAAAAGTAGCCCGTAGGCTTTACAGTCGAGTGAATGATTCGAACTCGAAATAATATTGCCCGTAGGCTTTAATGGTCGAGTGAGTGCTTGCTCGGACTCGAGATAAAAGTATCCCGTAGGCTTTACAGTCGAGTGAATGATTCGAACTCGAAATAATGTTGCCCGTAGGCTTTAATGGTCGAGTAAGTGCTTGCTCGGACTCGAGATAAAAGTAGCCTGTAGGCTTTACAGTCGAGTGAATGATTCGAACTCGAAATAATGTTACCCGTAGGCTTTAATGGTCGAGTGAGTGCTTGCTCGGACTCGAGATAAAAGTAGCCCGTAGGCTTTACAGTCGAGTGAATGATTCGAACTCGAAATAATGTTACCCGTAGGCTTTAATGGTCGAGTGAGTGCTTGCTCGGACTCGAGATAAAAGTAGCCCGTAGGCTTTACAGTCGAGTGAATGATTCGAACTCGAAATAATGTTACCCGTAGGCTTTAATGGTCGAGTGAGTGCTTGCTCGGACTCGAGATAAAAGTAGCCCGTAGGCTTTACAGTCGAGTGAATAGACAGATCTTTCACTCATACACATAGATATTTCCTTATGCTTGCTTTATTCCATCTTACCCAACTTTCATGTTCATCTTTTCTATTCTCATAGACAAAATACGTGGATTGTTATCTTTGTATGAAAGGATATTACCTATCCTTAGAACCATACATAAATTTAACGTTATCCGATTTTTCGGGTAAACAATCTTATTTAATTCCTTCCTTATAAGTTGTCTCAACTCATTCATCCATTTTTCTACTTATATATAAGCCACTAAGAAATTTAGTGTGACAGAGTTTTGGAATCCAAAGGATAATAATAAACCAGTTCCAGAGGTACTCATATTTTCTTAGTTTGCTTATAGATCCGTACGCAAAAAAAGAAAAAGAAAAAAAGAAGACCGTGAGTTGAAGTTGATCATCTTTTCTTGGATTCTTCTTTGATTAGGTAATTGCTGAGATGACTGATGGCAGAATAGACATGAGTGTTGAATGCACTGGGCATATTGATGCTATGATTTCAGCATTTGAATGTGTCCATGATGTATGTTTTCTACCGTCAAATTTCCTTAGTTTATGTTCTTATTACTATATATATTTATTGGAACTGCATCCTAATGAAACTTGAATAATATTCAAGGTTGGGGTGTGGCTGTTCTTGTTGGACTACCCCATAAAGAAGCTGTCTTTAAGACACCCTATGAACTTGTTGAATGGCAGGATCTCAAGGGAGCATTCTTCGAAAACTACAAGCCCCATTCTGATCGCCCTTCTGCTGTTGAGAAATATATGAACAAGGAACTTGAATTGGAGAAATTCATCACTCATAAATTCCCATTTGCTGAAATCAATAAGGCATTTGACTTAATGTTGAAGGAAGAAGGCCTTCCATGCATCTGCCGATACGTGAGTGTCATTTTAAACTTGGTATAACTACAAGGAAAATTCAACATTCATTTATCTCTTATCTAACTACATCTTTTTTATGTAGTATTGATACTTTTAGTACAAATTTACCTAACTACTTGTATTGTTTTCTTCCGTCACTTGCATTAAAGTACTACTTCTATTGGCAAACCAGCTAGAGAAAATAAAATATTTGTAATTACAAATATGAAATATCTTTCTTTTTTTTCAAGTTATTACACTTGCAGTGTATATATTTAATTTATTCTTCAATCTTGATGTAACTTCTTTTAAATCTATTTACACAAACTAATCGTATAATCTGGTACATACCAATTGTGTTACCTAAAAATATTGTAGAGATTATCACCGTCTGCATAGCCAACATGGAGAATTCAAATGCAAAAAATAGTATTAATAACAACCCTAAATAGCTGTTGGGCCCGGGCATACCCTCACTAGTTCTCTTATTATTATAGAAGCGGCAGTTGAGCTTCATCAGGAGTTAGTGTCATCAACATAGGCTTTTATATTTTGCCACTATTTTTCTATATTATTACGTTGCATGCCATAAGAAAATTTAGTGAATAAAAACAACTTGTCATGCAATTTGAAGGGCCACTTCTATAGGTAAAATAGCTCTAAAAGTTGTAGGCTTTTGCCTCTTCTGCTACTTTTCCCCTTGACAGCTGGAGGTAACTTTGGTGCTAATCTATCTAAAAATTTATACGAGGTTTATTTTCCCCTGTTCTTCTTCTGCTGATCTTGGTAATATTGGTCGTTTACACAGGTAAATGTTCTTCTTTCTCACAAATTTGTGCAGCAAGGGGTTTCACTCAGAAGAGTTGTACCATAATTGGTAATATAAGTTTTCCTCAATTAGTTGCCTTTTATGCTATTCGGTCACATCTCTCTCTTAATTTCTCTGTATCATGGGATTTCTCAGTTGTGTAATTTGTTGCATTTTCCTGTGTGAAAGGGCTGGTCTTGGTGTAATGTATTGTAAGATTAGGATTTCGTTTTGGGAAAAAATGGTGGATGCAGGTTTGGGAATTTGAGAAATTGATAAAATTTGGAGTTTTATCTGCTTCGTCCTCAATAATCCAGAAAGAGGATTGTGATTCCTGTAGTAATAGGCCCAAAGTTAACACCTTCTCACTGTAAGACCTGCTTCGGCACTTTCATTTGTAGTCTTTATCGTTATTTTTGTTTGAATATTGTTATTGTATAGTAACATAAAATCGTCTTGGTATTCTGTTGTTCCCTAATTTAGTCAACATAGAGAAAGCTAAGGGTCTATTAATCATGAAATGCATCAGTTTGCCATTGCAGATCGGAACAACAACAACCCAGTATAATCCCACTAGTGGGGTCTGGGGAAGGTAGTGTGTACGCAGACCTTACCCCTACCCTCGGGTAGAGAGGCTGTTTCCAAATGACCCTCGGCATCCTTCCCTCCAAGAACTCCCCACCTTGCTCTTGGGGTGACTCGAACTCACAACCTCTTGGTTGGAAGGTTGGAAGTGGAGGGTGCTTACCATCAGAGCAACCCACCAGATCGGAATTGCTCTTTATTCTAACTATGTAGAAGAGCCCTAGAGCAAGCAGGAGAGCGTGGTCATCTCTGCTTGCCGACATGAAGGCAGTTAGGTATTTTCATCTGCCTTTTGTGCTATGCGAAATTTCCCTGCGCTTCCGTACATCAACACGTAGCTAAAGTTGGTTGACCATGCTGTCTATGATATAACAACACACAGAAAGCGGTAACCTACGGAGATTTTTGAACTTCTTCCGCGTAACCTCTCTGTTGTCTCTTCCCCGTGCCTCCCTATTTTCTGCTTTATTTCTTGATTTCAGTCCACCTATTCTCCTTCTGCCAATATCAATACCGCTGGTGGGGCTTTCTCCATTACTGCCTCCGTGAATTGACTGGAAGTGACATCTTTCCTGCTCGCCACCGGGCTGCCGTGTCTTCCATGCTCAAAGAGAATAGATATTCAATTTGTTGACTTTCTCTTCTTGATCCATCCAAGTAGTTTCTCATCTATGTTGTTATACCACAGACAGACTTGACGCTGTATGACTTGAAAGCCTCAGCAACTGGGAAAACTGTTTGTTGCGACCAAGACTTCTGCACTGATATGTTTAATGCTCCCTACTAAGATTGCAAAGTGGGAGCACCCTGTGAATATCAGGTTACTTACGGAGACGGCAGCTCAACTTCTGGATACTTTGTAAAGGATTACATTCATTTTGATCAAGTGTCTGGAAATCTTAAAACCAGATCAATGAATGGGTCAATAGCATTTGGGTAGTTTTCTCTTTATGATTTACATCTATTTATGCTAAATGTTGCCAAATGAATTCATGATTGACTTGGATGACTACTATAGGGGAATCTGTTGTTCAATAGCTTTTCTTTGGTAGCCACTGTTTTACTTCATCGAGTTCTACTACCCTATCTTATTTTCTTGTTGTCCAAACAATATTCGAAATCTGCTTGTGTTTACATAGATTCTGTTGCAGTTACTTGGTAAGAGAAACAAATAACAAAATTTGTTTCTTACACCTGAAAAAGATAGATTTGTTGTAGTAGCAGCATCTGGGCACTGTTGCTTCAAGTATAAATGAAATATATGCTGCTGTGCATATAATGTAGATATTTAAATCTAGATGAATGGCAAGGGTTAATTTAAAACCTTTCTCTTGAGCTGGAGACCATGGGAAGGAGATTTTTAAAATAAGAATTATTTAATGTCTCAGTCTCAGCCATATCATCATAAATAAGTTCCCTATTGAGGAAACGTGAAAAGTAGTTTGATGCACACATTTGATTATGTAAGTCATAAAGCTCTCTAAAACAGAGGTACCACTGGAATGGTAAAGCACTATATGTAGCGTTGTATCATGAATAATTCATCAGTGTACAGAGTAATAAGACAAGGTGCAGAAAAAAAGGGAAACTCTTCCTAACTCAATTTTCATGTATTGTTTGCCAATCCTATTTTCATTAAGTGAATGGACTATTGTATGGGTTTGTGAAACAATTTCAGTAGTATAGTCTCTTAGACTATATCACCTGTTCTACCCATCACTGGTGAATTCAATACATTGAAGTTTCTGATGGCATGTAATATGTGTTTCTGCAATTCTGTATCCTGAGCATAATAAAGTTGTACTTCCAGATTAGATTGGTGTACTGTCATGTTTAGCTTCTTCGCTATCTCCTTCCCTCATTTTCCAACGGAAAAGCAGTACCAACAGCAGAAAATGGGTTGCACTTTTCTTTATTATATCCAATTAAATAACTTCTTTCCTAGCTGATATGTTTCAGTGGTTTGATTTTTTTTTGTCTTCTCTTGTAATTATTAATTTTGTTTTGTCACTATATATTATGTGTGGTTTCTTAAATGTAAATAATGCTACTCAAGTGTGTGATATCGTATACTCTTTTCAGCAAGTAATTTATCTCGTGATGACAGGTATGTAGCTTACATGTTTTTTATCGAAGATAGGTCTACTTATGAGTGCTTTGATTCTCTCTTTACAGCTCTTTGGTCGACCTCAATGCTAATGGTGATCCCCAAGGTTCAACGAATGAATGAAACTATGATCGTACCCGGATAGAGATGATGGTCTTCCTCTGATGTCTCCAAGCCTGCCATAATAGAATAGATAGTTCGGTTTGGAACTACTCATGATTCTAACCGTAATAGAAAGAGCATATGCAGGTTGTACTACAGCTTGCGCTGACGGTTCCAAAGATGTATATGATGGATGCATAATAGCTGCCCATGTTTGTGCTAATAGCAGGATCTATAATGCAACTGAATGGTTTATCTGATATAAGGTTTCAATTTTTCTAGACGTGGAATGGAATTGGTCTGGCTAATGAAAAGAACTTGTTGTTACAACTATAGGGTCCAACTTGGCAAGTTTTCTTTAGATACCATTGAAACAGAACAAATTTCAGTCAAAAGTTGTTACCACATGCTGGATTCTAGCAGCGACGGGGTATTATGTCCTTGGGAAAAGGTTTGGAGAAGCAAGGCTCCTTTGAAGGTTGCTTGTTTCTCTTGGATTGTTGCTCGGGAGGCTTGTCTTACACAATCGAACCTCCAAAAGAGGGGGTTTCAACTGTTCAGTAGATGTCCATTGTGTGAAGAGCATCCGGAAGAAGTTGGCCATCTCTTCTTGCATAGTAGGGTCACTAGGCAGCTGTGGAATATGTTTCTGGTAATTTTGGGCATGAGCTGGACCATGCCAAAATCAATTGTTGAGCTCTTGCAAGGTTGGAGCAGAGAGGGGATTAGTAAGAAATCTCTAAGAACTTGGAATACCATACCTCAAGCTATTTGGTGGACTGTCTGGCTTGAAAGAAACAATAGAATTTTTGAAGGCACATCGAGCAATATTCACAGCCTTAAACAGAGATGTATTTTTTATTTAGCTTTGTGGTGCAATCTGAGAACTGAACATGATGTAGATGGAATGCTAGATACAATTGAGGGTTTGCACAACTTGTAATTATGCCCGATGCACTGGCTTAGTGCATAAAATTATAATATCTTTAATTACTTATCAAAAAATAGTGTGGTTATTCTGCTGGTTTGCAGTATTTATAGATCTACTATTCTTGTTTTATGCTTTATGCACTACATATATTCTTTTATGCCTTTGTAAGAAATACTTACATTTGGAATACATATTTGCACCAAAAAAATCTAAAAGAGTGCTACGCCAAGTTATCTTTGTTGTTGAATGACTATAAGCACAAGTATATAGACCTCTTAATTTCTAGAATTGTATTCTACTGCAATGTAGATCAATAACTCTCAACCCATTAGCAAGTATACACTGCTATACTTTCAGCAGAGAAGATACCAACTCCATTCATATCCTGATATGTTTTTTCATTGCTTAGGAAATACTATCTCATCGACTTATGTGGCAAAAAGCATTAGATGTTAGTTTTATATCTCCAATGGTAAAACACATAACTTCTTCCATATTGCAAATGTTCCTGCTTGGAAAATGTTAACCGATCTTACAAGTGATTTTTGTCTTCGTCACAGAGAAATACTTTTTAAACAAGAGTTACCATAGTACTCTTTACCCTATCAAACAGTAATTCTTTACCCTATCAAACAGTAATTATCAAAATAAAACAAGCTCTAATCCAATGTGTTGGGCCCAGACAAGCCCGGGCCAATCCCATCTAGTATATTAGAAGGGACAGTTGAGTTCCTTGAAGTGCCTGTTTCATCAACATGCCTGCTTTTCTGGCATTCCACGTTCTTTGAGTGGATTTGACGCATACAAAAGTTAGCTGTAATTTAGTCTACATCTTCTGCTTGGAGCCTTGGACACATGTCGTCATTGTTCAGAGGCCAGTTTCTTTTCCTATTTTAACCATTTGTTACATTGGACCTCTCTTAGGTTTTCCTTCTCTAAATGATGTCACAACTGAGCCTATTTTGGATATAAGAGAATAATAAAATGAATTGCAATTAATACTCCACTTGAAATGAAAAGATTCCGCGTGCCTTTGCCCTTCTTTTGTTTAAAAATATCAATTAATGGTCATTGAAGGACTAAGATATTGTAGCCGATTATATTAATTACAAACAAGGGCAAAAATATTACTTTATGATAAATTTAAGAGCTACTTCTACCATCAATTCTTTGCACAATTACTCCAATTTCGCATGGTACAAGTAACTCTTGGAAATAAAAAGAGTTTTGAGGATATAAAAATATACTACTGAAAAGGGAACAGAACTAATAAATTATAAATGAAGAAATAAATATGTAAAGATCAGATCCTGACCAAAGTTATGATTTATTTCCCCTCACAGCAGAAAAATTAGAATCTAGAAAAGAACAAAAGTGAAGATCAACAAAGAAAAAAGGAAATTGAAATAGAAAAACAAAATAAAATCCAACATCATAGGCCTTGCGGTAACAGTTGATCGAGCCATAAAAAGGGCGATGAATTTTAACGCAGGAGTTTTGGAACTTAAAATTTTAAAGCACAAACTATAGATTCTAACTTTTACTGTTACATTTTAAAACTGTATAATTTTAATCTTAAATAATAAAACATATGAACACTAAATATAAACTTTTTATCTTAAGCTAAAAATACTACGATAACAAAAGTTTTCATTTAAGAGATAAATATAAAAGAAGTCAATAATATTTATAAAATAAAAGAAACTTTATCTTTGAGTATAATCCTATATATAAAAGACAATGAAATTTCGTGTACGAAAATTGATATTAAAAGAAGAACTTCTTTGTCAAGTACCCAGTAAATATATGTAAGGACCTTCCGTATATTATTTATATAGTTGGTGAATCACAAATTTTCAAGCTGAGATCGAATATCTGTCGAAGAGCATAAATTTTTATGCATAATATGAATGACAATCAAATAAAATTAACATGCATCTATAAAATGCACCAGACAATTATCCAACAATTAAACAAAAATACAAGAGAAATAATACGCAATGCAGTAGGCACTCATTCCACCAAAAGAATTCAAAAATCCCATAATTTTAAACAGAGAATATGTTTTTATCTATCCTTTCTAAAGGATAAGAACATAAATATAAATCCTCTGCCCAAAGCCACCCATCGGCATTCCAACTTGTACCTCGAAAAACAAAGAAGAGATCGATCGAGCAAATAGTTTACCCAATTTAAGATATTTCAATCCAGCAACACCTACGCATGGAAAATATGAAAATTAAGAATATTAAACACAGGAATGTGTAGAAAAGGTGGGATAAGGAAAAGGAGAAACATGTAAAACAAATGTCACCTAATAACTGTAAATGGCAACTGCCTGCACATAAACACATCAGGAAGATCGAGAGAAGAGTAAAGAGATAAATGAGAATCGCAGAGGCCGACATTTAGCCGAGCCTTCCAACTCGACCTAACTGGGGAATGAGTTCGAATTGAGTTTTAACGTTCCAATGCTGGAAAAAAGGGGGATTCTTAAAATTATTTTGTATCTACTATTCTAATAAGTATAAGTTGATCATATTTAGGAAGCTTTTATAAAAGAATTAAAACAAATGAAATATATACTGTGAAACAAAAGTTTGAAATAATTTCAAATTATATTGACAAAAACTATTTTACCCAACTATGTTGATTAATGCCACTACTATGGATGAAGTACACAAAGTGTAATCTTTCGCTTGCCCTGTGCAACACTTTTAGCTTTTGACAATGAAGTTTTGCATATGAAGCAAGTAGAGGTCAAACGTTAAAAGACCACCGGCTTTATTTTTCTTTGAAGGAAATATCTTTTAGTCAATTTTTCTTCTAAAGAGGATCCACAAGTCGGCAGACAGAAAACCAGACGAACCTCTAGGTTTCTATTTCAAAGACTTTGTTATGTAGTTCACCAGGTGCTGCTGACGTTGAACCTAAGACCAAATTAGATGACCCTTAGGTGGCACAAAATGGTGGCAAGTAGTATAAAAGTAAGTGTAGAAGATGCAGTACATCTCTTTCTTTACCCAAAGCACAAGGTAGAGGATGACCCTTAGACGTATTAAAAGCTACATCGAAGAGGAAGCATAGAGGAAATTGATTATTTAAAATGGGAGATAACTCTGCGAGACAAGGTGAAAAACATACTGAACGAAAAATCGTATCTTCTAACCTGGATGCAGAATATAAGAAGTGTTCGTAGAGCATTCAGCTGGATCCATTAAACCAGTCAAGCGATCCACAATTATATTCTCAGGAAGTTTACGTGTCTTTGACTCTTGGTATTTAAGTCGACGTTGTAGCAGCAACTTTTGCTTTTTCTCTGCTAACACAGCTTTGTATTTTTCACGTCGATTGATATTCCTATATGTTTCTGAGAGGGTGTTGTAGACAATAAATTTGCGTCGAGAAAATAAAATCAAGACCGAAAAATATCGCAACTTTCATAGTATTTTATTTTAAATATTTGAGTGTTACAATCCCTATGAATTCTCTCATTCTTCTTTCCAATAGAAAATAAATTCAAGGGCCTTCAAGCTTGATCTTGAATCTATATTGTTTCCACGAACGATGATCTTTAGTTCAACCAGCACGAACTTTGATTTGAACTCGTACTCCTTGACTCTTGATTTGTTCTTCGTTCTTGAGCTTGAACTTGATTTGTTCTTCGTTCTTGAGCTTGAACTTGACTTCTTGAACTTGAACTTGATTGCTTGGAGCTTGAAACTTGTGGAAGAATTTGCAGTGTTTGATCCACGAGCTCTTTCTTGCTTTTTGTTATAACTTCTGGTGTGTTTTCTGAGTTATGAAGACCCCTTTTATAGTTGTGGAAGGGAGGAGTTGTGATAAGAACAAACTCTTTCCGACCAATCAAATTGAAGTGTGACATGGCCGCATTTGATTGGCCAGAATATGTCACTTGCACACGTGGCGCGGTTTCATTGGCCTTTTAATTTGACTTGGCATGCCTTGTCATTTTGACACGTGGCATGATCCTATTGGCTCTTCCGTTTTACTTGGCGTGCCACGTCATTTGACACGTGGCACTGGGCCTCTAGGAAGATGACATCTTGGGCCAAATGTAGTGGGCTCATCACTTTAGCTCAACTAAATGGGCCAGCCCAATGGATTAAGACTTATTTATTTAATCCATATATGTTAGACTTATATAATTAATTCAATTATATTAGCCTAATAAATTTATTTGAATTAATATATCTTGAATTTAAAATATAGTCCAAATTATTTTACGGATTTAATTTCAATAAAATTTATATGCCTATAAATACCCCCTACTTCAAGGCTCGTCGAGATATAAATTTTAAAGACTAGACTTGAAGAACGATTATTTGGATGTACTTCCTCCACGTGGTAGCTTGAGAGACACTAATTCTCTTTGATTTGAATGTTCTCAGAGCATGTGGCAATTTATAAATTATTGCCCATGAAGTAACTCACGAATATATCTAAATCGGATGGCTACTTTGTTATTAACGCCAATATCAGTTTCTTGCATTTAAATTCTTTCACAAGTAGGATAAGGTATTGAACATTAAGCTTCAATTGTTTGGTCAATTGTAGAATCATTACATCTTGTCTCCCTTGTTAAGAACAAATTCCCTGTTAATTTGACATGTAAAGGGATCAAAAGAATCTATTCTTTTTACTCGAAAAAGGAAAAGTTTAAGCCACCTCTATCCTTAACGAGTGCAAATCCCTTTCGAAGACTAATTATCGCGATTCCCACATCGTGATAAACTGTTTTGGACAACCAACATCTGCTTCTATATATAGCACCTTGCTCATTTATTATAAACACTAAGACGCATCGTCTCAAGCCTTTTCACGTCTGTTGTTTTTTTACAGGTAATGCTTTTTTCTTTTTCTGCGTCTTGTTCGTCTTTTTTGTTTTTCTTTTTTGTAGGTCAGGCGAGAAGAATATGTTCTTGTTTAACAAGATTATTCACGCATGAAGAAGGCGGTCTTAGGGTGTAAGGGATGGGTACTCATCCCGGATGTAAGGATGGGTACTCATCCTTGCCCGAATATCGAAGAGATTACTGTCATGGTCCAATTATCGGAGAGATTACTCTCAAGCTGACCTGACTACCAGAGAGATTACTCTTAATGTGGCTCGACTACCGGAGAGATTACTCTCAATGTGGCTCGACTACCGGAGAGATTACTCTCAATGTGGCTCGACTACCGGAGAGATTACTCTCAAAATGTGGCTCGACTACCGGAGAGATTACTCTCAAAATGATCCAACTATCAGAGAGATTACTCTCAATGTGGTTCGACTACCGGAGAGATTACTCTCAATGTGGCCCGACTACCGGAGAGATTACTCTCAAAATGTGGCTCGACTACCGGAGAGATTACTCTCAAAATGATCCAACTATCAGAGAGATTACTCTCAATGTGGTTCGACTACCGGAGAGATTACTCTCAATGTGGCCCGACTACCGGATAAATTACTCTCAATGTAGTCCGACTACCGGAGAGATTACTCTCAATGAAAATTATAGTTTCTTTTAAGGACAAACCCACGAAGAGGCCAACTTAAGGTACGAAGGGACTTATATGTCCACCTTAAGATTGGAAAGTTATAAAGCTTCAACACGAAGACGACATTGACTTGAACACTTGGAAAACTTTGAAGATTTGACGGACTTTGCAGACTTCAACTCGAAGAGTGGTTGACTTTTAAAATTCAACTTGAAAAATTAGTAGACTTGAAGACTTCAACTTGAAGATTTGGAGGGCTTAAACAATTCAACTTTAAGACCGGCGAATTTGAAGACTGAAACTTAAAGACCGACGGACTTGAAGACTTCAACTTGGAGACTTGGAGGGCTTAAATATTTCAACTTGAAGAGTGGCGAACGTGGAGACTTCAACTTGAAGACCGACGGACTTGAAGATTTCAACTTGAAGACCGACGGACTTGAAGACTTCAACTTGAAGACTTCAAGGGCTTAAATATTTCAACTTGAAGAGTGGTGAACGTGGAGACTTCAACTTGAAGACCGACGGATTTGAAGATTTCAACTTGGAGACTTCAACTTGAAGACTGACGGACTTGAAGACTTCGAGGGCACTTAAATATTTCAGCTTCTCTTTTGCATTACATTGTCCGACTTTTATCTTAGTCGCATAATTTTCAGTTTTACGCGCTTGTAACAAAAGATTTATATCTTGTCTTGGGAGAGTCCAAATAATGAACCGTTTGATTTCTCGAAAATTAGACTTTAATATCTAAAATATATAATAAAAATTAGAATCAAACACTTTCAGAATCACCCAGATAATATTTTTTTGAAATCAACTTTAGATTCCACCACGTTGAAAATTTTAGATTTGCGCAGTCTCACCAAAAATATCATATCTTGGTGTAGAAAAGTCAAAATCACGAACCGTTTGATTTTTTGAAAACTTAACTTGCAAATATATAACATATCCAAAATTAAAGATTTAATTCCTTAAGTATAGTATCAGATAATAGTTCTAAATAAATATTAAATTCTGACGCGGTGACGATTTCAGATTTGCATGACTTCACCAAAACTTTTGTATCTTGATGTAGGAGCGTCGAAATCACGAACCTTTTGATATATTGGAAACTTAATTCCAAATCTATAACATATCCAAAATTAAAGATTTAATTCCTTAAGTATAGTATCAGATAATAGTTCTAAATAAATATTAAATTCTGACGCGGTGACGATTTCAGATTTGCATGACTTCACCAAAACTTTTGTATCTTGATGTAGGAGCGTCGAAATCACGAACCTTTTGATATATTGGAAACTTAATTCCAAATCTATAACATATCCAAAATGCAAAATTTAATGCCTTAATGATAGTTTCAGATAATATTTCAAAGTCAATATTATATTTTGACACACCGACGATTTCAGATTTGCGTGACTTCGCCAAAAGTTTTGTATCTTGAAGTAGGGACGTCGAAATCACGAACCGTTCGATTTCTTGGAAACTAAACTTCAAAATCTAAAATATCCAAAATGTAAAATTTAACGCCTTAAGGATACTTTCAGATGATAGTTTGAAGCCGACTTGGGTTTCTGATATGCCGACAGTTTCAAATTAGCGCGACTTCACCAAAATTTTTGTATATTGGTGTGGAAGCCCTGAGATTGTAAGTCCCTTTTATTTGTCAGAAATTGAAATTCAAGAGCTACATTCTCACCAAATGTCTTGGGTTCAAGTCTTACTGAATTTGAAACGCCGCGAAGGCTCACCAAAAAAAACTTGAAGGTTTGGCGAACATGAAGGCATAGCGAATCCCCGGACTTCAATGCAAATGCTTGGCAACCTCCTAAAAGAGATTAATCATTTTATTGAAGACACCAATTTGCCATTGCATCTTGCCCTCTTTAAATCAAATGGGATCCAAAATTTAGCAGAAGAATGGTATCTCAGCTCGATTTTCAAGAACCGGTTGAATGGATTACTTTCCATCGTACTTCATTCGGACAACGATTGGGGGATTATGTATCTTTTGAACTTATGTGACTGAACTCAGAATGAAACTCTAAGGTACCTACGTATCTTAGTGAAGAGGATCAAGTCATACCGTAGTTCAGAATGAGTGATTTTTTCCCTTTTTCTTTTTATATGTCCTAACTTTTGCCTAGGCTGCCTCTTTCGAGGTTTTCAACCTAGCAGACTTTCTTTTGTGTGGTCCGTACACAGTTTAGACTCATGCGGGCTAGGAGTGTAGAAACATGCAGTTTAGGCTCATGCGTCAAGGAGCGTTCCAACTTCAAGGATAATATTTCTTCAAAAACGTGCCATTGATAAGGCCGATTCTCATGCCATCTGCATCAATCAGCTTGTAAGCCCCACTTGAATAAGCTTCTTGCACGACATATGGCCCATCCCATTTTGAAGTGAACTTCCCTACAGGTTTATGGGAAGTAATAATGGGTCATGGCAAGGACTTGATCTCCTACTTGAAAGGATCTTGGGCGAACTCTTTTATTGAAGGCACGAGACAATCGAGCTTGATAATATTAAAGACTCTGTTGAGCTTCCAACCTTTTCTCATCAAGAGCCTCCAACTCTGCTAATCGAAGTCGAGCATTTTCTCCATCAGTGATGCCTTTTTGAATAGCTAATCGTAATGAATTTATTTGACGCTCGAGTGGCAAGACGACTTCAACTCCATAAACGAGTGTATAAGGGGTCGCTTGTGTTGACGTGCGGTGAGTTGTCCTATATGCCCACAGAGCTTCCTCCATACGGTCATTCCAATCCCGTTTGGATTTGGAGACGACTTTCTTTAATAAGTTGCATAGAGTCTTGTTGAATGCCTCGGCTAGACTATTGGCGGTAGCATTGTACATAGAAGAGTTACATTGCTTGAAGCCAAAGAGTTCACAAATCTTGTTTATCAACCTATTGTCGAACAACTTGCCATTATCCCTTATTATGTAACGAGGAATGCCAAAGAGATAGATAATGTTTACTCGGATGAAACTTGCAACATTTTCCTTCTTTACTTCCTTAACAGCAACAACTTCAGCCTATTTTGAGAAGTAGTCAGTTGTAGCCAAGATGTATAGGTGCCCACCAGAAGACTTTGGCAGTGGTCCAACAACATCCAATCCCCAAGCGTCAAATGGCCAGGATGCAACAATCGGGTGCAACACTTCATGAGGTTGATGAATGAAATTCGCATGGAATTAACAAGCCTTGCATCTTCGAGCATAGTCCAAGCAATCTTTTACCATCGTTGGCCAATAATATCCCATCCTTTTTATATGGAAGTGAAGCTTTGGTCCATACTGGTGTGACCCACATACCCAGAATGTGCCTCTTGCAAAGCTTGGAGTGCTTCTTCTTCCTCTAAGCATCGCAAGAGTACTCCCTTGAATGACCTTCTGTATAGAGTATCTTTGTAGTAAAGGAAGCGAGGTGCACGACGACGGATTTCAGTCCTTCTGCTCGGATTTTCTGGAAGTATCCCATAGCATAAGTAGTCGATAATGGGTTGTCGCCATTCTTCTTTCTCAACTTCAGAAACAACGACAAGATGCTTGAGTTCATTTTCTCCACCTTCAGTTTTATTTGGCAGCGGTACTACCCATTTTTGGCAGACAGTAACTTGCGCTTGATCAAGCAGGGTTAACGATGAAGCTAGGGAAGCTAAAGCATCATCCTTCTTATTTTCTTTCCTTGGCACATGCTGAATAGTCACATCACCGAGCCACCCCATTAAGTTTTTAGCGTAATCATGATATGGGCGTAGTTCAGGCTTCTTGACCTCGTAACTACCTAAAAGCTGATTGACCACTAACTGGGAGTCACCAAAGACTTGCAATTGCAATTTCTTCATATCAACGGCCATTTCAAGCCCAAGTATTAATGCTTGATACTCATCAACATTGTTGGAACAGAGTTGTGTCAAGGTGAAAGAGTAGGGCAAGACTTCACCTTGGGAAGTGACAAATACTACGCCAGCACCAGCTCATCCACGATGCGCAGCACCATCAAAGTACATCTTCTATGGAGGTTGAACTTCAACGACCATTGCGTCCTCATCAGTTAGCTCCCAGTCATCAGGTATCAGATGATCTGCCAATGCTTGTCCTTTTACAGCCTTTTGAGGGATGTACAAAATCTCGAATTGTTGAAATTGGAGGTACCATCTCGCTAGTCGATCACTAAGAACAAGTTTTGATATCACGAACTTGATGGGATTTGCTTTAGAAACAAGGCGGACAACATGAGCTTGAAAGTAGTGCTTCAACTTTTGAATTGAGAAGACTAGCGCCAAACACAACTTTTCAATTGGCGAATAATTCAGCTCGTTTGGTGTCATCATCCTTCTCAAGTAGTAAAGAGAGTTTTCTTTCTCCTCACTATTTTCTTGGGCCAACAGTTCTCCAACAGACCTTTCTTGCGCCGCAATGTATAATATCAATGGCTTTCCAGGTATGAGAGCTGCTAAAACTAGAGGTTTCATCGAGTAGGTTTTGATACTTTCAAAGGCATTGCTACAGCTTGGTCCCATTTGAAAGGGACACCTTTCTTCATAAGGCGACTGAATGGTTGGCACCTCCCAGCTAGGTTTGAGATGAATCTCATAAGGTACGCTAACTTTACTTGTAGACTTTTCAATTCGTGAATATCTCGAGGCTCAAGCATTTCCAAGATTGCATCTACTTTGGCTTGATCAATTTCAATCCCCCGATGTCGAACAATGAAACCAAGGAACCTTCCGGAAGTAACTCTAAAGGCGCATTTCAATGGATCCATTCTAAGTTGGTACCTCCGGAGCAACTCAAACACCATTCTCAAGTCTTTCAAGTGGTCGCCCTTCTCTCTTGATTTTACCACCAAGTCATCAACATAGCATTCGACATTCTTGTGGAGAAGATCGTCAAAACTATTCTGCATACACTACTAGAAATCCGGTAAAAACCGACCAACGTTGGTCGGTAATGGCCAAAACCCGATCAAAACGCGGCCATTTACGTGTGGACGGTATTTTTGTGATCGGAAAGGCATACCGACCAAAGTTGGTCGGAAATTACCGCCAACTTTGGTCGGTATGCCTTTCCGATCACAAAAATACCGTCCACACGTAAATGGCCGCGTTTTGATCGGGTTTTGGCCATTACCGACCAACGTTGGTCGGTAATGGCCAAAACCCGATCAAAACGCGGCCATTTACGTGTGGACGGTATTTTTGTGATCGGAAAGGCATACCGACCAAAGTTGGTCGGAAATTACCGCCAACTTTGGTCGGTCAATTAAATTCAAAAAAAAAATATTGCAAAAAAACCGACCAAAGTTGATTATTTTAATTATGTAATAAAAAGATTCACCATCTAGGAATCGAAGCGAGGTCTGTACTGTGGCAGGATACTATTCTACCACTAGACCATTGGTACATTTTGTTTTAAGACTCTTTTATTTAATTTATACTCTTTAATTGTATTTTCGCACGAAAATACTGACCAAAGTTGGTCGGTTTTATTAAAAAGTAAAATTACCGACCAAAGTTGGTCGGTTTTTTTAAATGACCGGCCGAATTAACCGACCAATTTTGGTCGGTTTTTTTAATATTAATTTTATTTTTTTTAATTGAAGAACTGACCAAAGTTGGTCGGTTTCTTGAAACATAAATTTTGCGGGACTCAAAAATAGTTTCCCGCATTTTTGCGCCAAATAAAACCAACCAAAGTTGGTCGGTTTCGTAAAAAAAAAAAATTTTTTTTTTTTAAAAACCGCCCAACTTTGGTCGGTATTTTGGTCGGTTTTTTGACCGACCAAAGTTGGTCGGTCGACCTTGGTCGATTTTTGTCGAATTTCTAGTAGTGATATAGCTCTTTGGTAAGTAGCACCAGCGTTCTTCAAGTCAAAAGTCATTACCTTGTAGCAATAAATACCCTTAGGGGTGCGGAATGCAGTAATCTCTTCATCTTTTTGTGCCATGCAAATTTTGTTATAGCTCGACGAACCATCCATGAAAGACATTGCCTTGTAACCAGTAGTAGCATCGATCATCAGCTCTGGAATAGGGATCGGGAATTCATCTTTGGGACACGCATTGTTGAGATCCCTGAAGTCAATGCATACTCGAATCTGGCCATTCTTCTTCCTTACAGGGATAGTACTTGAAACCCATGTTGGGTATTTAACTTTCTAAATAAATCCAGCTTCAATGAGTTTGTTAACTTCGGTTTCGATCAGGGAAACCAAGTTCGGCCTAAAGCGCCTTTGAGCTTGCTTAACAGGACGAGCGTCATTCTTGACTGCAAGGTGATGGACTGCTACTTTAGGGTAGAAGCCAGGCATTTCTTTGTAACTCCAAGCAAAGACATCCCTAAACTCATTGATTAACTCAATATAAGTGATTTCTTCATCAACTTCTAGTAAAGCACTTAGGTAGGTGGGTCTTGGTTCTTCATCAGTGCCAAGGTTAACATCTTTTAAGGCATCAATCGTTGCCTTCACCCCTTCTTCAAGTTCTGGCGGAGCATCTTTTGCATCTTCATCTTCTTGAGGATCTCCATCGTTGAAGGATATATGATAACATGGTGAAATATCCTCCAATTCTGCATTATCCTCCATTGAATATGGAACACCATTCTCGCCTTGTACAGTAACATGATACGAAGAACCCACACTTTTTTCATCTTCGTCATATTCCTTAGTGTAGACGATAGCATATGGTTTTACCTTCAGTACTTCTTTACACGAAACAACAAGTTTTGTTTGTCGCCTCATTCTAGAAGGAACCAAACTTTGGAAATCCTTAGGGATCTTCTGGATTTTTGGCGAAGCGGGTGTTCTTATGCTTTGAAAATTTCTCTGGAATTTGTTCCCCTTCTTTAATGGACCCAATCTCTCAAACACGGAAGTTTTCACAGTTGATTCTCCAAGTCGATCAAAGACAGAAGGCTTGTTAGAAGCGGCATATTCATCTTCTACAGTGATATAATTGCTGCTCGCTCTTCTTATGGAGATGCGCACATGTGACATTTGCTTGTATCCCAAACCTTCACGTGGTTGTCTCGTCGCAACTTCTGATGGTAGCTTCCCTAACTTTGACGGCTCATTAGGATTGTATCCATCTTTTGCATATAGCCTGTAAGCGTTAGGATCAAAACCTTCATCTGTTCGCTTTGTAGGGAGTGCCACATTCTGCAAACGATTTTGGGCCACAAACCTTGCAAGCGGCATTGAGGACGACTTTACTGCCTCAATTCGTTTGACCGGAAGAGTTAACCCCTTTAGCATGTTATTTTGGAGATTATATGATTCACATTCATCTTTCTTCTTTTTAGGGACGTATTGGAGCGGAGGAGCTACTTTCTTGCCGTGAGACACAATGTTCCCTTTATGAGACTTATTTGGGTTGCGGTGTACCTTCTCAGCAACAACTTTGGTTTTGTCAACAACCACCTCAACTCTCTTAGCCGTGGACTCGCCATCCTTGTCATTCATGATATCATCAACTTTTAGCTCCTTCACAATGCGGTTCTTCAAGTAGAACTTTGCATCGGCGAAGTGTGACTCAGCCTCGGTGAATGGATCGTCATCAACAATTATCGTCTTCTCGGCTTCACCTTCATAGTATTTCAAACATTGATGGTAGGTAGATAGAACCACTTTATTCTCATATATTCAAGGCCTTCCAAGCAAGACGTTGTATGGAGTCTTTGCATCGATCATATGCAGCCATGCACTTGATTGCATATCTTCAACAATGATTTCCAGCCTGATCGCGCCTATGGCTCTTTTCCCCCCTTGGTTGAATCCTTGGATCATCACACGACTTTCTGAGAGTTTGTTCATGGGAATACCAAGTTCTTTCACAGTGCGAATTGGCAAAATGTTCACTGAGGATCCTCCATCAACCAAAATTTGATTTAACCTTTCATCACGCATATAGCTAACCAGGTACAATGTGCGGTTATGAAGAGTGTCACTTAAGAAAAGATCGTCATTTGTGAACGTCACTTTTTCCTCACAAGCATTAACTTCTTCAGGATTGGACTCGATGAGCTTTTCCGAAGATGTTGCCAACGGTAAGTCATCACTATTTTCTTTCCCTCCATCAGCATGGCAACAAAAGGCATCGATACCCCCATGGGAAATCTTCATGCGGAACCAACTTGGTAAAAAATCCTCCAAGGTCACTAGATTTCGTGGCTTTTGAGAGTGGTGCAGCTCTACTTTTGCTTTCTTTAAGTGCTTAACCGGATTCCATCTCCTTGGTCTTTTTACCATCATTTTCTTTGTTGGTTGTTCTACTGATTCTTTTCGTGGGCTCCTTCTGTGGTGTCTACGACGAGTCACCAACATCCAACCTTCATCATCATCAAGTTGATTGACTTCAGCTTTATTGTTCTCCAGTAATTCTTTATCTTTACTTTCTTTAAAACCATATAATTTATCCGGACCGAATGAGCCAAAGGTGATAGAGACTTGGTTTGCACTTGCTTTCTCATCTTCAAGCACGTTCTTCTTTTCGCGAGCTAAGTCCATAACTTTGTCCTTGAAGACAAAGCACTTCTCCAGAAGGTGGCTCACAAGTCGATGGTATTTGCAGTAATTTGGGTCATTTGTTTTTCCAGCTTCATTTGGCCGCTTCATCTCCGGAAGCTCAATAAGATTTAACTCGAGGAGTTCTTCAAAAATAGCTAGCACATCAGAATCCAGAAATGGGTACTCTTTCTCTTGCATTTCTTTTAGAGTCAACTTTCCACTTGGCTTATCTTGAAAAGAAGTGGATTTCATACTCTACTTCTTGCTCATCTTCGTCGTGAACTTTACAGGTGATGTGTTGACATTCATAGCTTCTTTGCTTTTAGGCTTGGGTACGAACTTGGCCAACTTCCCGACTTCTTGCTCGTCGTTGCCCTTGCAAGGTTGATAGATGGGCAGCCTTTTATTTACAGCAGAGGCCATGCTCAATTCCATGTCATGGGCACTTGTTTCAAGTTCTTAAAATGTGCTAGGCTTGATACCTTTTAAGATGTAGTGTAATCCCCAATGTATGCCTTGGATGTACATCTCTATGCCCGAAGCTTCACTAAGTCTGTCTTTGCAGTTGAGTCTTGCATTCCTCCAATGATTGATAAAGTCGATAACTGGTTTACCCTTTCGTTGACGAGTATTTCTAAGTTCTATCATACTCACGTTACTTCTCGTGCTATAAAAGCGATTAAGGAATTCTTGCTCTAGTTGATCCCACCTATCAATAGATCCAGCCTCAAGGTCCATGTACCAATCAAAAGAATTTCCTTTTAATGAGTGGACAAACTGTTTGATTAGGTAATCTCCATAAGTCCCAGCATTGTTGCATGTCTCAACGAAGTGCGCCACATGTCGCTTTGGATTGCCTTTGCCATCAAACTGTTGAAATTTTGGAGGTTGATAGCCAGCAGGCATCTTCAACATATCGATCCTTGAAGTGTACGGCTTTGCGTAGGTAAAGGAGGACTTGGAAACGACTTCATATTTGTTTTTTATAGTCTATTCAATGAACTCCTTTAGTTGATTGATTGGAATCATCCCTTCCGAAGAGACTGGAATTTCCTTAGTGGATGCAACTTGTCGTGGGGGAGGATCAATCTCTTGAACTTCTGGGAGTTTTCCAGGTGCATGGACGGATTCTTCTTCCATCAAGATTCCCACCCTATCTGTTAGCTTGTCGATTTTAGCATCTTGATTTTGCATGCACTTGGTCAAGTGAGCGATTGCTTCCGTCAAGTTTGCCAGCTCCTCCTCCACAAATGAAGTGTTTGTCACCATGGCTTGCATGATTGTCGTGGACGATGGAGAGTAGCATGTATTTTCACACAGAATGATCCTTGATTGGCTCACGCTATGTGGTGTAAGTTGGGAGGATCCATCACTTGAAGCATCATCATCTTCCTTCGCAGCAGAGTGCTTGGATACGGAGAGGTCAAGTAGAGCAAGAGTTTTCTTGATCTTTTCAGCAACATCGCTTCCTCCTTCGGGTGCATTTGTGAAAGATCTTGCTCCTTTTGAGGATGAAGATCCGAAAATAGGGGTTGATGTGGACGACACTTGGGGTGCTTGTTGTCCTAAAGAGCTTGCTTTGCTCATTGTAACTGGTCCAAATCTTCCAAAGGTAACTTCGAGTATGTTTTCCACATCAGCATAGAACCTGGAATTAGCAGCCTTGGTGGAAATTGAAGTGGAGTTGATTTTCTTTGAATCCATTTCGATATTCTTGAACTTTGGTGATTGAAAAGTTGAGATGAGAGGTAGAGATTGTCCCACTAGGCGTGCCAGAATTTGTAGACAATAAATTTACGTCGAGAAAATATAATCAAGACAGAAAAATATCGCAAAAATCGTAGTATTTTATTTCAAATATTTGAGTGCTACAATCTCTATGATTCCTCTGATTCTTCTTTCCAATAGAAAATAAATTCAAGGGCCTTCAAGCTTGATCTTGAATCTATATTATTGCCATGAACGATGATCGTTAGTTCAACCAGCACGGACTTTGATTTGAACTCGTACTCCTTGACTCTTGATTTGTTCTTCGTTCTTGAGCTTGAACTTGACTTCTTGAACTTGAACTTGATTGCTTGGAGCTTGAAACTTGTGGAGGAATTTACAGTGTTTGATCCACGAGCTCTTTCTTTCTTCTTGTTATAACTTCTGGTGTGTTTTCTGAGTTATGAAGACCCCTATTTATAGTTGTGGAAGGGAGGAATTGTGATAAGAACAAACTCTTTCTGACCAATCAAATTGAAGTGTGACAAGGCCGTATTTTATTGGCCAGAACATGTCACTTGCACACGTGGCGTGGTTTCATTGTCCTTTTAATTTGACTTGGCAGCCTTGTCATTTTGACACGTGGCATGATCCTATTGGCTCTTCGTTTGACTTGGCTTGCTACGTCATTTGACATGTGACACTGGGCCTCTAGGAAGATGACATCTTGAGCCAAATGAAGTGAGTTCATCACTTTAGGCCAATTAAATGGGCTACCCCAATGGATTAAGACTTATTTATTTAATCCATATATGTTAGACTTATATAATTAATCCAATTATATTAGCCCAATAAATTTATTTGAACTAATATATCTTGAATTTAAAATATAGTCCAAATTATTTTACGGATTTAATTCCAATAAAATATATATGCCTACATGTGCGTTTATGTTTTTGTGTATGATCCATCAGAACCATAGTATCTACTCTTAAATGATACTGCGCAAACTGTCATAGCCTTTTAGCAGTGTATTAATTTTATCACCGAGATGCAAATCACACGGCAGGAAGTGACAAAATTGAGGCTATCTTCGAAAGATATAGTTACCACAGGGAAAACAATATGGAAAGCGATTCATAATGTCATGGTATGTTTTCTAAAAAAAGTTCGTTTTGGCTATTTGTTTTTGCACAAGTGACATTGGAATCAAGCGAAATACCTCTCGACTTTCTGATCAATTTTTGTACTTACAGGGGGAACAATTAGGATAATTCTTAAGGTTTATTTCTTCGTAATATAACATCAACGCAAAGGTACATTTCGAAAGGTAAAGCTTCGCTAACTAAGCGGAAAAGTCTAACCGAAACATGACTTGAGGTAAAATAAAAGAAAGTGGACACTGTGACACGACGCCAAAAATTAAAGAGCGAATATATTAAGCCAAAGTTTTCGTTACTCACATAAATCAGTCTGCAAACAAAAAATAAATAAAATAATTGTACAGAAGAAAATGGTGTACAACAACAACTATTAGTAGTACAACGGGGATGAGGAGCAGTGAACGTGTTAATATGACCTAACGTGTACAAATATACAAAAATAAAATAGTTGGTTACCTTTACAGTGCTGAACTTCTTCTGCAAGTATGTTATTGTACTGAACGTAAGAGAAGCGTCAACAATTCAGCAAAGCCAAAAAACGATTTCAGTCGTAGTCAACGTGTAGAAGACGTTGGGCATCGAAAATACTCTTAGAAATAATTCTCTACGGAAATTGTAACGTCACTGTCTCAAATGTAGTGGTACAAGGAAGAAAAAAGGTCGTTGGTGTATGCTACTGGGTTATTCCATTAGTTTATGATATGGACAAGAATTAAAACAAAGGAAATATATACTGTGAAACAAAAGTTTGAAATAATTTCATATTATATTGACAAAAACTATATTACCCAACTATGTTGATTAATGCCACTACTATGGATGAAGTTAACAAACCGTCCTTAAAGTTGATGGTCTTGAATTTTTGTTCTAACTTATCTCATGGGTAGAACTTTAATTTTTTATAAGTGTTATCTTTCGCTTGCCCTATGTGCAACACTTTTAGCTTTTGACCTTGAAGTTCTGCATATGAAGCAAACATAGGTCAAACGTTAAAAGACAACCCAAAAAGGGTTATATTTCTGTAATTGTTTTGCATTACTGGTCATAGGATTTAGAAATGTTTTAGGGGTATTTGCATATATAACTATTTTTGGGGCCATCGTTGAATTTATATTATAAAACTTTACAACGTGGACACGCTCAGATCTGAAGTAGTTCAATCTCTGTAGTGCAATTTCAGAAATTAAATTTGAAGTTCTTATATCTTTCAACTGCAACTTCAGAAATTCAAATCTTAAGTAGTTCAATCTATTGTATGCAATTTCAGATTTCAAATCTTAAATTCTGAAACATAAACTTGTTTTTCTATTTTCAACTATTCAATACACGATTCAATGCCAAAATCTACTTTAAATGAGCTTGAGTTTGAAACAGAACTTTCAAATATCACAAATAATAAATCTCGATCATCAAATTGTTAAAACAACAATAAATTTAAGAAACCCATTTTGCAACTAAAAAGAAGAAGAAGAAGAAACCCTAAGCAGCAGAAGAAGAAAACAACATTAAAGAAGAAGAGAAAATTGTATGTATTTGAAGTTTTTAAAAATTCAGTATCAGTTAAACTTTTTTCTAAAAAGTGGGTATAAATTCAACGGGTGATGCAAAATTAAGTGTTGCATGAAAATTTTGCCTTTGACTATGGTTGTTGGGCCCGGACGGTTCTCCTATATAAGAAGAGACAGTGATGTGTTTGTCTCATGGTCATGCCTGCCTGGCATATACTAGGGGTATTTTAGTAAAGAAGACGAAAAAGAAGAAAGCAGTAGTGAAGAAAAAGAGAAAAATATATGTATCTAAAGTTACTAAAAAATTAGGTATCAATTAAATATTAAACATCTATTAAAAAGTGAGTACGATGACACAAAATTGAGCGACACAAATATTTTTTACAATGTTTCAACTTATTGTGTTGGGCCCGTGTTTACCATGGGCCTACAACCACTAGTAGAAAGGAGACAGCAACTTCCGGTCAATGATTTTACAAAAAGCCCCATATAATTCACCGTATTCCTGTTTTTCCCTAACCTTCAATATAGCATTGGCCGAAAAATTAAAAAAAAGCCCTAAGCCCTCCAACTTTTACAAAATAAGATACACTCTTTTCTTCCCGCTTTGACGCGTGCGTACTTAGCAAAAATTCTGGCGCCTCTATTGTTCATCTTCATCTTACCACCGCATGCTCTGTTTTCTTCTGACTTTCTCCTATGTTCTCTTCGTTTTGTTATAGATTCCCAACTTCACCTATCCTTTATCTCCAATCCTTACTATAAATTCTCAACTTTTGGATTTTGGGTTTGTTTTAATAGGGAAAACATATACATATCTGCTGTTTTGATACTTTTCACTTTCTTCAGAGCTCTTTGCTTCTTACTTAAAAACGGGTAAGCTTTTTGTTTGATTTCTTATCTTCTTCTTTTCTCCCGTTTGATTATCTCAGCTAATGTTCCTTGATCAATTTCTTTCCCTAAAAGTGCTTGAATGTATCTCTTTATCTGTAATTAATTCAATTATGTTGCCCACGCTTGAATTTGTAAAGTCATGCTAGATTTGGTCAAAGTCATCTTTGGACTAGATTTTGGTCGCAAAGAACATAGCCCATAACATGTACTATCATAAGAAGTTTTTTTTTTCCTTTCTTGGTGAAATCCAATTTGACTTTACATGCCATAGCTTTACTGATGCCCATTTGGAGAAATTAGTTGAAGTCGAACTAACAAAACATCTACCAAATGAAAGTTTTAGTATTAGAGATACATGATGATTACACCTGAAACAGAAAGAGCATTGAAGAAACTACCTACTTTCTTTGCAAACTACTTTTCGAGCCGCTGACACGTAGTTGGAGGCTTTAATGATAGTCACGCCCCGGACTCGAGGAGCGCAATCAACGCTCAACCGAGTAAACCCTGTCGATCAAGCCTACTTTACATCAACCTCTCATCACTACTCATGTATAATTTACCATAACATAATAAGATCTTGACTTTCAAATTGAATGCATTTGGCTTAATGGCCTAAAATTCTCATGATGGATACATAACTTTATAAAAAACTGTAAATACTGTGAACATAAATACATGACAAAACTCAAAACTTTAAGTACATGTACATGGAGCTTCTATGACAATAGATACCTAAATATAAAATGAACTAGACCCAAACACCCACTAGAACTGTAGCGGTCTCACCATAAGTTGAGTAGTGAAGAATATCCCTATCAAAGATCCATATCATCCTGTAGAAGTATGCCTGCATCCCTTAAAAGATGCAGTGGAAGAGGCTACAACTTCAGTTAAGGCACACAAGAGTCAAATAGGCAATAAGGGCGGAACATGAAGCAATAAATTCCAATTAAGACATGTAGAGGTGAAACTAGTTAATGAGGGAATTAACATAACAATACAACTTCATATCTAATGAACACAAGAACCTAAGAACCCTAAAAGGTCAACTTTCTACAAATAATCCTAGCACGTACTCGTCACCTCGCGTACACGGGTTTCACATGACACAATTAGCATAAAAAACTCAAATCCTAAGGGGTAGTTCCCCCACACGAAGTTAGGCAAGTTACTTACCTCAAAGAAGAAAGACCGTTACTCTAAAATGAACTTCTCGAGTGAAATAACCTCCGGACGGCTCAAATCTAGCCATAATAACTTCAAAGCATAAATAAAACTCATACGAAACTATTTCGGATAACAAAGCTTCAATATTTATCAAAAACTAAAAATCAACCCAAAAGTCGACCTTCGGGATCGTACCTCGAAACCCGACAAATTTTACAAAACCCAAACGCCCATTCTGATACGAGTTCAACCATACCAAAATTATCTAATTGCGATACCAATTCGTCCCTCAAATCATCATTTTACATTTTGAAAGGTTTTTTCAAAAATTTCCATTTTTCCTCAACTTAAAACACTAATTTAATGATAAAAATAAAGATAGAATCATGAAATGTGATAAATTTCGGGTGAAGAATACTTACCCCACTGATTTGCTTGAAAAACCCACAAAGAATCGCTAAAAATCGAGCTCTACCACTCGAAAAATGATAAAAATGGCTAACCCTCGAAATAGAGTACTTTTATATTTTGTCCAGTGTTTAATACATCGCGATCGTGGAACTGCCCTCGTGATCGCGAAGAAGAAAAATGAAGGCTGCACAAAACGTGCTACGCGAATGCGATAGCGAGCTCACGAACGCGGTGACCAAAACTCCAGACCTTACGCGAATGCGAAGAGAAGTTGCATGATGCCCCTAATCCGGCTTACCTTTATGCGACCGCGGACTTCTGGATGCGAACACGAAGGGAAAGTTTTCCTTCCTCCCAAATTACACTACGCGAACATGATTAAAGAAATCAGGTACCGGCAAAACAACAGTCCAACAATCATGGAGAAATGGGCCGTAGCCCATCCGAAACACACCCCCCCGGGACCCCGTCTAAACACACCAACAGGTTTCATAACCTAACACGGACTCGCTCGAGGCCCCAAATCACATCAAACAACGTCGAAACTACGAATCACACCATGAATCGAACTCATGAACTTTCATATCTTCCAACTTCTAAAACTCGCGCCAAAACCTATCGAATCAACTCGGATTAACGTCAAATTTTGCATGCAAGTCCCAAATGACATAACGGAGCTATTCCAACTCTCGAAATTATATTCCGACCCCGATATCATCAAAGTCAACTCGCGGTCAAATCTCTGAATCTTCCAAAACTTCAACTTTTCAAATTTTGCCGAAATGCTTCAAATTAACCTACGTACTTCCAAATTCGAATCCGGACGCACGCCTAAGTCCAAAATCACCATACGAATTTGTTGGAATCTTCAAAACACCATTTCGGAGTCGTTTTTTGAAAGTCAAAACTTCTGGTCAACTCTTACCGCTTAAACTTCCAAAACTAGAATCCTTTTTCCGAATTGACCCGAATCATCCGAAAATCGAACTCGACCACACACGCAAGTCATAACACATAATACGGAGTTGCTCAAGACCTTAAGCCGTCCAACGGGATGTTTATTCTCAAAACGACCGGTCGGGTCATTACAAATGTATTCCTATAGTCCTATTTGGCAAAAAACAAACAAAAACAAAACAAGAAAACAAAGATAAATCAAAACCATGAGAGTTTTTAAGGTGAGATGATAACCCTAGTACTGCTTGTTGTGACTTGTATTATATCACTTTCATATTGATTTGGAACATCCTGAATCACTAAATTTATATGTGGATGTTTGAAACATCCCGAAGATTTTTAAACTTATATGCGGAGGTTTGAAACATCCCGAAGATTTTTAAACTTATATGCGGATGTTTGAAACATCCCGAAGATTTTTACACTTTTATCAGGATTCGAAACATACTATCAAATGTGTGAAACATCTAAAAGAAATATTTCAAATTTCTTGAGAGATGTTTGGGACATCTTTAAGATGTTTGACATATCCTTTGAGCGATTTTAGATATATTTAAATATTACTCCGTTGATTTGAGTAACTGTGATCATCAATCCTTTGATATCAACCTCATTGTTTAATAATCTTCATGGAATAATTAAACATTAATTCGTTGATTTATTATTCCCGATTGATTTTAAGAATTACTATTTTTAAAATGGGAAGAGCTTAAATATGCCATCGAACCATCAAAAAAGGTTCATTCATGCCACTTGTTAATAGTTTTGCTCAAAATTGCCACCGCCGTTACCATTTCGGGTCATATATGCCATTACTCACTAACATAACTCCACTACTATCAGATTTGCCATGTGATATCATTTAAAACCTTCATCTTACGGGAGGCATATTTGAGCCATTTCCTAGATTGTTTTCTAATTCCTGTATAATAAGGTTGATATCAATATCTAACAAGATACGTGAGATGTCCTGCTAGAATTTTACATCCTTCGAGTTGTTGAAACATCTCGTAAGATGTTCTCTCGGGAAATATAATAAATTCAGTGCTAATTAAGAATCTTAAAATTTGAATCCATCAATTTTACTAGTGTTATGTGTTCTTGAAGACACAAAAAATCAAGTAGGATATCTTGTGAAATATAAGTAATAAAATTATAAAACTTGTTTAGTTATTCTATTGCATAGCATACTCGGTACATCATATCGTATTGACAACCATTTTGTCGGGGACGTTGCATTTCATGCTTGCATGTATAAATAGACAGACATGTAGACCTCCTCAGTAGGTGTTGTCCGAGTTTAGCTTGATCGGTAAGCTCCACGTCTTAAAAATAATATTTCAAGAGTAATAAAATATATATTTTCTATTATATTACCAAAACATAAGCAGCAGACAAAAATATTATTGGAAATTAACAAAGGAATTAACTACTTAAAATTAACTACTCAAACATGGGTGAGGGTTGGTTTAAGTTAGTTAATTTCTTTGTTTCATTTTTCAAAATCATTTTCGTTTATATTTTTTTAAAATAAAAAGTATATTTATTCATTAAAATTCAGAAAATATTATTGAGAACAATATAATAAAATTTAAATGAAATATACTTTAAGAGTAATAAAATATATATCTTGTATTATATTACAAAAAAACAACACACAAAAATATTAAACAAAGTAATATGCTAATATTTATTTATATTAACAATGCAATTAAACTAAAAATTGGATAATATAATCCATTCTATCTATATAGAATATGAGAGCCAAATTAATGTGACGATGCCAAGTGTAACAACAAAAAATTAACAAGTGTCAAATTTTAGGACAAAGCTCCAACAAATTTGGAGATTCAAAAAATATTTTTTTTAAAAAGAATTAAGAAAATGATAAGAAAACAAAGACACAAAGAAATTAACTGCCTAAAATTAACTACTCAAACATGGGTAAGGGTTGCTTTAGGTTAGTTAATTTCTTTGTTTCTTTTTAAATTATTTTTGTTTTTCTTTTTAAAAATTAAAAGTGTATTTATTCATTAAAATTCAGACAATATTATTGAGAAACAAGAGAATATAATATAAAATATAAAATATAATAAATAAAAATACAGAACAAAAAAGTTATTCAATGACTATATGAGTCCGTCTAATTTAATAGAGATTTTATTTTTTAAAAATCAGATAGATTATTAAGAATAACAGAATAAAATTTAAAATAAAAAGCATTTCAAGAGTAATAATTATATATCTTCTCTTATATTACAAAAAAAAAGTGAGCAGACAAAAATATTAAACAAAGTAATATGCTAATAAAAATTTCTATTAACAATGTAATAATACTAAACATTGGATAATATAATTAAAAAAAATATAAAAAAGTTATTCAATGACTATATAAGTCCCTTTAATTTAATAGAGAATTTTTTAAAAATTCCACTAAGCGATGCCCCTAGGGTCGATTTTCATATACATATAAAATAAAGTACAACGAAGGAGGGGGACATGAACCTTACCTCCAAAAATATGATGGATATACACTTGGTTCCCTAAACATGGCAACCAAGTGAATCCTGAAATTTGACGAGTTAAACTTATAATGATATACCAATTGCCTATTCTTAGGTTATAGACAATTGTGTATACAAAAATAATGTGAAGTGAGTCTAGGTCAACTATGCAAAAATACACCATTGATCCTAAGTCAACTAACCAGATGAGTAGGAAGGTCATCGTCCATATACAACAAGACATACATCTAGAGTAATTGTAAATTTCTCCTATGGAGTATGGCAAAAAATAGTCAAGTGTGCTATTAATTATCTTCAATTTGGCTCTGACATTGAGGCCAAAGAAAGCCAAGTTGAAGATAGCTATTGTCACGACCCGGAATTTCCACCATCGAGACCGTGATGGCGCTTAACATTTCACTTACTAGGCAAGCCAACATTAGAACATATTATCCATTTTTAACAGTTGAATTAAATAATGAGAAATAACTGAAATAACTGAAACAATCTAAAGTATAAATGCGCACGCTACAATTGCCAAACATCTGCTACAAATCCCTGAACACGGTGTCACAATTGCAAGAGCTACTAGAATAATACATACAAGGGTCTGAAATAAATACAGAGCTGTCTGAATGAAAATACACAGCTAAATAAAAGGAAGATAATGGGACTACAGGGATGACGAGCGCTGAGCAGTTGTACCTCATGTCTACGTACGTTGTCCGATCAGAGCTCACTGATAACAGTTGCTGGGACCGACTCCAAAATCTGCACAAGAAGTATAAAGTGTAGTATGAGTACAATCGACCCCATACACTCTGTAAGTGCCGAGCCTAACCTCGACAAAGTAGTGACGAGGCTAAGGCGGGTCACCTACACTACAACTTGTACGCAGTATATAATAATGACCGAAAATGGAAATATGGAGCAGGGTAAAACAGTTAACTGAAAATAATAACCACAGCCTCAAGTGTCGTCCAGAATTACCAAACCTTAGCAGTTCAAATAAGAATACCGAAGACCAACACAACTCAAGAAATGGAAACACCTAGGTTGTTGCGACGCGCAACCCGATCCCACCGTACAACACAAAATCCTTCCTTATTTCACCGTAATAACATCAACAACAAAGATAATATATAAATGTTGCGGCGCGTAACCCGATCCCACCATATATCAATATCAGTATCATAATTTACCCTTATTTTACGATATCAATCCACCCTTACTCCACTTGTTGCGGTGTGCAACCCGATCCTACTGTACAGTACAAGTTCACCTTTATTCCACCATATCAATCCACCCTTATTCCACATGTAGTGGCGTGAAACCCGATCCCACCATATTAATACCAAATACTTAATATGCACAGTCAAATTAACAATTCAAACCACGAAAACCTTTACAATCAATAAAATACCAAACTGAACCAGAGAGGGGAACCTTGTACAATACAGAAATCTACGTAAGTAATACTACACGGCGAGACCAATACAGTAATTGACAATTAGAAGGTGCAAGTAAGTCAATTAAAGCAAATAGCAGGGAATCATGAAACTATGAAAAGAGTTAACATCATTAACAAGAGAGGATATTGATTAACAGGTAGCAGTTAAGCATCAAAGGCATTTAGTGCATATAACAGGTAAGCCAAGGAAGGAAATAATTAAGAAAAAATGGAAAATTAGGGAAAACAGATAATTCGGCGGCGTATAAGCACTCGTCACCTCGCATATACGCCGCTCATATGAAATTCACACAGCACATAGTCCGAGGTTTCCTAATTCCCTCAAGTCAAGGTTAGACACAACACTTACCTCACTCTGCAGTCAATTCAAAGCTCTACCAGGGTCTTTCCCCTAGAATCCGCCTCCAAACCACTCGTATCTAGTCACAATTAACTCAATAATATCAAATATTGCTAAAGGAATCAATTACAATGCATGAATTTAGAATTCCGAAACTTTCCCCCAAAAAATCAAAAATTGACCCCGGACCCGCTTGGTCAAAACCCGAGGTTCAGATCAAAATCCATTTACTCATTCACCCCCGAGCCCGATTATGTAATTAGTTTCGGAATCCGACCCCAAATTGAGGTCTAAACCCCAATTTGCAAAAACCTCCAATTCTTCCTAAATTCCTAGTTTTCTACCATGGAAGAAGAAATATTAGGGCTAGGAATTAATGGGTGATATTAGGAATGGAAGAAAATGAGTTAAAGAGTACAAACCTATGAATTGGTGTTGAGTTTTCTTTTCAAACTCGCACCTAGGCCGAGCTCTAATGGAGAGTTTATGAAAAAATGGAAGAATCACGTTGTTTGAAATATTTATGGTCTGGGCGTCATGCCTTCTTCGCGTTCGTGAAGGGCCTGCCGCGTTCGCGAAAGGCAACGACCCAGAAAGCCTACGCGTTCACGAAGGGTTGCATGCGTTCGCGATGGTCTGTCCCCCTTGACCATCATGTTAGCGAGCCTTGGCTTGCGTTCGCATAGAACAACACACTGATCCCAACCCACCTCCAATAACTTTACGCGTTCACGTGTTGCCGGTCGCGTTCGCGAAGAGCAGACCCCCCAATGCTCCGCGTTCGCGACCATGGCCTCACGTTCGCATAGAACAAAACCTCCCCCAGACCAGTTCACTCTTCACGTTTACGAGAGTACCTTTGCGAACGCGAAGAAGAAAACACCAGAAAACCAGCTCAGCACAAAAAAATAGATTTCTAAGTCTATAACCTTATGTAGCCTATTCGAAATCCACCTGAGCCCTCGAGGATCCAAACCAAATATGCACACAAGTCCAAAAATCAAAATAACGCCTAGAACTATGAATCAGACACCAAATCAAATGAAATTTTCAAAGAAACTTTAAAACTTCTATTTTCACAATCGAACGTCCGAATCACGTCAAACCAACTTCGTTTCTCACCAAATTTGACAGACAAGTCATAAATATAATAATGGACATGTATCGAGCTTCGAAACTAAAATACGGATCTGGTATCAACAATTTCAAACATCGGTCAATTCTTAAAAATCATTAAACCTTTAAGCTTTTAAATTTTCATAAAAAATTAATATCTTGAGCTAGATATCTCAGAATTCGATTCCGGGCATACGCCCGGGTCTCAAATTATGATATGGACCCACCGGGACCATCGAAATACGAATTCGGGTCCGTTTACTCAAAATATTGACCGAAGTCAACTCAAATGAATCTTTAAGGCAAAATTCTTATTCTTATTTGTTTTTAACATATAAGCCTTCCGAAAAAATACCCGGTCCACACACGCAAATCAAGGAAGGCTAAAATGTGGAATTTAAGGCTTCACAACATAGAATAAGGTTCTAAAACATAAGATGACCTATCGGGCCGTCACATTCTCCACCTCTAAAACAATCGTTCATCCTCGAACAGACATAGAAACGTACGTTGGCTAGTGAAAAGGTGTGGATATCTACTCCTTATGTTCGACTCGGACTCCCATGTAGCTTCCTCGACCGACTGACCTCTCCACTACACTCGAACTAAAGGATAACTCTTTGACCTCAACATTACGAACCTGCCAGGCTAGAATAGCCACCGGCTCCTCCTCATCAGTCAAATCCTTGTCCAACTGGACATAGCTGAAATCTAATACATGAGACAGGTCACCGTGATTCTTTCGGGGCATGGACACATGGAATACCAGACGAAATGCTGACAAACTTCATGACAATGCAAGCTTGTAAGCCACCTCACCCACTCTCTGAAGAATCTCAAAAGGTTCTGATATACCTAGGGCTCAACTTGCCCTTCTTTCCAAACCTCATTACACCCTTCATGGGTGATACCGGAGCAACACTCTCTATCTGACCATGAATGCAACATCACGAACTCTACGGTCGGCATAACTTTCCTACCTGGACTGAGCTGTGCGAAGTCAATCCTGAATAATCTTGACCTTATCCAAGGCATCATGTACCAAATCTGTACCCAATAATCGAGCCTTCCCCGACTTGAATCATCCAACTGGCGATCGACACAGCCTACCATATAATGCCTCGTAGGGAGCCATCTGAATGCTCGACCGGTAGTTGTTGTTGTAGTCAAACTCCGCAAGGGGCAAGAACTGATCCCAATAACCTCCGAAGTCTATAACCCAAGCGCGGAGCATATCCTCCAATATCTAAATAGTGCTCTCGGATTGTCCGTCTGTATGAGTATGCAATGTTGTCCTCAACTCAACCTGCGTTCCCAACTCACGTTGTACTGCCCTCAAGAAGTGCGAGGTGAAGTGTGTACCTCGATCAGAAATGATAGACACGGGCACACCGTGAAGATGGACGATCTCGCTGATATAAATCTCTGCCAACAGCTCTGAAGAATAGGTGACTGCCACATGAAAGAAATGTGCTGACTTGGTCATCCTTTCCACAATAACCCAAACTGCATCAAACTTCCTCCGAGTCTGTGGGAGTCTAACAACGAAATCCATAGTGACATGCTCCCACTTCCACTCAGGAATCTCTAACTTATGAAGCAAACCACCAGGTCTCTGATACTCATAATTTACTTGCTGACAATTTAGACACCGAGCTACATATGCAACTATATCCTTCTCCATCCTCCTCCACCAATAATGTTGCCGCAAGTCCTGATACATCTTGGAAGCACTCGGATGAATAGAATACTGGGAACTATGGGCCTCCTCAAGAATCAACTCACGAAGTCCATCTACATTAGGCACACAAACACGACCCTGCATCCTCAGAATT
Organism: Nicotiana otophora; assembly: GCA_000715115.1. Taxonomy (NCBI): domain Eukaryota; kingdom Viridiplantae; phylum Streptophyta; class Magnoliopsida; order Solanales; family Solanaceae; genus Nicotiana; species Nicotiana otophora. The sequence continues at coordinate 50,381 of AWOL01S0001526.1, forward strand.
CCATCATCTCCAACTGGCAAATGAGGGTCATCATATTGCCGCTCCTTGATGCACTCAAACAATAGAGATCGAGCGACTGTACAAGCTAGAACACGACTGGGCTCAGAAACATCCAACCTCACGAATTGATTGGCCAAGGCCTTAACATCTAATGCAAGCGGTCTCTCACCAACTAGAATGTACGCAAGGCTACTCATACTCACTGACTTTCTACTCAAGGCATCGGCTACTACCCTGGCCTTCCCGGGATGATACAAGATGATGATATCATTGTTTTTCAATAGCTCCAACTACCTCCTCTGCCTCAAATTGAGCTCCTTTTGCTTGAACAAATATTGCAAACTTCGATGATCTGTGAATACCTAACACGACACGCTGTAAAGATAGTGCCTCCAAATCTTCAGCGCATGAACAATGGCTGCCAACTCTAAGTCATGAACATGGTAATTCTTCTCGTGAACCTTCAGCTGCCGCGACGCGTATGCAATCACCTTGCCACCCTGCATCAATATGGCACCAAGTTCAATACGAGATACATCACAATATACTGTATAAGATCCTAAACCCGTGGGCAACACCAATACTTGAGCCGTAGTCTAAGTAGTCTTGAGCTTCTAAAAGCTCGCCTCACACTCGTCTGACCATCTAAACGGGACACCCTTCTGGGTCAGCCTGGTCAACGGGGTTGCTATAGATGAAAACCCCTCCACAAATCGACGGTAATATCCCGCCGAAAACAAGAAACTCTTGATATCCGTAGCTGATGTGGGTCTAGGCCAGTTCTGAACTGCTTCAATCTTCTTAGGATCCACCTAAATGCCCTCTACTGATACAACGTGCCCCAAGAAAGCGACCGAGCTCAACCAAAACTCGCATTTTGAAAACTTAGCATATAACTGGATGTCTCTCAGAGTCTTAAGTACGATCCGAGGATGCTGCTCATGCTCCTCTTGACTGCGGGAATAGATCAAGATATCATCAATAAACACAATCACAAAGGAATCCATGTAAGTATTTAACACCCGGTTAATCAAATCCATGAATGTTGTTGGGGCATTTGTCAGCCTAAATGACATCCTAGAAACTCATAATGCCTGTACCGAGTCCGAAAAGCTGTCTTAGGGACATCGAATGCCCTAATCCTCAATTGATGGTAGCCAGACCTCAAATCAATCTTTGAAAACACCTTGGCACCCTGAAGCTGATCAAATAAGTCATCAATCCTCGGCAATGGATATTTGTTCTTGATGGTGACCTTGTTCAACTGCTGATAATCTATGCACATCCTCATCGATCCGTTCTTCTTCTTCTTCACGAACAACACAGGCGCACCCCAGAGCGAGACACTAGGTCTAATGAAGCCCTTATCAAGCAAGTCTTGCAACTGTTCATTCAATTCTTTCAACTCTAGAGGGGCCATACAGTATGGTGGAATAGAAATGGGCTGGGTGCCCAGAGCCAAATCAATACAGAAGTCAATATCTCTATCGGGTGGTATCCCCGGTAGATCTGTAGGAAACACCTCTGGAAACTCACGAACAACTGGTACTGAATCCATGGAAGGAACCTCCGCAATAGAATCATGGACATAAGCCAAATAAGCTAGGCACCCCTTCTCGACCATATGCCGAGCCTTCACATAAGAGATAACCCTACTGGTAGAATGGCCAGGAGTCCCTCTCTACTCTAATCGAGGCAACCCCGGCAAGGCTAGGGTCAACGTCTTGGCTTGACAATCCAATATAGCATGTTAAGGTGACAGCCAATCCATACCCAATATGACATCAAAATCAACCATATCGAGAAGTAGAAGATCTACCCTAGTCTCAAGACCCCCAATGGTAACCACACACGAACGATAAACGCGATCTACAACAATATAATATCCCATGGGTGTGGACACATACACAGGAGCACTCAAAGAATCACAAGGCACAACCAGATATGAAGCAAAATAGGATGACACATAGGAATAAGTTGATCCAGATCAAATAGAACTGAAGTATCTCTATGGAAAACTGAAACAGTACCTATGATAATAGCGTCAGATGATTCAGCCTCAGGCCTGGCTGGGAAAGCATAACATCGGGGTTAGGCCCCACCACTCGGAGCTACATCCCTAGGACGACGTCATGTTGGTTGGCCTCTACCTCTACCTACCTGATCTCTACCTATAGTAGTCTGACCTACACCTCTAGCGGCATGACCTCTACCTCTGGCTGCTTGACCCCTACCTATAGCTGGCTGAGCGGGCGGTGGTGTAACCAGTGCCGGAATCATGGCACGAGAACTCTGTTGTGGCATGCCGCCCAATAATCTCGGACAAGTCCTCCTGATATGCCCTAAACCACCACACGCATAACATCCATCCTGGTGTTGTGGATGTTGAATAGGAGGTGTACTGATAGGAGCTGGTGGTGCACTGTAGGCTGGCTGCCGAGAATGAGGCACATAAGGACCGCGACTCCCTCATGCACTATGGGATGCCTGAAGCGACCCCTACCAAAAGTACCCTTGCCTCCAGATGAGGCATCACTAAAACCACCGGAATGACGAGGCCTCTTATCATACCCTTGCCCTCTCTCTTGTGAAAGAACATCCTCGGTATGCTTGGCGACATTATCAGCCGTCTGAAAAGAAATCTCACTCCCGATCTCCTGGGCCATCTGTAACTTGATAGGATGAGCGGGTCCCTCAATAAACCTCCTCACCCTCTCTCTCTCTCTCGGTAGGAAGCAGAAGAATAGCATGATGGGCTAAATCCACAAAGCGGGTCTCGTACTGGGTGACTGACATGCCGCCTTGCTGGAGGCGCTCGAACTGCCTGCGGTAACTCTATCTCTGTGTGATAGGAAGGAACTTCTCAAGAAATAGCTGAGAGAACTGGTCCCAAGGAAGAGTAGGCGACCCAGCTGGTCTAGCCAACATATAATCTCTCTACCACCTTGTTACATCTCGCGTTTTCATACGTTAAAGTTTCGTCTTCAGTTAATCGACGTAGATGCGGGGATGATATTATTTTGAGGTTAACGTATTTATGCTATTTATAACAAATGATAAGTAAGTGCCATGAAGGATAAAGGGTACACAAATTATCGAAAATGAGTTTCGTTGAAGGTTGTCGATTTAGGTTAAAATACGGTCCGCGCTATAGTACCCAATATTTATGAACTAGTACCATACAAGGTACCATATGACCATGATAGTATGATGTATAAGGTGTATTAAAAATGAGTAGAATTTTAAGTCATTTGAGATAATTTTTAATTATGCGGGTAATTGGTTAATTTTCGGGTAACGGGACATTACCTAATTAACTAATAAGTTTGGATAAAGATTAAAAAAACCCCCCACCCACC
>AWOL01S0001526.1:60608-88675 GCA_000715115.1 Nicotiana otophora
AGGTTTCCCTCACATATGTTATTCATGTTTATATCTTAAATGCATGCTTAAGTATGTTCGACATGTAGGATTCGGGCACCCGTCGCGGCCCAATGATTTGAGTCGTGACAAAAGTGGTATCAGAGCAGTTCTGTCCTAGGGTTGTCTCCAGACTGTGTCTAGTAGAGTCTTGTTTATGGGTGTGTTGTGCACCACACTTATAAATAGGAGGCTACAAGACATATATGATGTTATCCTCCCTTTTTATCTTAGATCATACGATATAAGAATTCATGTTCCTAACGATATGTTATATTTTCAACAATGCCTCCAAAGACTACAGCCACCCAGAAGGGAAAGTCTGTGGATGGTGAGATTACTAGTCGAGCGCCACGAGTGACCAGGGCTCAGGGGAAGTCTCATAGTGAGATTCCATCTCAGACTTCATATACCCCACCCTATCCAACAGAGCTCCGAGGGGCACCAGCTCCAGCACCGGCCCCTGTACGTTCAGCCCCTCAGTCGGATGCACCGGGTTAGGAGATGAGCGATGTTATTCAGCTATTAACTCGATTAGTAGCCGCGCAGGCTCGGCGTTAGGAAGTAGGTATTGGTCATGCAGATAGGTCCGTCAGTGCGAGGGTTCGTGGTTTCATTAATGTAGACCCTCCAGTATTCACGGGGGCAGATACAAACGAGGACCCTCAGGTATTTATTGATAGAATGCAGAGGACGTTGAGGGTAATGAAGGCCACTGCGACTGGGTCAGTGGAGCTAGCGTCCTATAGACTCCAAGATGTTGCAGTTAATTGGTAAGAGTCTTGGGAATTGTCCATAGGTGATGATGCCCCTCCAACAGTTTGTCCGGAGTTTACAGTAGCTTTTCTTCGTCATTATCTGCCACCAGTGCTTAGACGGGCCAGAGTTGATCGGTTCTTGACCCTTCGGCAGGGTAACATGAGTGTTCGAGAATACAGTCTTCAGTTTGATTCGTTGGCTAGGTATGCTCCCACTATTGTATCTAAGATGGAGGATCAGGTTCACTGGTTCGTGATGGGATTAGAGCCACACTTTCTTAACGATTGTACGTCGGACTCACTTTAGCCAGACATGGATATTTCTTATATTCAGACATACGCTCAGGGTGTATAGGAGCGTAAGCAGAAGCAGAGGGCCAATCGTGAGCATGATAGGGCCCAGAATAAGAGAGCGAGGTCTTCGGGTCCTTCTGGTGAGTTTCGAGGTGGTCAAAGACCACAATACCCGAGGTATCCAGCCCAGCCATCGACTAGCGCGCCCCCTCAGTTTGGTGGTAAGAGATTTGATCGTTCCACATATTCATGACCTGGTCATAATTTCAGGGCCTCAGGTTCTCAGTATAGGGGTGATTCAAGTAAGATGAGACCGCCCTTGCCACGATGTGCTCAGTGTGGTAAGCAGCATGCCGGGAAGTTCCGTATAGGGTTGGGTGTTTGTTATACTTGTGGTTATCCGGGCCACGTTATGAGGGATTGTCCTACGAGAGGTGATGCAAGCATTGCTCAGCCAACAGGATCTGTAGCTGGTTCGTCATCATCAGTATGCCCCCCTGGGCAAAGTTCACAAGCACCAATGAGTCGTGGTAGAGCAAAGGTGGATCATCTAGCTCGAGCGGTCCTTAGAACCACATTTATGCGTTGGCAGGATGACAGGACGACAGGATCAGGAGTCATCACCTGATGTCGTTATATGTATATTATCAGTCTTCTCATATGATGTATATGCACTAATTGACCAAGGTTCTACCTTATCATATGTTACTCCGTTGGTTGCTAGTAAGTTTGGAATAAAACCTAAATTGGTTAAACCTTTTGAGGCTTCTACACCTGTTGGGGACTCTGTGGTAGCTTAACGAGTATATAGGCATTGTATAATATTAGTTCATAGTCGATCTACTGTAGCAGACCTAATCGAGTTAGATATGGTAGAATTTGATGTTATAATGGGTATGGATTGGTTGGCATCTTGTCATGCCAACGTTGATTGTAGATCACAGATAGTCCGATTTCAATTACCAGGGGAGCCTGTTTTGGAGTGGAAAGGTAATACGGCGTCGCCGAGAGGTAGATGTATTTCCTATCTCAAGGAAAGGAAGATGATCATAAAGGGCTGTATTTATCACTTAGTTCGGGTTCAGGATGTGGAAGTAGAGTCACTAACCATTCAGTCCATCCCTGTGGTTAATGAGTTTCCCGATGTTTTTCCTAATGAGCTTCCGGATCTTCCGCCAGAGCGAGAAATTGAGTTTTCTATTGACTTACTACCATATACTCATCTAATATTTATTCCTCCCTATAGAATGGCCCCCGCAGAGCTGAAAGAGTTAAAGGAACAACTAAAGGACTTGCTTGAAAAAGGCTTTATCAGCCTAGTACATCACCTTGGAGAGCACCTGTATTATTTGTGAGGAAGAAAGATGGTTCCTTACGGATGTGTATTGATTATAGACAGTTGAATAAGGTGACAATCAAGAATAAATACTCGCTCCCGAGGATTGATGATTTATTTGATCAATTTCAAGGTGCCAAGTATTTTTCAAAGATAGACTTGAGATCCGGGTACCATCAGGTAAGTGTTAAGGAGGAAGATATTCCGAAGACAACATTCATGACCAGATACATGCACTTTGAGTTTCGTGTTATGTCATTCGGTTTGACCAATGCCCCAACAATATTCATGGATTTGATGAACCGTGTGTTCAGGCCCTTTTTAGATCAGTTCGTAATTGTATTTATCGACGATATATTGGTGTATTCTCGTTCAGAGGCTGAGCATGTAGATTATTTGTGTACTGTGCTCAGAGTTCTACAAAAAAAGAAGTTGTATGCTTATCAAAATGTGAAGTCTGGTTGAACTCTGTAGCTTTCCATGGGCATATAATTTCGAGTGAAGGTATCCGGGTTGATACATAAACGATTGAGGAAGTAAGGACTTGGCCTAGACCCACGACACCGACAGAGGTTCGTAGCTTTCTCGGTTTGGCAGGTTATTATAGGAGATTTGTAGAGGGATTTTCTTCCCTTTCAGCACCTTTGACAAAGTTGACTCAGAAGGGAGCAAAGTTTCAATGGACTGATGCTTGCGAACAGAGTTTCCAGGCATTGAAGGACAGATTGACTTCTGCATCGGTTCTAAAGCTTCCAGAAGGGACCGATGATTATGTTATCTATTGTGATGTTGCAGGCATTGGATTGGGCTGCGTGCTGATGCATCATGGTAAGGTTATAGCTTATGCTTCTAGACAACTAATAAAGCACGAGAAGAATTACCCGACCCACGATTTAGAGTTAGCCGCAGTAATTCATGCACTAAAGATGTGGAGGCACTACTTGTATGGGATTCATGTTGATATCTATACGGATCATAAGAGCCTCTAGTATATCTTCAAGCAAAAGGAATTGAATTTACGTCAAAAGAGATGGTTGGAGCTACTTAAAGACTATGACATTGATATTTTATACCATCCAGGGAAGGAGAAGGTAGTAGCAGACGCCCTCGGCCGTAGATCTATAGGTAGCATGTCATATTTACAGCCAGAAAAGAGGGTAATAGCCCATGAGATTCATCAGCTAGCTAGTTTTGGAGTTCGGTTACTGGACTCAGGTGATATTGGAATTACTATTCAGGATACGACAACATCCTCTTTAGTAACTGAAGTAAAGGAACGTTAGTACGAGGATCCTGTGTTAGTTCATTATAAGGATACCACCCCTTAGAAGAAGAAGACACCATTTGAAATTACAGAAGATGGGGTCCTCAGATATCGAGGACGATTATGTGTCCCTAATGTCGCAGTGCTGCGTCGGCAGGTTATGGGAGAAACTCACTATTCTCGTTATTCTATCCATCCAGGAGCAACAAAGATGTATCATGATATCAGGGAAGTATATTGGTGGGACGAAATGAAAAAGGATATAGCGGAGTTTGTTGCTCAGTACCCTAACTGTCAGCAGGTCAAGATTGAGCATCAAAAACCTGGTGGATTATTGTAGGCTATAGAGATTCCGACTTGGAAGTGGGAAGTAATCAATATGGATTTCATTGTAGGCTTACCTCGTACCCAGCGTAAGTTCGATTCTATATGGGTGATTGTTGATAGGGTTAGAAAATCAGCCCATTTTCTGCCCGTTAGGACTACATATTCCGCAGAGGATTATGCAAGGCTTTATATTAAGGAGATAGTACGACTGCATGGTGTCCCTGTATCTATTATCTCGGATAGAGGAGCTCAATTTACAGCTAACTTCTGGAGGTCCTTCCAAAAAGGATTGGGGACTTAAGTAAGTATTAGTACAATATTTCATCCCCAGACAGACGGACAAGCTGAGCGTACTATTCAGACACTTGAAGACATGTTACGCGCTTGTGTGATAGACTTCAAGGGTAGCTGGGATGATCATCTGCCGCTTATTGAATTCACATATAATAATAGCTACCATCCCACTATTCAGATGGCTCCATACGAAGCTCTTTACGGACGAAAGTGTAGGTCGCCTATAGGGTCGTTCGATGTTTGGGAAACTACGTTAGTAGGACCAGAATTGGTACAACAGACGATCGAGAAAATTAAGCTTATACAATAAAGGCTAGTAGCAGCTCAAAGCCGTCAGAAGTCTTATGCAGATAATCGATAGCGAGACTTGGAGTTTGAGGATGACGACTGGGTATTCCTAAAGGTATTACCGATGAAAGGTGTTATGAGGTTCGGTAAGAAAGAAAAACTTAGCCCTCGGTACATTGAACCATATAGGATCATACGCAAGGTAGGCCAGATAGCATATGAGTTAGACTTGCCTTCGGACATGGAGTCTGTACATCCAGTCTTTCATGTGTATATGCTCCGTAAATGTATCGGGGATCCTTCCAGAATTGCGTCAGTTGGTGACATTCAAGTCACATAGCAACTATCATATGAAGAAACTCTCATTGCTCTATTAGACAGACATGTTCGGAGATTGAGAACTAAAGACGTAGCTTCGGTAAAAGTACTCTGGAGAAACAACAATGTGGAAGAAATGACTTGGGAGGCCGAGGAAGACATGAAGTCTAGATATGCCTACTTATTACCTCCTCCAGAGAAGGGTCTGACTGAGACATCACAACCTTAAGGTACGTGTATGGATTCTTGTGTTAGTTATTATCATTGGTCGTGTGAGGGCATTGTCGTTATTGATGATTGTGGTCCTATATGGCGTTGAATTATTGAGTTTCTACAAGAAGAGTTGGTAGTAGTATTGTTACAAAGGTGACTCTACCAGAGTTATATAGATCTCGCGGAGTTAAACATTCGAGGACGGATATTTCTAAGGGGGGAAGGATGTTACATCTCGCGTTTTCATACGTTAAAGTTTCGTCTTCAGTTAATCGACGTAGACGCGGGGATGAGATTATTTTGAAGTTAACGTATTTATGCTATTTATAACAAACGATAAGTAAGTGCCATGAAGGATAAATGGTACACGAATTAAAGAAAATGAGTTTCGTTGAAGGTTGTCGATTTGGGATAAAATACGGTCTGAGCTATAATACCCGATATTTATGGACTAGTACCATACAAGGTACCATATGACCACGTGGCAGCAAGCCACTCCTTAAAGATATGACTCTTAGTCATTCTTTATTAGGTGGCAACATAACATAATAATTTCAAGACACTTCATTCTTATATTTTGTATACAATCACTACAATAAAAAACGCTAGCCATTCTTACAATCAGCCATTAGCCATTCCTCCAAGTTTTTCAAACAGAATTTCTTAGTTACAAAACACTACGAAATACCTTACAATCAGGCATTAGAAATTCCTCCAAGATTTTCAACAAAATTTCTTGCAACCAAACAATCCCAACGGGAATTATTAGCACCTTACCAACGTAAATGTTGCGGTTCTAAGGGAGTACGGTGCAACCTTTTCCAAAAATATCATACGGATATTTCCCTACTCCAGGTATGTTAAGGCTATCCCTTCTTTCCTTTTGGCGTGATCCAAATAATACAAATAAAACGAGAAAAATACGCAACTTTCATAAATGCCTCTATTCATAGAAATACTAGGGGTGTCTATATTCTTGATTCCCCATGAGAATTATTATTATATCTTCTATTCGTGTGTTTCAGAAAAATGCGTATTTGATAAAGTATCCGAAAGGCATATTGATTTTTATGACGTTCCGAGAAATCTTATTAACGTAATTCTTATGCATTTCATGCATTTATACATGTACATTGATCCATGACCGGATGTCGTTATATACGCATATATTATATGTATATGGGATATGAGAAAAGTTTATGGCGTTATATATGCACCACCACCTGATCAGTTAGTATATGTTGATGATGTTGCCCACAGTGGCTGAGACGATATGATGAGATGCCCTCAGAGGCTTGATGATGATATATATACACCTATACCTATGCATGACACGACATTTATATGCACGTGCATGACACTATAAATGTTTCAAAATTTATAAAGTTATCCAGACTTACATGTGGATTTCTTTATTCCATGTTTCATCTATATCTTTTATGTACTGATTTTCATGCCTTACATACTCCGTACATTATTCGTACTGACGCCCTATTTCCCGGGGCCTGTGTTTCATGTCCGCAGGTGCAGGTAGGCAAGTTGACGGTCCCCCTTCTTAGGATCCTTGATCAGCGAGAGTTGGCGTGCTTTACTTGATCTGGAGTTGCTTTTGATTTTGGTACGATATACTTGTATACATATATGGGTATGCCGTGGCTCATTCCCGTATTTGTGCAGTTGTATTTCTATTAGCGGTCTGTAGACAGTTATGTATAGTTGGATAGTATGCGGCCTTGTCGGCTTCCAGTTTTGGGTATATAGTTATCTATAGCAGCCTTGCCGGCTTGTCCCACTGTATTCCATATGTATATGTATATATATCTTTTGGGTAGGTTTCCCTCACATATGTTATTCATGTTTATATCTTAAACGCATGCTTAAGGATATTCGACATGTAGGATTCGGGCACCTGTCGCAGCCCATCGGTTTGGGTCGTGACACACCTCTTGGCAGAACCAGTCATCTGAAACATAGCAAAATCGACCCCATTGATCTCAGTTATACCCATGTTCCGCAGCACCTCATGGAAGCGGTCAAGATAATCTTGTGGGTCCTCAAAAGGTGCTCTACTGAATTGATCTGGGAAGAGCTTGGTAAACTTGTCAAATCATAATAAGCCCTCATAAGACATAACTGATCCATCACCGGCCTAAGCCGCAACAACTGCTAAACTACCCCAATTGGCGGGGCTATTGGAGTCTGATACTGGAGAGCCATCTGCTCCGAAGTGTGAATAGCGGGAGTCTGTGCTCCTCCCCCAGCCTGAGAGACGGATGGTACCATAAGAAATGTACCGGCCTGGGCCACACTCTCCATAAGGCCCACAAAACGGACCAAAGCATCCTGAAGCACTGGGGTGGCGATGAACCCCTCCGGGACCTGAGCTGGTCCGACAAGCACAGTCTGGGCTAGAACCTCCTCATCAAACTCCACCTGAGGCTCCACCGTTGGTGCTGCTGCTTGAGCTCTGGGTTGAGCTCTGCCTATGCCCCGGCCTCTGGTGCGACCTTGGCCTCGACCTCTGCCCCTCGTAGGAGCTGCTGCTGGGGGCTCCGACTGCTGTCCAGCTGAAGATGTGGTGCGTGTTCTTGCCATTTGCAAGAGAACAAGAATAGAAAGGTTCAATCAGCAATGATAGAATAAAATCGCACAACAGAGAAGAATAGAAGTGATATTATTCCTAACTCCATAGACTCTGGAAGATAAGTACAGACGTCTCCGTACCGATCCTCCAAACTCTACTAAGCTTGCTTGTGACTCGTGAGACCTATGTAATCTAGTGCTCTGATACTAACTTGTCATGACCCAGAATTTCCACAGTCAGGACCGTGATGACGCCTAACATTTCACTTGCTAAGCAAGCCAACGCCAGAACATATTATCCATTTTTAACAATTGAATTAAATAATGAGAAATAACTGAAATAATCTATAAGTATAAATGCGCAATCTACAACTTCCAAACATCTGCTACAAATCCCTGAACTCGGTGTCACAAGTGCACGAGCTACTCAAATAATACATACAAGGGTCTGAAATAAATACGGAGTTGTCTGAATAAAAATACACAACAAAATAAAAGGAAGAGAATGGGGCTCCAGGGGTTGCGGGCGCTGAGCAGTTGTACCTCAAGTCTCCGTACGCAGTCCGATCCGAGCTCACTGATAACCGCTACTGGGATCGACTCCAAAATCTGCACAAGAAGTGCAGAGTGTAGTATGAGTACAATCGACCCTATGTACTCCGTAAGTGTCGAGCCTAACCTTGACGGAGTTGTGACGAGGCTAAGGCGGGTCACCTACACTACAACATGTACGCAGTATATAATAATGACAGAAAATAGAAATACGTACTAGGGTAAAATAGACAACTGAAAATAATAACCACAACCTCAAGAAACCAACCAGTGTCGTCCAAAATTACCAATCCTTAGCAGTTCAAATAAGAATACCGAAGACCAACACAACTCAAGAAATGGAAACACATAGGTTGTTGAGGCGCGCAACCCGATCCCACCGTACAACACATAATCCTCCATTATTTTACTATAATAACATCAACAACAGAGATAATATATAAATTTTACGGCGCGTAACCCGATCCTATCAATATCACTATCACAATTCACCCTTATTTCACCTTATCAATCCACCCTTATTCTATCTATTACGGTGTGCAACCCGATTTCACCGTACAGTACAAGTTTACCTTTATTCCACCATATCAATCCACCCTTATTCCACTTGTAGTGGCGTGCAACCCGATCCAACCATATCAGTACCAAATACTCAATATGCACAACCAAATTAACAATTCAAACCACAAAAATCTTTACGATCAATAAATACCAAACTGAATCAGAGAGGGGAATCTTGTAAAACACATGAATCTACGTAAGTAATACTACACAGCGAGACAAATCCAATAATTGACAACTAGAAGGTGCAAGTAAGTCAATTTAAGCAAATAGCAGGGAATCATGAAACTATGAAAAGAGCTAACATCATTAAGTGGAGAGGATATTGATTAACATGTAGCAGTTAAGCATGTAAAGCATTTAGTCCATATAACAGGTAAGACAGGAAAGGAAACAATTAAGGAAAAATGGAAAATCAGGGAAAACAGATAATTCGGCGGCGTATAAGCACCCGTCAACTCGCATATACGCCGCTCACATGATATTCACATAGCACATAGTCCGAGGGTTCCTAATTCCATCAAGTCAAGGTTAGACACAACACTTACCTCACTATGTAGTCAATTCAAAACTCTACGGGCCTTTCCCCTAGAATCTGCCTCCAAACCACTTGTATCTAGTCACAATTAACTCAATAATATCAAATATTGCTAAAGGAATCAATTACAATGCATGAATTTAGAATTTCCAAACTTTCCCCCAAAAAGTCAAAAATCGACCCCGGGCCCGCTTGGTCAAAACCCGAGGTTCGGACCAAAATCCATTTACCCATTCACCCCCGATCCTGATTATGTAATTAGTTTCGGAATCCGACCCCAAATTGAGGTCTAAATCCCCAATTTGCAAAACCCCACAATTCTTCCTAAATCCCTAGTTTTCTACCATGGAAGAACAAATATTAGGGCTAGGAATTAATGGGTGATGTTAAAAATGGAAGAAAATGAGTTAAAGTGTACAAACCTATGAATTGGTGTTGAGTTTTCTCTTCACAATTGCACCTAGGCCGAGCTCTAATGGAGAGTTTACGAAAAAAAAAATGGAAGAATCCCGTTTTTTGAAATATTTAAGGTTTGGGCGTCAGGCCTTCTTCGCGTTCGCGAAGGGCCTGCCGCGTTCGTGTAAGGCAGCGGCCCGGAAGGTCCACCCATTCGCAAAGGGTTGCACGCGTTCACGATGGTTTATCCTCCCAGGACATCGCATTCGCGAGCCTTGGCTCGCATTCGCGTAGAACAACCCATTGATCCTAGCCCAGCTCCAATAACACTACGCGTTCGCGTGTTTCCGGTCGCGTTCGCGAAGAGCAGACCCCCTAGTGCTCCGCATTCGAGACTATGGCCTCGCGTTCACGTAGAAAAAAATCTCCCCCAGACTAGTTCACTCTTCGCGTTCGCGAGAGTACCTTCGCGAACGCGAAGAAGAAAACACCAAAAAACCAGCTGAGCACAAAAAAACCAGATTTCTAAGTCTAAAACCTTCTATATCCTATCCGAAATCCACCTGAGCCCTTGAGGCTCCAAACCAAATATGCACACAAGTCCAAAAACCACATACGAACTCGCTCGCGCGATCAAAATACCAAAATAATGCCTAGAACTATGAATCAGACACCAAATCAAATGAAATTTTCAAGAAAACTTTAAAACATTTATTTTCACAACCGAACGTCTGAATCACGTCAAACCAATTTCTTTTCTCACTAAATTTGATAGATAAGTCATAAATATAATAATGGACATGTACCGGTATCCGGAACAAATATACGTACCCAGTATCAACAATTAATCAAAAATTAATATCTCGAGCTAGGGACCTCAGAATTTAATTCCGGGCATACGCACAGGTCCTAAATTACGATACAGACCCACCGAGACCGTCAAAACATGTATCCGGGTCCGTTTACTCAAAACGTTGACCAAAGTCAACTCAAATGAATTGTTTAAGGTAAAATTTGTGTTTTTATTAGTTTTGAACATATAAGCCTTTCAGAAAAACACCTGGACCACGCACGCAAATCGAGGAATGCTATATTGAGGTATTTAACACTTTGGAACACAGAATAAGGTTCTAAAACATAAGATGACCTATCGGGTCATCACATTCTCCACCTCTAAAACAATCGTTCATCCTCGAAAGAACATAGAAAAGTACGTGGGCTGGTGAAAAGGTGTGGATATCCACTCTGCATGTCCAACTTGGACTAAGTAGCTGCCTCGACCGGCTGACCTCTCCACTACACTCGAACTGAAGGATAACTCTTTGACCTCAACTGACGAACCTTCTAGGCTAGAATAGCCACCGGCTCCTCCTCATTAGTCAAATCCTTGTCCAACTAGACATAGCTGAATATACATGAGACAGATCACCATGATTCTTTCTGGGCATGGACACATGGAATAACGGACGGAATAATGACAAACTACGTGACAATGCAAGCTTGTAAGCCACCTCACCCACTCTCTGAAGAATCACAAAAGGTCTGATATACCTAGGGCTCAACTTGCCCTTCTTTCCAAACCTCATTACACCCTTCATGGGTGATACCGGAGCAACACTCTCTATCTGACCATGAATGCAACATCACGAACTCTACGGTCGGCATAACTTTCCTACCTGGACTGAGCTGTGCGAAGTCAATCCTGAATAATCTTGACCTTATCCAAGGCATCATGTACCAAATCTGTACCCAATAATCGAGCCTCCCCCGACTTGAATCATCCAACTGGCGATCGACACAGCCTACCATATAATGCCTCGTAGGGAGCCATCTGAATGCTCGACCGGTAGTTGTTGTTGTAGTCAAACTCCGCAAGGGGAAAGAACTGATCCCAAGAACCTCCGAAGTCTATAACACAAGCATAGGGCATATCCTCCAATATCTAAATAGTGCACTCAGACTGTTCGTCCGTGTGAGGATGAAATACTGTGCTCAACCCAACCTGCGTGCCCAACTCACGTTGTACTGCCCTCCATAAGTGCGAGGTGAACTGCGTACCTCGATCAGAAATGATAGACACGGGTACACCGTGAAAACAAATGATCTTGCGGATATAAATCTCTGCCAACTGCTCTGAAGAATAGGTGATTGCCACTGGAATGAAATGTGCTGACTTGGTCAACCTGTCCATAATAACCCAAATTGCATCGAACTTCCTCTGAGTCCGTGGGAGTCCAACAATGAAATCCATAGTGATACGCTCCCACTTCCACTCAGGAATCTCTAACTTATGAAGCAAACCACCAGGTCTCTGATGCTCATACTTTACTTGCTGACAATTTAGACACCGAGCTACATATGCAACTATATCCATCTTCATCCTCCTCCGCCAATAATGTTGCCGCAAGTCCTGATACATCTTGGAAGCACCCAGATGAATAAAATACCGGGAACTGTGGGCCTCCTCAAGAATCAACTCACGAAGTCCATCTATATTAGTCACACAAATATGACCCTGCATCCTCAGAACTCCATCATCTCCAACTGTAACCTGCTTGGCATCATCGTGCCGCATTATGTCCCTAAGATCAAGCAAATGAGGGTCATCATATTGCCTCTCCCTGATGCACTCAAACAATGGAGACCGAGCGACTGTACAAGCTAGAACACGACTGGGCTCAGAAACATCCAACCTCACTGAACTGATTGGCCAAGGCCTTAACATCTAATGCAAGCGGTCTCTCACCAACTAGAATGTACGCAAGGCTACTCATACTCATTGACTTTCTACTCAAGGCATCAGCCACCATATTGGCCTTCCCGGGATGATACAAGATGTTGATATCATCATCTTTCAATAGCTCCAACCACCTCCTCTGCCTCAAATTTAGCTCCTTTTGCTTGAACAAATACTGCAAACTCTGATGATCTGTTAATACCTCAAACGACATGCCGTAAAGATAGTGCCTCCAAATCTTCAGCGCATGAACAATGGCTGCCAACTCTAAGTCATGAACAAAGTAATTCTTCTCGTGAACCTTCAGCTTTTGCGGCGCATATGCAATCACCTTTCCACCATGCATCAATACCGCACCAAGTCCAATACGAGATGCATCACAATATACCGTGTAAGATCCTGAACACGTGGGAAACACCAACACTGGCGCCGCAGTCAAAGCAGTCTTGAGCTTCAAAAAGCTTGCCTCACACTCATCTGATCATCTGAACGGGGCACCCTTCTGGGTCAACCTGGTCAATGGGGCTGCTATAGATGAAAACCCCTCCACAAATCACTGGAAATATCCCGCCAAACCTAAGAAACTACGGGTCTCCGTAGCTGATATGGGTCTAGGCCAGTTCTGAACTGCCTCAATTTTCTTAGGATCCACTTGAATGCCCTATGCTAATACAGCGTACCCCAAGAAAGCTATCGAGCTCAACCAATACTCGTATTTTGAAAACTTAGCATATAACTGGCTGTCTCTCAGAGTCTGAAGTACGATCCAAAGATGTTGCTCATGCTCCTCTCGAGTGCGGGAGTAGATCAAGATATCATCAATAAACACAATCACAAAGGAATATAGATAAGGTTTTAACACCTGGTTCATCAAATCCATGAATGTTGCAGGGGCATTTGTCAGCCCAAATGACATCACTAGAAACTCATAATGCTCGTACCGAGTCCGAAAAGCTGTCTTAGGGACATCAGATGCCCTAATACTTAACTGATGGTAGCCAGACCTCAAATCAATCTTTGAAAACACCTTGGAACCCTAAAGTTGATCAAATAAGTCATCAATATTCGGCAATGGATACTTGTTCTTGATGGTGACCTTGTTCAACTGCCGATAATCTATGCACATCTTCATCGATCCGTCCTTCTTCTTCTTCTTCACGAACAACACATGTGCACCCCAGGGCAAGATGCTAGGTCTAATGAAGCCCCTATCACACAAATCTTGCTACTGCTACTTCAATTCTTTCAACTCTGGAGGGGCCATACGGTATGGCAGAATAGAAATGGGCTGAGTACCTGGAGCCAAATCAATGCAAAAGTCAATATCTCTATCAGGTGGCATCTCCGACAGATCTACAGGAAACACCTCTGGAAACTCACGAACAACTGGTATTGAATCCATGGAAGGAACCTCCGCACTAGAATCACGGACATAAATCAAATAATCTAGACACCCCTTCTCGACCATATGTCGAGCCTTCACATAAGAGATAACCCTACTGGTAGAATGGCCAGGAGTCCCTCTCTACTCTAATCGAGGCAACCCCGGCAAGGCTAGGGTCAACGTCCTGGCGTGACAATCCTATATAGAATGTTAAGGTGACAACCAATCCATACCCAATATGACATCAAAATCAACCATATCGAGAAGTAGAAGATCTACCCTAGTATCAAGACTCCCAATAGTAACCACACCTGAACGATAAACGCGATCTACAACAATAGAATATCCCACAGGTGTGGACACACACGCAAGATCACTCGAAGAATCATGAGGCACAACCAGATATGAAGCAAAATAGGATGACACATAAGAATAAGGAGAGTCTAGATCAAATAGAATTGAAGCATCTCTATGGAAAACTGAAACAGTATCTGTGATAATAGCATCAGATGACTCAGCCTCATGCCTGGCTGGGAAAGCATAAGATCGGGGTTGGGGCCCACCACTCGGAGCTACATCCCTAGGACGACCTCATGCTGGCTGGCCTCCACCTCTAGCGGCTTGACCTTCACCTCTAACGCCCTTACCTCTACCTCTAGCGGCATGACCTCTACCTCTAGCTGCCTGACCCCTACCTCTAGCTGGCAGAGCCGGCAGTGGTGTAGCCGGTGCCAGAATCATGGCATGATAACTCTGTTGTGGCATGCCACCCAATAATCTCGGACAAGTCCTCCTTATATGCCCTAAACCACCACACTCATAACATCCATCCTAGTGTTGTGGCTGCTGAAACTGAGACTGGCCCGAACGGGCTGGATGACCACGGTAGTAACTCTGAATAGGAGGTACACTGATAAGAGCTAGTGGTGCATTGTAGGCTGGCTGCCCAGAATTAGGCACATAAGAACCACGACTCCCTCATGCACTGTGGGATGCCTGAAGCGCTAACTAATATGGCTTGGGAGGATGACCTCTACCAAAAGTACCCTTGCCTCCAGATGAGGCACCACTAAAACCACCGGAATGAAGAGGCCTTTTACCAGACCCTTGCCCTCTCTCCTGTAAAAGAACATCATCAATACGCTTGACGACATTAGCAGTCGTCTGTAAATAAATCTCACTCCCGATCTCCTTGGCCATCTGTAACTTGATAGGATGAGTGAGTCCCTCAATAAACCTCCTCACCCTCTATCTCTCAGTTGGAAGCAGAAGAATAGCATGACGGGCTAAATCCACAAAGCGGGTCCTGTACTGGGTGACTGACATGCTGCCCTACTGGAGGAGCTCGAACTGCCTACGGTAACTCTCTCTCTGTGTGATAGGAAGGAACTTCTCAAGAAATAGCTGAGATAACTGGTCCCAAGAGGTGGTAATCTCTTTACCCACTCTTGACAGAATCAGTCATCTGAAACATAGCAAAACCGACCCCATTGATCTCAACTATACCCATGTTCCGCAACACCTCATGGAAGCGGTCAAGATAATCCTATGGGTCCTCAGAAGATGCTCCACTGACGTGATCTGAGAAGAGCTTGGTAATCTTGTCCAATCATAATAATCTCTCAGAAGACATAGCTGATACATCACTGGCATGCGCCGCAACAACTGGCTGAACTACCCCAACTGGCGGGGCTGCTGGAGTCTGATACTGGGGAGACATCGGCTCTAGAGTGTGAGTAACGGGAGTCTATGCTCTTCCCCCAGCCTGAGAGACGGATGGTGCTATAGGAAATGTACTGAACTAGGCCACACTCTCCATAAGGCTCACCAAACGGACCAAAGCATCCTAAAGAACTGGGGTGGCAATGAACCCCTCCGAGACCTGAGCTGGTCCGACAGGCACAGTCTGGGTTGGAACCTCCTCATCAAACTCTACCTTAGGCTCCACCGCTGGTGCTGCTGCTCGAGCTCTGGGCTGAGCTCTACCCATACCTCGGCCTCTGGTGCGACCACGACCTCGACCTCTGCCCCTCGTAGGAGCTGTTTCTTGGGGCTCCGACTACTGTCCAGCTGAAGATGCGGTGTGTGTTCTCGCCATCTGCGAGAGAACAAGAATAGAAAGGTTCAGTCATCAATGATAGAATAAAATCTCTGAAAGATAAGTATAGACGTCTCCGTACCGATCCTTCGAACTCTACTAAGTTTGCTCGTGACTCTTGAGACCAATGTAACCTAGTGCTCTGATACCAACTTGTCATGACCCGGAATTCCCATCGTCGGGACCGTGATGGCGCTTAACATTTCACTTGCTAGGCAAGTCAACGTTAGAACATATTATCCGTTTTTAACAGTTGAATTAAATAATGAGAAATAACTGAAATAATTTAAAGTATAAATGCGCAAGCTACAACTGCCAAGCATCTGCTACAAATCCCTGAACCTAGTGTCACAAGTGCACGAGCTACTAGAATAAAACATACAAGGGTCTGAAATAAATACAGAGTTGTTTGAATGAAAATACACAGCTAAATAAAAGGAAGATAAGGGGACTCCAAGGGCTGCGGGCGTTGAGCAGTTGTACCTCAAGTCTCTGTACGTTGTCCAATCCGAGCTCACTGATAACTGCTGCTAGGACAGACTCAAACATCTACACAAGAAGTGCAGCGTGTAGTATGAGTACAACCGACCCCATGTACTCTGTAAGTTCTGAGCCTAACCTCGACGAAGTAGTGACGAGGCTAAGGCGGGTCACCTACACTAGAACATGTACGCAGTATATAATAATGACAGAAAATGGAAATACGAAACATGGTAAAACAGTCAACTGAAAATAATAACCACAGCATCAAGAAACCAACTAGTGTCGTCCAGAATTATCAATCCTTAGCAGTTTAAATAAGAATACCGAAGACCAACACAGCTCAAGAAATGGAAACACATAGGTTATTGTGGCGCGCAACCCGATCCCACTGTATAACACATAATCCTCCCTTATTTCACCGTAATAACAACAACAACAAAGATAATATATAAATGTTGCGGCGTGCAACCCTATCCCCCCATAAATCAATATCAATTTCATAATTCACCTTTATTTCACCATATCAATCCACCCTTATTCCACATGTTGCGGCATGCAACCCGATCCCACCGTACAGTACAAGTTCACCCTTATTCTACCATATCAATCCACCCATTATTCAACTTGTTGCGGCGGGCAACCTGATCCCACCATATCAGTACCAAATACTCAATATGCACAGTCAAATTAACAATTCAAACCACGAAAACCTTTACGATTAATAAATACCAAACTGAACAAGAGAGGGGAACCTTGTACAGCACATGAATCTACGTAAGTAATAAATACTATACAGCGGTACCAATCCAATAATTGACAATTAGAAGGTGCAAGTAAGTAAATTTAAGCAAATAGCAGGGAATCATGAAACTAAGAAAAGAGTTAACATTATTAACAGGAGAGGATATTGATTAACATGTAGCAGTTAAGCATAGAAAGCATTTAATGCATATAACAGGTAAGACGGAAGGAAAGAATTTAGGAAAAACGGAAAATCATGGAAAACAGATAATTCGGCGGCGTATAAGCACTTATCACCTCGCATATACGTCGTTCACATGAAATTCACATAGCACATAGTCTGAGGGTTCCTATTTCCCTCAAGTCAAGGTTAGACACAACACTTACCTCACTCCGTAGTCAATTCAAAGCTCTACCAGGGCCTTTCCCCTAGAATCCGCCTCCAAACCACTCGTATCTAGCCACAATTAACTCATTAATGTCAAATATTCCTAAAGGAATCAATTACAATGCATGAATTTAGAATTCCCAAACTTTCCCCCAAAAAGTCAAAAAACAACCCCGGGCCCGCTTGATCAAAACCTGAGGTTCAGACCAAAATTCATTTACCCATTCATCCTCGAGCCTGATTATGTAATTAGTTTCGAAATTCAACCCCAAATTGAGGTCTAAATCCCCAATTTGCAAAACCCCCCAATTCTTCCTAAATCCCTAATTTTCTACCATGGAGAACAAAGATTAAGGCTATGAATTAATGGGTGATGTTAGAAATGAAAGCAAAAAAAGTTAAAGAGTGCAAACCTATGAATTGGTGTTGAGTTTTCTCTTCAAAATCGCACCTAGGCCAAGCTCTAATGGAGAGTTTATGAAAAAATGAAAAAATCCATTTTTCGCGAAGGGCGGGCCTACCGCGTTCGCGAAAGGCAGCGGCCCAGAAGGTCTATGCGTTCATGATGGTCTGTCCCCTGGCCATCGCGTTCGCGTAGAACAACCCACTGATCCCAGCCCACTTCCAATAACTCTACGCATTCGCATGTTGCCTGTCGCGTTTGCGAAGAGCAGACCCCCAATGCTCCACGTTCGCGACCATGGCCTCGCGTTCGTGTAGAACAAAACCTCCCCCAGCCCAGTTCACTCTTCGCGTTCTCGAGAGTACCTTCGCGAACGCGAAGAAGAAAACACCAGAAAACTAGCTAAGCACAAAAAAACCAGATTTCTAAGTCTAAAACCTTATGTAGCCTATTCGAAATCTACCCGAGCCCTCGAGGCTCCAAACCAAATATGCACACAAGTCCAAAAACCTCATACGAACTTGCTCGCGTGATCAAAACACCAAAATAACGCCTAGAACTATGAATCGGACACCAAATCAAATGAAATTTTCAAGAAAACTTTAAAACTTCTATTCTCCCAACTGAACGTCTAAATCATGTTAAACCAACTTTGTTTCTCACCAAATTTGACAGACAAGTCATAAATATAATAATGGACCTGTATCGGGCTCCGGAACCAAAATACTGACCTGGTATCAACAATTTCAAACATCGGTAAATTCTTAAAATCATTAAACCTTTAAGCTTTTAAATTTTCATCTAAAATTAATATCTCGAGCTAAGGACCTCAGAATTCGATTCCGGGCATACGCTCATGTCCCAAATTACGATACGGACCCACCGGGACCGTCAAAATACGGATTCAGGCCTGTTTACTAAAAACTTTGACCGAAATCAACTCAAATGAATTTTTAAAGGTAAAATTCTTATTTTATCAGTTTTTTACATATAAGCCTTCCAAAAGAATACATGGACCGCACACGCAAATCGAGGAAGGATAAAATAAGGTATTTAAGGCTTCGAAACACAGAATTAAGTTCTAAAACATAAGATGACCTATTGGGTCATCACAACTATTAAAATGACCCATGTAACTAGGCTGAACTGCTGCTGAATGATATTTTCGATTGAAGAAATGTCACGACCCAAATCCTAACCTATCATGATAACGTTTATCGTGGTACTAGGCAAGCCGACATTTCCAAAATACTACCAACATTTAACAGAATATGAATCAAGAAATTTTAAATAACCAGAGTTTTCATAAAATGAGGTAAAAACCCAAAACACAAATGCGGAAAATGTTACACCCCATATTTTCGTACGTAAAAATACGTCATAAGTAAATTGATGAAAGCTCGAAAATGAGATATTACATCCCGCATTTTCGTACGTTAAAGTTTCGTTGTAAGTTAATTGACGTAAGTTCGGGAATGAGATTATTTTGAGATTATAAGCATTATGTTATTTCAAACAAGCGATGAGTAAATTCGTGAAGGAGAGAGGGTAAGCAAATCGAAGAAAATGAATTTCGTCGAAGTTTGACATTTTGGGATAAAATACTGTCCGAGCTAAAATACCCGATATTTATGGACTAATACCATACAAGGTACCACATGGCCATGATAGTGAGGTGTGTAAAGTGTGTTAAAAGTGAGTAGTATTTTAAGTAAATTGAGATAATTCTTAATTATGTGGGTAATTGGTTAATTATTGGGTAATGGGACATTACCTAGTTAATTAAGGAGTTGTGGGTGATTAATTAAAGAATGTGGTTAAGATAAAACATCCCTCACTCAGCAACAAACCAATCCAAGAATTGTGACTCTTAAGTCACTATGTCATGTGGCAAGTCTTAAGAATGTGAGTCATTTCCATTTAATAAAGGAAAGACACATATAACGTGAGTCATATTCATTCTTAAGAAACATAAGTCACAAATCCATTCTTATATGCATTCAAACGTAAATATTTTTATGTTACAAACATAAGTCACAAACGTAAGTCACATAAGCAAGATAAGATCTTCAACAATTCAAAGCAACGAGAGATCTTGCAATTATAAAGGAGTATGATGCAATCTTTCTCAAGAATATCATACGGATATTTCCCTACTTCGATCCGCAGTTACGCATTGTCGAAATCAACAATGTTAGAGGGATTGTCAAGAGAATCGGTTCAGGTATGTTAAGACTGTCCCTTCTTTCTTTTGGCATGATCCATACGATATAAACAAAACGAGTAAACGCATAATTTTCATAAATAACTCTATTCATAGAAGTATTAGGAGTGTCTATATTATTGATTCCCTATGTGAATTATTATTATATCTTCTGTTCATGGGTCTCAGTAAAATACGTATTTGATAAAGTTTATCCGAAAGGCATATTGATTTTATGACAATCCAAGAAATCTTATTAACGTATTTCACATGCATTTCATTCATTTATAAATGTACATTGACCCATGACCAGATGACGTTATATACGCGTATATTATATATATATGGGATATGGGAAAAGGTTACGGCGTTATATACGCACCACCACCCGATCAACTGGTATGCGTTGATGATTTGCCCACATTGGCCAAGATGATATGATGGGATTCCCTCAGAGGCTTGATGATGTTATGAACGCATATACCTATGCATAGTATGACATTTATACGCATATGTATGACATTATAATATTAAATGACTCACAGAGCTATTCAGACTTACATGTCGAGTCTTTTACTCCATGTTTCTCTCATGTCTATTATTTACTGATTTTCATTCCTTACATACTCGGTACACTATTTGTACTGATGGTCCTTTTGCCTGGGGAAGCTGCGTTTCATGCTCGCAGGTCCCGTTAGACATGATGAGAGTCCTCCAAGTAGGCTATCAGCTCAGCGGAAGGTGTTGATGCGCTTCATTTGCTCCAGAGTTGCTATTTGGTCAGTATGATTAGAACACGTGTTGATTGGTATGACGGGGCTCTGTCTCGACCTTTATGATATTTATGTACTCTTAGAGGCTTGTGGACAGATGTCATGTATATGAAAGATTGTGTGGCCTTGTCGGCCTATGTTCAATGTAAGAGTGCTCATTTTGGCCTTATAGGCCTGTATGTCTTAAGTATAAGTTGGTATTTCATGTTGTATTCTACTTATCTCACGGTAGCCTCTCCGGCTCAGTTATCTATGATAGTATGATACGACAAGATACGTTATGTTGGTACTCGGTTGAGTAAGGTACCGGGTGCCCATCGCGGCCCATCGGTTTGGGTCATAACAAAAGTGGTATCAGAGCATTTTTGTCCTAGGGAGTCTACAAGCCGTGTCTAGTAGAGTCTTGTTTATGGGTGTGTTGTGCACGACACTTATAAGCAGGAGGCTACAGGGCATTTAGGACTGTCATTCTTTATTCTTACTCTAGATCGTGTGGTAGAGCTCAGTTGTAAGAACTCAATTTCCTAAACTCTATCTTATTCATAATACGACGATGCCTACATCCAGAAAGACGGTTGATAAGAGATATAGATGTGGAAGAGTTGAGTCAGAGGAACTCTATTTTGCATGATTCTTATGATGAGTAAATGTGAGGTCTTCAACAGATCATGCGTGTACTAAAATGTGTAAGGTTCTTGATAAGAAGCTTTAAGGCAATAATATTTATCCACTCTTACGGTAAAAAAGAATAAGAGAATCGGAAGGTAGACACTAGTTTTAGCAAGTAAAAGAAGCAAGGTGAAGAAGAGTACGAGGTACCTAGTTAATGAAGATTATCATTATTTACCATTCAGGAAGAGAGATATAAGTATCTTGAGTTACCTTCAACAGTAACAGAGGTATGTACAATTGGTCATACCAATCTCATTTATGCCCTATGGAAGCTAACATAAGTAGTATAAGAGAAGGACGGATATCAGGATCCGGCTGGGGTTAGAGTGACCCAAAATGGTGGATGGATTGTTTGCGTTAGTTGACATTTCCGAAGGATCTTGCAAATGTGCTAATAGATCTCCTTGTGAGACACCCAGAGGGTGCACTCTAAAATAGTACAGCTGGATATGAGTACTACAAAGATTGGCACTGGAAGCCTTGAAAGGGATAAATATAACCTTAGTGTGGCTCCCGTCCCTAGTAAAGAAAGAATGTTAGGCTACCCGAAGAGCCAGTAGATGGAGTAAGGGGAGCTAAAATCAAAAGAATATACTGTTGAAATTTCAAAATAAAGTGATAGACAGAAATGTTAGCAGGAAATAAGAAAAGAGTTAATGAAGCATTATGAGTAAGATATGATACATGGATGACAACGGTACATCAAAAGATGACAATATTACAGAGTCTATAGTCAAGTAAAGGAAAAGACGAGAGGTGACAGGCCTTGCGACACCAAAAGAGTATAGGCCATAAAGTCATATCCTCATTTCGAGAAATAAGTTCGTGACTCTAACATGATTACCATAAGGAAAGGTTAGACCCCAGAGTAATAGAAATCAGTATGGGCTGGTGAACAAGATAAATTAAACATGAATTAGGGACTGAATGATTTGATAATGGTCGACATCATGAGAATTTCAGATTGCGTTCTGGTGATAATAGAATGGACAATAGAAGAATACCCTTTAAAGTTCATTTAGGAAGACGCTTCCCTAAAGCAAGCAATGTGAGCGAAGTTAATCTTAAGGGACTGTATGTGCTAGTTACACCAAGTGTCACCCTCGCGAGTAAGGAATTTTGTTATCCTTGGTACAGAAGGATTACCGCAAGGTGGTTAAGGGTCATCGATGATAGGCAAGGACGCCAAAGATGAAGAGGTAAAACATCTATAGGTAGATCGTCGTAGCGCTAAATATTAGTACTCCCCTAAAGGGGAAAATATGGAGTGATGTGGCGTTAAGTCAGAATTAAGTGGTTCTAGTAACTATGGAGGAAGAATGCGATAAAAATGAGAAAGCAATGAGATTGCACTTATCCAAATCTTACAGATATGCTACGATTCCAGAACATTAAGCAAACACGATGTCAAGGAAAGGAAGTAAGGGTTCCTACCCGAGATGTTAGTGATTGATAAGGAGCCAGTGCGAGACGTAAGCTAAGACAGAGGAAATAACTCAAGAAAGATTACGTGGAATAATGAGATGAGAATGGGCCAACGAGTACTTAGTAGTTGATTAAAGAAGAGCCTAGTTATGGCTAGACAAGAGGATACAGACAAAGTAATTGTAATAGACCCTGGAGTCGCAGAACACCATCCTCACTGATAGTAACCTCCTTGGCACCACCCTATAGTACTGTTCCTCTGAGAACCAACAAGTGCGGATCATCAAACTGGCGAGCCTTGATCTGATCGGATAGTGAGGACTGAGCAACGACGCATGCAAGGACTCTACTGGGCTCTGAAATATCCAACCTCACAAGTTTGTTAGCCAGGGACTGGATGTCCGAAGCTAATGGCCTCTCCTCTATTGAAATGAAAACCAAACTACCCATACTCTCTGCCTTTCTGCTAAAGGCATCTGCCACTACATTTGCCTTGCCCGGATGATAAAGGATGGTAATATCATAATCTTTTAGTAACTCAAGCCACCTGCGCTATCTCAAATTGAGATCCCTCTGCTTGAGCAAATGTTGCAAGCTGCGATGATTGGTGTAAACCTCACAGGACACCCCATAAAGATAATGCCTCCAGATTTTAAGAGCGTGAACAATCACAGCCAACTCCAAATCATGTACAGGGTAATTCTTCTCGTGGGGTTTTAATTGACATGAAGCATATGCAATGACTCTCCCCTCCTGCATCAATACAAAACCCAAAACAATGCGCAAAGCGTCGCAATACATAGTATACATCCCCAAATCGGAAGGCAACACTAACACTGGTGCTGAAGTCAATGCGGTCTTGAGCTTCTGAAAGCTCACCTCACAATCATTGGACCATCAGAACGGAGCACCCTTCTGGGTCAATCTGGTCAATGGTGTTGCAATAGATGAAAATCCCTCCACAAACCAACGATAATAACCTGATAACCCCAAAAAGCTCCTGATCTTAGTCGCCGAAGTGGGACGATGCCAACCATGAACTGCCTCGATCATTTTGGGATCCACTTTAATACCCTCGCCCAATATAATAGTCCCCAATAATGCTACAGAGTTTAGCCAAAACTCAACTTGGAGAACTTAGCATATAGCTTTTGCTCCCGCAAGGCCTAAAGCACCACTCTCAAATGCTGATCATGCTCCTTCATGCTATGCGAGTAGATCAAAATGTCATCAATGAAGACGATGACAAACGAGTCGATATACTGCCTGAACACCTGATTTATCTGATCCATAAATGTCTTCGAGGCGTTAGTCAACTGAAAGAAATTACCAAAAACTCATAATGGTCATATCTAGTCCGGAAAGTGGTCTTCGAAACATCCGAATCCCGAATCTTCAATTGATGGTACCCTGATCTCAAGTCTATCTTAGAGAACACTCTGGCACCCTGCAACTAGTCAAACAAATTATCAATACGCAGCAACAGGTACTTATTCTTAATGGTAACTTTGTTCAATTGGCGATAACCAATACAAATCTGCATGGTCCTATCCTTCTTCTTCACAAATAATACCGGTGGACCCTAAGGCGACACACTCGGTCTGATGAACCCGTTTTGCTAGTAACTCCTCAAGCTGCTCTTTTAACTCCTTCAACTCTTTCGGACCCATGAAGTACGGTGGGATAGATATAGGCTGGGTACCTGGAGCCAAATCAATACAGAAATCAATATCACGATATGGTGGCGTGCCTGGGGGATTAGAAGGAAACACATCGGTGAACTCCCGGACTACGGGTACTGAACCAATTGCCGGAATCTCTGCAGTAATGTCCCGAACATAGGCCAAATAAACCAAACAACCCTTCTCAACCATGTGTCGAGATTTCAGAAAGGAAATAACCCGACTAGATGCACTGACAAACAAACCCTTCCACTCCAATCTAGGCAACTCTTGCATCACCAAGGTAATATCCTTGGCATGTCAATCTAGGATGTCATGATATGGAGATAGCCAATCCACGCCCAGGATAGTCTCAAAATCAGTAATATCAAGTAGCAGAAGATCTTCTCTAGTTTTGTAACCACAGAATATAACAATGTAGGACCGGTAGATCAGATCCACAACAATAGAATCGCCCACAGGAGTGGACACATAAACAAGAGTACCCAGGGACTCACGAGAAACACCCAAGAAATGAGCAAACAGAGATGAGACATCTAAATATGTAGACCCTGGATCAAATAGTATTGAAGGATCCCTACCGCAGACAAAAATAATTCATGTGATAACGACATCCGAGGCCACTGCATCTGGTCTGGCCGGAAAAGCATAGAACCTAGCTGGAGCGCCACCTAACTGGCTTCCACCTCTAGGACGGCCCCTACACACCTGCCCTTCGCCTCTGGGCGGCCGGCCGACTGGTGTAACCCTTGTTGCACTGCCTTGCCCCGAATTCTGGGGCAGAACCTCTGCACATGAATAAGACCCCCGCACTCGAAACAACCTCTCCGTACTGTGGACTGCTGACCTAAAGTCTGATCTTGATGGCCTGAATACCCACTAGAGGAACCTTGGAGAGCCGGTGGGCGATAGAAACTCTCTGGCATAGCACTGAAATAAGGCTGCACTGGGGCATCCCGAGGAGGCGGCGGTGCCGGGTAAGTAGGCCTGCTGGACTGACCCCGCACGAACATACCTCTACCCCTAGCCGGGGCACCTCTAAACTCTCTAGAATATCAAAACTGCTTATCCCTCGTAGCCTGCTCTCGGCTACACTGATGTACACCCTCGATCCTCCGAGCTATCTCCACAACTAGCTCGTAAGAAGTCCCCCTCTCAACCTCTCGGACCATAGTGGCCTGAATACCATTGTGCAAGCCCACAATGAACCTCCGCACTCTCTCTACATCAGTAGGAAGTATGGCGAGACAACTCAGAGAATCTCGCCTCATAGTCGGTCACAGACATTTGACCCTGCTGGAGTTGCTCGAACTGAAACTGCAACTCCTCTCTCTAAGAAGATGGAATATACCTATCTAGGAAGATACGGGTGAACCTGTCCCAAGTCATGGGAGGATAATCTGCTGGTCTACCAAGAAGATAGGACTGCCACCACCTATGGGCCCTGCCCTCCAGCTGAAAAGTAGCAAAGTCTACTCCATGGGACTCCAATATCCTCATGTTGTGCATTTTGTCCCTACATCGATCAACGAAGTCCTGGATGTCCTCATGACGATCTCCTCCAAAGACAGGAGGATAAAGTCTGGTCCATTTGTTTGGGCTCTGGCACAACTGCTGCCACTGGCTGAGCTCTGCCCACGGGTAGTGCACCCGGGGTCTGATACACGGTAGTTGCGTGTCCTAGAGACTGAGCGGTAGGGTTTGTTTCCCCTCTCCTGCCTACGATATGGTTGGGTTTTCCATAAATAAACTGGCCTGAGTCATAGTAACCATGAACCACAGTATACGGCCCATGACCTCCTGAAATCCCGGTGCGGACATGAAATCTACCGGGGCTGGCTCTGCTGCAGGCACCTTGCCCTACTCTTCAATAATAGGATCCTCTACTGGATGCACTGGTGGCATAGCTGGAGAAACTCCGGTACGTCCTCGTCCTCTACCACGGGCTGGAGCCTTCCCTCGACCTCTAGCAATAGTGGGAGCAGCTCTTCCTTGGTCTGGAACATCCGTAGAGCACGTTGTCACCATATGTGAGAGAATAAGAGAAAGATACTTAGTACCACATCAACTGCACGATAGGAGATAAAGAAAGGTAGTTTCCTAACACCCTATAGCCTCTCGAAGATAAGTACGGACGTCTCTGCACTGATTCCCAAGACTCTATTAGGCCTGCTCATAACTTGTGAGACCTACGTGAACCTAGTGCTCTGATACCATGTTGTCATGACCCAATTCTCTTATGAGCCGTGATGGTTCCCAACGTTACCGCTAAGCAAGCCAAATAGTGAATTAGACATATTATTCCTCTTTAAATGAATTTCCAAAAAAAAGTAAATTTTTCCTTACTTAAGAGATTTAAGAAATAACAGGTTTAAATACATAAAACGAGAGCTATTGAGTGCAGTCATAACCATAGTAATACTCTAAAACCACAAGTCTATTAGTGTGTGGCAAGACGTGGTGTCACAAGTATATGAGCACTAATGGATTATACAAAACTCTAGCTACTGTCTTAAATAGAAATAGTCAGAAATGAATATAAAGGAGATATTCTAGGTGCTGCAGAACGACTTAGAAATGCAACTCACCACTAGGCTTCCAGGTAACGGGGATGTGCGTCGGGGTGATCGCCAAGTGTACCTACCTCAGATCCTGCATAGTCAATGTAGAAGTGTAGCGTGAGTACATAAACAATGTGTACCCTGTAAATATCAAGTCTAATCTCAAAGAAGTAGTGACGAGAGATCGACATCGACACTTACTATGGGCTAATAATAAGATAAAGGAATTTTAAATAAGCATGGGATATGAAATAATAAAAATAGCTCGTCAACATAAAAGGACAATTAATTTTCTCATAATTAAATAAATTTCGAGCAAATGCATGCCTTCTATAATTGTAACTTCACAAGTCACATAATAAAATCACGTATGATTAGACTCCAAGTATTAATAAGTACGATTTATATGGAGGTCGTATGCCCCGATCTAGAATAATGTGTACACTACCGAGGGACGTGCGGCACGATCTATAGACGTATCTATATATTGCTGATGCGTTCAGACCGCTCAACAAGAAGAGAAATATACTTTATAAGTATTTTTCTCAAATGTTTTTAAGGATTAGTACACAAAATAATACAAATTTCATTAACGACCTTTCACAATTTCCTCTAGCAAGTTCTAATATAAATATAGGCACTTAGATTAACAAGTAGGGTGCAAACATTTCAAGTAGTTCATAATATGGGTCCTAAAACTACCCGGACATAAGCATAATTAGTAGCTACACATGGACTGTCGTCACCTCGTACGTACATTGCCCCCCCCCCCCCCCC
>AWOL01S0001526.1:89900-137116 GCA_000715115.1 Nicotiana otophora
CCCCCCCCCCACAGACACACAATTAGAATCAAGCATTTATTTAAATCACCTATAGGGTAAATTCCCTCTTACAAGGTTAGACAAGATACTTACCTCGTCTCAAAGCCCACTTTCCGGTCACAATTTCTCTCTAAAGCCCCAACTCGGTGCCGTTCAATCCAAAACTAGTCAAATGTTATATAATTTAATCAATACATGCTCAAAAGTTTATAATTTAACTATTAGATTAATTACCCAACCCAAATTGGAAGAATTCCTAAAATATACCGCGGGCCCACGTTCCCAGATTCCAGAAATTGTTGTAGGGAATCGTTACCCATAACCTCAAGAACTCAAGCATACAATTTTCATCCCATTGCATAACCATTTTCGTGGTTGAAATCTCAATTTTTATCAAAACCTAGGTTTTTCATCTAACCCATAATTTTTCACAATTTACATGTTAAAATATACCCATAATCTATGTATTTATCTCACAATAGGTAGAATTAACTTACCTCCAAGTTGCTATATGAATACCCCTCTCAAGAAGCTCCAAAATCGCCCAAGAATGCAGAAAATGGGCTCAAATGTTCCTGAGCCTCGTTTTTAAAACGTTCTGCCCATCCCAGCAGCCCCTTCTTCACGAACGTGGGAAGAGCCTCGCGTTCACGAAGGCAAAACTCCCCAGGCCAAAAAAATGTTCTTCGTGAACGCGGCAGAGGTCCCGCGAAAGCGTTCAAAGTCTTGCCTGGCCTACCCTACGCGAACGTGAAGGGTAATTTGCATTGACCCTCCAAGGCCCTTTTTCTTCTACGCGAATGCGGGAGGGCCTTCACGAATGCGTAGGCCTGCGATCTCAAAACTTCACGAATGCGTCCCTCTGCCCGCGAAAGTGAAGAACAATCACCCAGTCCCCAAATCCTTCATCGCGAACGCGAGGGTCCTTCCGCGTTCGCGAAGAAGGAAACCAGAACTGGAAATTCTGGTTTTTCCAACTTAGCTCCGGGTGGGTCAAAATGAACCCGAGCCACTCGGGACCCCGACCAAATGCACCTACAGGTCCATAAACATAATACGGACCTGCTCAAACTCTCGAAAAGCATAAAATAACGATGAAACTAAGAATCGCACCCCAAAACCAAATTGAGCCAAATTATGAACTCAAAGTTTCCAATTCGCTCCGAACGCGCCAAATCATACATAAACTACTCGGAATGGCACCAAATTTTGCATGCGAGTCTTAAATCACCATACGCAACTATTCCTAGGTCCAGAACCCCAAATGGACATCGATAACACCAAAACCTACTCCAAACCAAATTTAAAGAACTCTAAAAACTTCAATAAGGCAACTTTTACTATTAAGCGCCGAAACGCTCCCGGCTCATCCAAAACCCGATCCGAAAATACCCCCAAGTCCAAAATCATCATGCGTACCTATTGGAACCGTCAAATCCCGGTTCCGAGGTCGTTTACGAAAAATATTGACCAATGTCAAACTTAGCCTTTTAGCCAACCTCAAGGAACCAAGTGTTCCTATTTCAAGCCTGAAACCTCCAAAAACCCCAACTAACCGTCCCCGCAAGTCATAAAACAGTTAAAGCATATACATGGAGTCTTATTTAGGGAAACGGTGTGTGAGAAAGTAAAACGACAGGTTGGGTCGTTATAGAAGAGATTCAACAAATTCAATTAAGAATAAGCAAATTATGGAAAAGATAATAATAAATTTAACTAATGATAAGAAATTACCAAAAATATAATAATAACTTCAATCAAGAATAGACAATTACGGAAAGGATAACATGGAAATAAAAAGAGGCAACAACTATAGTTAAGGTATATAAGAGTTTAATCGGCAATAAGGGTAAAACATGGAGCAATTAATTCTAATTAAGACACGTAAAGGTGGATTCAGTAAATGGGGAATTTAACATGACAACACAACTTCATATTTAATAGAAATAAGAACCTAAGAGCCCTAAATGGTCAAATTTTCACAAATAATCCCGAGTATGTACTCGTCACCTCGTGTACACGGACTTCACATGACACAATTAGCACTAAAGACTCAAATCCTAAGGGGTATTTTCCCACACAAAGTTAGGATGATACTTACCTCAAAGAAGATAGACAGTTACTCTAAAATGAACGTTTCGAGAGAAACAACCTCCGGACGGCTCAAATCTAGCCAAAATAACTTCAAATCATAAATAAAACTCATAAGAAATCATTCCGGATAATAAAGATTCAATATTGAACAAAAACTAAAAAGTCAACCCCCGGTCCCGCACCTCGAAACCCTATAAAATTTTAAAAACCTGAATATCCATTCTGATACGAGTTCAACCATACCAAAATTATCAATTTCCGACATCAATTCGTCCTTCAAATCATCATTTCACATTTTGAAAGATTTCTTCAAAATTCAAATTTTTCACAATTCAAAACACTAATTATAAGGTAAAAATAAAGATAGAATCATGGAATATAATACATTTCGGGTGAAGAACACTTACCCTAATATTTTTTTTGAAAACCCCACGAAGAATCGCTCAAAATCGAGCTCTACAATAAAAGATATAATAAAAATGGTCAAACCCTCGATTTGGAAATATATTTTGCTGCCCAGGTATTTGCACATCGCGATCGCGGAAGGAATAATGTGATCGCGAAGAACAAAATGGCTACTGCCCCAAAATATACTTTGCGATCATGGATGAACTCATGTGATCGCGAATAAGGAGCAACTGATTCCCCCAAGAAACGTGATCATGAATGGCTCCATGCGATCGCGAAGGAAAAAAGAACAGTACCCCACTAAAAGGTTCTACGCGAACGCGGAAGGCCAAATGCGAATGCAAAGAGGAAGTCACTCACACTCACGCGATCGCGGACTGACCATGCAAACCCAAAGATGAAAAATATGGCAAGTCAAAAGTACACTACGTGATTGTGGCTAACACTACGCGATCGCGAAGGAGGTTATCATACACCAAAAGTTTAGTATTTCAAAACATAAGAAAATGGCTCGTGGCCCATCTGAAGCGCACCCGAGGCCCCGGGATCCCGTCGAAACATGCCAAAAAGTTTCATAACATAACACGGACCCTCTCGTGGTCTCAAATCACATCAAACAACGTCGAAACTACGAATCACACCTCGAATCGAACTTATGAACTTTCAAATCTTCAACTTCCAAAACTCGTGCCGAAACATGCTAAATCAATCCGGAATGACGTCAAATTTTTCATGCTAGTTCCAAATGACATAATGGAGCTAATCCAACTCTCTGAATTGGATTCTAACCCCGATATCACCAAAGTCAACTCTCGGTCAAACCTCTCAACCTTCCAAAACTTAAACTTTTCTAATTTTCGTAGAAATGCTTCAAATTAATCTACAGACCTCCAATTCCAAATTCGAATGCACGCTTAAGTCCAAAATAACCATACGAAGCTATTTGAACCATTAAACCCCCATTCTGGAGTCGTTTACACAAAAGGTAAATTCTTGTCAACTCTTACCGCTTTAGCTTCTAAAACATGAATCCTTCTTCCAAATCAATCCCAAATAATCATAAATCCAAACTCGACTACGCACGTATGTCAAAATACATAATACAGAGCTACTCGACACATTAAGCTACCGAACGGAGAGTTAATTCTCAAAATGATCGGTCGACTGATACACACTCTAACACCATTTAGTTTAGCTTAAGGTGTTCGAGAGGTCGAGAGTACAA
Organism: Nicotiana otophora; assembly: GCA_000715115.1. Taxonomy (NCBI): domain Eukaryota; kingdom Viridiplantae; phylum Streptophyta; class Magnoliopsida; order Solanales; family Solanaceae; genus Nicotiana; species Nicotiana otophora. The sequence goes on from AWOL01S0001526.1 coordinate 93,628, forward strand.
CTGTAACGACCCGGCCAGTCATTTTGAGATTAATAGCTCGGATCCCCTATTTACTACTTTTCCCATGTCTTTTTCTGCTTATGTGCCTTGTCGGGAGGTTTTGTTTGTGGTTTCGGAGTGATTTGGGATACTTAGTCCCTAAAACAGAAGCTTAAGTTCTAGGAGTTTTTTACCGTAGTTTGAACTGTGTGAAGACTACGCCGGAATAGAGTTTCGTCAGTTTCGTTATCTCCGTTGAGTGATTTAGGACTTTGGAGGTCTATAGCTGAATTAGGCTTGAAATGGTGAAATTTGAATTTTTAGAAATTTTGACCGGAAGTGGACTTTTTGACATCGGGGTCGGATTCTGATTCCGGAGGTTAGAATAGGTCCGTAATATCAATTATAACTTGTGCGCAAAATTTGAGATTATTCGGACGTGGTTTGGTATGTTTCAGCATTGGTTGTAGAAGTTTGAAGTTCCAAAGTTCATTAAGTTTGAATTGGAGGGTGTTTCATATTTTTAGCATTGTTTGATATTATTTGAGGGCTTGACTAAGTTCGTATGGTGTTTTAGGACTTGTTGGTATGTTTGGTTGAGGTCAACGGATCGAAATTTGGACTTGTGTAACTGCTAAAGTTTTCAATTTCTGGTGTCATCGCACCTGCGGTGGGGTTCCGCAGGTGTGGACTCGCACGTGCGAGAGGAGGATCGTAGGTGCGGGCTGGAGGAGTTTGGCCTATGGTCGCAAGTGCGACATGAAGGCCGTAGGAGCAGAGTCGCTTCTGCGGAAGAGTGATCACAGAAGCGGACGAGTGCGTGGGAGGCCTTTCCGCAAAAGCGGACGAGCTTGTGCAGATGCGCACCCACAGAAGCGGAATCCGGGGACTTAAGTGAAGACTGCACGATGGTCTTTCCACAGGTGCGGAACCATAGAAGCGGTGAACCCCTCGCAGAAGCGAAATCGCTGGGCAGAAAAGAGGGATTTCGAGAGTTTTATCCCATTTACAATTTTAGGACGTTGAGAGCTCGGATTGAGGTGGTAATTCAAGCATTTTTCAGAGAAAGATTTTGGGTAATGATACTTAACTCATTTATGGTTATATTCCACTAATCTATAGTTGATTTCATCATTTAATTGAGGAATTTGGTTGAGAAATTTGGGGGAAAAGGTTGGAAGTTCTTCAACTAAGTTTTTGAGTTTTGATTCGGATTTTGATATAGGATTTGGATAATTTTGGTACGAGTGAACTCGTGAGTGAATGAATGTTCATATTTTGTGACTTTTACCCGATTCAAGACGTGGGCCCAGGTCGACTTTGTGGGGCAATTTTCTAATTTCTTGCTTAAGCATTGATTTCATTAATTAGATTAGTTTATTATAGTTATATTTATGGTATATAATTGATTTTGGCTAGATTTAGGTCAGTCGGAGTCGGAAAATCAAGGAAAAGGCATTCTTATTGACTGATTGAGTTTGGTTCGAGGTAAGTGGCTTGCCTAACCTTATGCGGGGGGAAATCCCCTTAGGATTTGGTACTGTTGTGATACTTGTGTGATATGTGAGAGCCGTGTATGTGAGGTGATGAGTGCGTGCATGGGCCAATTGTCATAAAATCCGGTTTTTTACTGAGTAATATCATGTTACACCTTAATTAGTTATACTAGCATGTGTAATTATCCTATTTAGCCTAGTTTCGCATGTCTACATGTCTTAAATGCTTATTTGAATTATGTGCAGCATGTTTAGTTGAATTCCTGCCTTTACTTGATTTGTATCAACCTTAGCTGTATAATTCATGTTGTTAATTGTTTCTCTCCACCGATTTGAGCTGTGTGTTTATTTTTGGGACTACGAGGCGGTACCTCAGGAGATCCCCCTGTATATTTACTTTTGGGACTACGAGACGGTATCTCGGGAGATCCCCATGCATATTTACTTTTGGGACTACGAGACGGTATCTCGAGAGATCTTCTTGCAAATTTACTTTTGAGACTACGAGGCGGTACCTCGGGAGATCTCTTCACACATTTACTTTTGGGATTACGAGACGGTATCTCGGGCCCGGACCTCACCTCGTCATTCTCCGTTTTTCCTTTATTTTATTATATCATTTGTCTTATTATTATATCCCAGTAGGGCCCGGACCTGACCTCGTCACTACTCATGCTACTCTTCTACACATGTTTTGTGTGCAGATCCAGGTGCTTCTTATCAGCCCCGCTATTAGCTGAGAGTGCTTGCTGTTGTACGGAGACTTCAAGGTACATCTGTCGCGCCCGTAGACCTCGAAGTTCCTTTCTATTCCCTCTTTTACGTATTTTATTTAGATTTTGGTGTATAGAGATACTATTTCTTTTCTTCAGTAGCTTGTGACTTATGACTACCGAGTTTTGGGAAAACTACGATGTATACTCGAGTGTTGGGTTTTATACATACCGAGCTACATCTTATCAGTTATTTTATTATTCTGTTGCAGTTTAGTTGTTAATTTTACTTTGATTTCTATTTTTCCACAAATTGTTAGGCTTACCTAGTCGTAGAAACTAGGTGCCATCACAACGTCTTACGGAGGGAAAATCTGGGTGATGACAAGTTACTATCAGAGCTCTAGGTTCATAGGTGTCGTGAGTCACAAGTCGGTTTATTAGAGTCTCACAGATCGGTACAGAGACATCTGTACTTATTTTCGGGAGGCTATGGAACTGTTAGGAAAATTACACTTCTTCGATTCCTTGTCGTGCGAAAATTGTTGACTTCAAAATTCTAAACTTCTATATTTTATTCTCTCACAGATGGTGTGGACACGTACAGGTGGATCTGATGACCAGGCACTCGCGCCCTCTGCTAGAGCCGCGAGAGTTCAGGGCTAGGGTAGAGGCCGAGGACGTTCACGTGGTGCAACCAGAGCACCCACACGAGCTTCTACAGAGGAGCCCCCAGTAGATCCAGATGGAGGGCAGGAACCTGAGGTACCTATTGCTGCACCAGCCCTCCAGGAGACTCTAGCCCAATTTCTGAGCATGTTCATCACTTTAGCTCAGGCTGGATTGATTCCACTTGCTCCTGCCACATCTCAGGCCGGGGGAGAAGCACAGACTCCCGCCGCCCGTACCCCAGAGCAGCGGGTTCAGGTCGACCAGGTTCTAGAGATTATACCGATACAGCCGGTAGCTCCAGTTCAGCCCGAGGCTAGTGCAATAGTTTCCGAGGCGGAGCAACTCAGACTTGAGAGGTACAAGAAGTACCACCCTCCAGCCTTCAGTAGATTGGCGACAGATGATGCCCAGGGTTGTTTAGAGGAGTGTCACCGTATTTTCCGTACTATGGGTGTAGCGGAGTCGAGTGAGGTTTCTTTTACTACATTCCAGCTTAGAGGAGTAGCCTATCAGTGGTGGCATGCTTATGAGTTCGGTAGTCCAGCTAAGGAAGCTTCACTTACATGGACTCAGTTCTCGGACATGTTCTTGAGGGAGTATGTTCCTCAGAGTCTCAGAGACGCATGGCGCACGGAGTTTGAGCAGTTGGGCGAGGGTGCTATGACTGGAGTATGCAATTTGCTTCAGTGATTTGGCCCGACATGCACCAGCCTTGGTTGCCACAGTTCGAGAGAGGGCTCATCGGTTTATTGAGGGACCCAACCTTAGTATCAGGCTTAGCATGGCCCGAGAGTTGGAGATGGATATTTCTTACCAGCAGGTTGTGAGTATTACTAGGAGGTTGGAGGTATGCTTGCTCGGGAGAGAGAGGAGAGGGAGGCCAAGAGGTCTCAAGAGTTTGGCACTTATAGTGGTACTCGTGCCCTAAATGCACTTCGTCAAGGTAGGGGCTATGTAAGGTGCCCCATTCATTCAGCTCTTCCATCCGCCAGTGGTATTCCGGCCCCTTCTACGCCCTAGGAGACTTATTATGCACTGTCAGTATCTAGTGTACCTCCTGCGCAGGGTGCTTTTAGCGATCAGTTCAGCAGATCTGGCCAGAGCCACTCACAGCAGCCACACCCTCCGAGAGCTAGTTTTGAGTGTGGCGACACTCGCCATATGGTGAGGGATTGCCCCAGACTTAGGAGAGGTGTACCTCTACAGACTTCTCAGGCACCACATGCTCTACAGGGTCCTCAGGCTATGATTACAGCATTAGCTACCGCCCCACCTGCTGAGGTGGAGGTCGGGGAGGTCAAGGTCGCCCTAAAGGGGGAGGCTAGGCCAGATATTATGCTCTTCCTGCCCGTACAGAAGTAGTTACTTCTGAATCTGGCATTACATGTATTGTTCTGGTCAGTCATAGAGATGCATCGGTTTTATTTGATTCAGGCTCCACTTATTCCTATGTGTCCTCTTATTTTGCCTCGTATTTGGGCGTATCTCGTGATTCTTTAAGTTCTCCTGTTTATGTGTCTATAACTATGGGAGATTCTATTATTATTGATCGTGTGTATCGGTCGTGTTTGGTTGTTCTTAGTGGTTTTAAGACCAAAGCCGACTTATTATTTTCTCAGTATGGTAGACTTTGATATTATTTTAGGCATGGACTGGTTGTTGCCCCATTATGCTATTCTTGATTGTCACGCCAAGACCGTGACGCTGGCTATGCCAGGACTACCGCGATTAGAGTGGAGAGGTAAATTAGAGTATACTCCCAGCAGAGTTATTTTATTTCTTAAAGCTTAACGAATGGTTAAGAAGGGGTGTGACTTGTATCTATATTATGTGATAGATGTCAGTATTGATACCCATACAGTTGAGTCAGTCCCAGTAGTGAGGGATTTTCTAGATGTATTTCCAGCTGGTCATCTAGGCATCCTGCCCGACAGAGATATTGACTTTGGCATTGATTTATTGTCGGGCACTCAACCCATCTCTATTCCTCCATATCGTATGGCTCCTTCTAAGTTGAAGGAGTTGAAGGAGAAGTTACATGAGATGCTTGATAAGGGCTTCATTCAGCCTAGTGTATCACCTTGGGGTGCCCTGGTCTTGTTTGTGAAGAAAAGGTATGGTTCTATGCGTATATGTATTGATTATCGCAAGTTGAACAAAGTTACAGTGAAGAACAGGTATCCATTGCCTCGGATTGATGACTTATTTGATTAGTTACAGGGTGTCATGGTGTTTTCCAAGATTAACTTACGTTCAGGCTATCATCAGTTGAAGATTCGGGAGCCAGATATCTCGAAGACTGCTTTCAGGACTCGGTATGGTCACTAAGAACTTGTGATGTCATTTGGACTGACCAACGCCCCAGCAACATTTATGCACTTGATGTACAGTGTGTTCTGGCCCTATCTTGACTGATTTGTCATTGTGTTTATTGATGACATTCTGGGGTACTACCGGACTCGGGAGGATAATGAGCAGCACTTGAGGACTGTGCTTCAGACCTTAAGAGAAAAAACGTTATATGCAAAATTTTCAAAGTGTGAGTTTTGGCTAGACTCAGTGACATTCTTGTTTCATATAGTGTCGAGTGATGGGATCAAAGTGGATTCAAAGAAGGTGGAAGCAGTACAGAGTTTTCCCAGACCGTCCTTAGCTACGGAGATCCAGATTTTCTTGGTTTGGCGGGGTATTACCGTCGATTTGTAAAAGGTTTCTCATCTATTGCAGCACCTATGACTAGGCTGACCTAGAAGGGTGCTCCGTTCAGGTGGACGGAGAAGTGTGAGGAGGGCTTTCAGAAGCTCAAGACGACTTTGACTACAGCATCAGTATTGGTATTGCCTACAGGTTCAGGGTCTTACACTGTATATTGTGATGTGTCGCGGATTGGTCTCAGCGCAGTGTTGATGCAGGACGGTAGGGTGATTGCCTACGCGTCCAGACAGCTAAAGGTGCACGAAAATAACTATCATGTCCACGACCTTGAGTTAACAGCTATTGTTCATGCCTTGAAGATTTGGTGACACTATTTGTATCGTGTCCCTTGTGAGATCTACACCGATCACCGGAGTTTGCAGCATCTGTTCAAACAAAAGGATCTTAACTTGCGCTAGCGGAGGTGGTTGGAGCTGCTTAATGATTATGATATCACTATTTTGTACCATCCTGGGAAGGCTAATATGGTGGCCGATGCTTTGAGTTGTCGGGCGGAGAGTTTGGGGAGCTTAGCATAATACAAGCAGCAGAGAGGCCATTGGCGTTGGATGTTCAGGCCTTAGCCAACCAGTTTGTTAGATTGGATGTTTTTTAGTCGAGGCGAGTGTTGGATTATGTGGTCTCTCTTTATGATCGTATTAGGGAGCGTCAGTATGATGCCCCCATCTGCTTGTCCTTAAGGACACGGTCTAGCACGGTGATGCTAAGGAGGTTACTATTGGAGATGATGTTGCATTGAGGACGCACGGCAGGCTATGTGTGCCCAATATAGAAGGGTTGCGTGAGTTGATTCTCTAGGAGGCTTACAGTTCGCGGTACTCCATTCATACGGGTGCCGCAAAGATGTATCAGGACTTGAGGCAGCATTACTGGTGGAGGATAATGAAGAAGGACATAGTGGAATATATAGCTCGGTGTCTAAATTGCCAGTAGGTAAAGTATGAGCATCAACAGCCAGGTGGATTGCTTCTGAAGTTAGAGATTCCGGAGTGGAAATGGGAGCGGATCACCATGGATTTCGTTGTTGGGCTTCCACGGACTCATCGAAAGTTTGATGCAGTTTGGGTGATTGTGGACAGGCTGACCAAGTCAGCTCATTTCATTCTTGTGATGACTACCTATTCTTTCGAGCAGCTAGCTCGAGTTTATATCCGCGAGATTGTTAGACTTCATGGCATACTGGTATTTATCATCTCTGACCGGGATACACAGTTTATATCACAGTTCTTGAGGGCCATACAACATGAGTTAGGAACTCGAGTGTAGTTGAGCACATTATTTCACCCTCAGACGGACGGACAGTCCGAGTGCACTATTCAGATATTAGAGGATATGCTCTATGCGTGTGTGATGGAGTTTGGAGGTTCGTGGGATCAGTTCTTGCCACTTTCGGAGTTTGACTACAACAACAATTATCAGTCGAGCATCCATATGGCACCTTATGAGGCTCTGTATTGTAGGCGGTGTTGGTCTCCAGTGGGTTGGTTAGAGCCGGGCGAGGCTAGGTTATTTGATACAAACTTGGTTCAGGATGCTCTGGAGGAGGTTAGGGTGATTCAGGATCGACTTCGCACAACCCAGTCCAGATAGAAGAGTTATGCGGATCGGAAGGTTCGCGATGTTTCATTCATGGTTGGAGAGCGGGTCCTGCTTTGGGTATCACCCATGAAGGGTGTTATGAGGTTCGAAAGAAGGGAAAGCTGAGCCCAAGGTTTATCGGCCCATTTGAGGTGTTGCGACGTGTTGGAGAGGTTGCTTATGAGCTTGCCTTGCCTCCCAGTCTAGCAGGGGTTCATCCAGTATTCCATGTTTCTATGCTCCGGAAGTATTATAATGATCCGTCTAATGTGTTGGATTTCAGCTTAGTCCAGTTGGACAAGGATTTATCTTATGTTGAGGAGCCAGTGGCTATTTTGGACGGGTAGGTTCGAAAGCTGAGGCTAAAGAACATTGCTTCCGTGAAGGTTCAGTGGAGGGGTTAGTCGGTCGAGGAGGCGACTTAGGAGACCGAGCATGATATGCGCAGCCGTTATCCTCATCTTTTCACCACTTCAGGTATGTCTCTATACTCGTTCGAGGATGAACGATTGTTTTAAGAGGGGGAGGATGTAATGACCTGGCCGGTCGTTTTGAGAGTAATAGCCCCGATCCCCTATTTACTGCTTTCCCCGTGTCTTTTTCTGCTTATGTGCCTTGTCGGGAGGTTCTGTTTGTGGTTTCGGAGTGATTTGGGACACTTAGTTCCTAAAACGGAAGCTTAAGTTCTAGGATTTTTTACCGTAGTTGGAACTGTGTGGAGACGACTCCGGAATGGAGTTTTGTGGGTTCTGTTAGGTCCTTTGAGTGATTTTGGACTTAGGAGCATGTGCGGATTGTGTTTTGGAGGTCTGTAGCTGAATTAGGCTTGAAATGTCGAAGGTTGAATTTTTGAAAAGTTGATCAGAAGTGGACTTTTTGATATCGAGGTCGGATTCTGATTCCAAAAGTTAGATTAGGTCTTTAATGTCAATTATGATTTGTGCACAAAATTTGAGGTCAATCAGACGTGGTTTGGTATGTTTCGGCATCAGTTGTAGAAGTTTGAAGTTTCAAAGTTCATTATGTTTGAATTGGAGGGTGATTCATGTTTTTAGTGTTGTTTGATATGATTTGAGGGCTCGACTAAGTTCGTATGGTATTTTAGGACTTGTTGGTATGTTTGGTTGAGGTCCCGGGGGCCTTGGGTGAGTTTCAGATGCTTAAAAGATCAAAATTTGGACTTGTTTAACTGCTGAAGTTTTCAATTGCTCGTGTCATAGCACCTGCGGTGGGGTTTCGCAGGTGCGGAATCGCACGTGAGAGAGGAGGATCGTAGGTGCGGGCTGGAGGAGTTTAGCCTATGGTCACAGGTGCGACATGAAGGCCGTAGGAGCGGAGTCGCTTCTGCGGAAGAGTGTGTGGGAGGCCTTTCCGCAAAAGCGGACGAGCTTGTGAAGATGCGCCCTCGTAGAAGCGATCTTTGAGCCGCAGAAGCGGAATCTGGGGACTTAAGTGAATACTACACCTACGATGGTCTTTTCGCAGGTGCGGAACCACAGAAGCGGTGAACCCTTCACAGAAGCGAAATCGCTGGGCAGAAAAGAGGGATTTCGAGAGTTTTATCCCATTTTTAATTTTGGGACTTTGAGAGCTCGGATTGAGGCGATAATTCAAGGGTTTTTCAGAGAAAGCTTTTGGGTAATGATACTTATCTCATTTATGGTTATATTCCAGTAATCTATAGTTGATTTCATCATTTAATTGAGGAATTTGGTTGAGAAATTTAAGGAAAAGGGTTGGAAGTTCTTCAACTAAGTTTTTGAGTTTTGATTCGGATTTTGATATTGAATTTGGATAATTTTGGTACGATTTAACTCGTGAGTCAATTGGTATTCATATTTTATGACGTTTACCCGATTCCGAGACGTGGGCCCGGGTCGACTTTGCGGGGCGATTTTCTAATTTCTTGCTTAAACCTTGATTTCATTGATTAGATTAGTTTCTTATAGTTATATTTATGATATGTAATTACCTTTGACTAGATTTGGTCCATTCAGAGTCGTAAAATCGAGGAAAGGGCATTCTTATTAATAGATTGAGCTTGGTTCGAGATAAGTGGCATGCCTAACCTTGCGCATGGGAAAATCCCCTTAGGATTTGGTACTGTTGTGATAATTCTGTGATATATGAGCGCTATGTACGCGAGGTGACGAGTGCGTGCACGAGCTAATTGTTGTAAAATCCAGTTTTTCACTGAGTAATAGCATGTTACACCTTAATTGAGTTATACTAACATGTGTAGTTATCTTGTTTAGCCTAGTTTTGCATGTCTACGTGTCTTAAATGCTTATTTGAATTTTGTGCAGCATGTTTAGTTGATTTTCTGTCTTTACTTGATTTGTATCAACCTTAGCTGTATAATTCATGTTGTTAATTATTTTTCTCTACCGATTTGAGCTTTGTGTTTATTTTTATAATTACGAGGCGGTACCTCGGGAGATCTCCCTGCATATTTACTTTTGGGACTACGAGACGGTATCTCGGGAGATCCCCCTGCATATTTACTTTTGGGACTACGAGGTGGTACCTCGGGAGATCCCCCTGCACATTTACTTTTAAGACTACGAGGCGGTACCTCGGGAGATCTCCTCGCACATTTACTTTTGGGACTACGAGACGGTCTCGGGAGCGCCCCTGTTATTATCTCATTGTATTGTGTTGTTATTTTCTCTGTAAATTCTTTCTGTAAAATTCTTCGTTTTTCCTTTATTTTATTATATCATCTGTCTTATTATTATATCCCCGTAGGGCCTGGACCTGACCTCGTCACTACTCTACCGAGGTTAGGCTTGGCACTTGCTAGGTACCGTTGTGGTGTACTCATGCTACTCTTCTGCACATATTTTGTGTGCAGATCCAGGTGCTTCTTATCAGATCCACGGGCTTCAACAGTTTTTCTCTTGGAGGAAGAAGCACTCAAAGTCTTTTCTTGAGCAAGACTTACAGAAAGCATGGTTGAGGGAACAATGCGGGACTGATGCCATGAATAGAAAATCCTTATAAAAAAGGGGTGATTAAAAAAATATATATGAATGGGTATATAAGGAAAGAAACTGCGAGAATAAAGAGTACCGTGAGTCTTCACTTTCCAACCAAATTTCTGTGAAAAACATTTCCAAGATCTTTTGTCCATGGGAGCAACAGTCAACATTTTTTCTACCTAAGCACAGAAGTCAGGAATTTCTTCGAAGACTTCCATAGTTGCTAAAAAAATAAATATGCGATTATATAAAGGAGCTCAAGACATCAAACAAAGAAAGAAAAGAAAACTTACGTGCAAAGTTCCATGTTTTTGGAAAGGGCATGTTTTCTTCACCCATTAATCCACTAGTGAGGGAAGCAATAAAACATGCGTACTATCCCACGGTCACAATCATCCTCGGGGCTAACTAAAACCCACTTACTTCTAGCCACAATAGAAAAGACACATTCATGAAACAGCTTAGGAGAGTAAAGATGAAGTAAGCGGCGAAAAGTAAAAGAGGTTGAGACTAAATCCGACAAATAGCGAAGACATGCTACTGCCCTCCACAAATGGGACAATTTGGCCAAGGAAAATATTAAAATAATGAAAGAACTCGATGATCACTGGGTCAATGGGAGGTTTAAACCCTAAAGTGAAAGGCTAGGTCTAAACAAAAGAGAAGTCAGCATAGTAAGAAGTGATTCTTTGGTTGGCACCAGGAATTAAAACTAGAAAATCTGGTTTCCAATGACATTCTTGTCGGACTAAATAAAGAAGACCAGGAGTGATCAGACTTGGGTAGTGTTCAGCAAGGTTAAGGGAAGCTATAGAAGAAACTTGATTTTTCATGGTTTCACGATCTGATACGAAAGAAAATTCTTGAGGAACAATCTTAGAAACTGCCGGCTCACGCATAGGTTCATTCTGATCCCTATTTTTAGAAGAAGATCTAGGGATTAAAGGAGCTCTAGGTCTATAAGAAGATGGTTTGGCGGAACTACTTTGAGAAGTAGAACTGTGAGTAGATAACGAACCAAGACTGCATAGTCTACCACCTCTCCTACTCCTAGTAGGGGAAGTGGAATGAGCAAGCTCATCGACGATCACAACTTTTCAAAGGTATGATGGTGAAGAAGACATGTTTAACAAAGAAAATACAGAGGAAAGGTATAGAACTACGAAGGAAGGTTAAGATGATGGATACAGAGAAGAATGAAGAAGGTTTCAAGAAATCAAAGGGGATGAAGTATTTATAAGGAGATGCGACCGTCATCAAAGTTGATCATTATGAAGTGTCATAATAGAACCGTCACTTTGTGACTGATGCAGCTACAAAAAAACCCTAAAAAGGCGTTGAGAAACTGCAGCACCAATCAAGTGAAGCCACATGACATGGGCATTAAATGAATGTGACATACGTTACATCGATTCTGAAGAGGGCATAATGATACTCGAGAAACGACGACGAAGAACTCCCGCCATAAATACTTACCACTTCTCGAATATTCAGTTGAGAATATTCAAAAAGTGGGGGGACTATCTGTATTAGTGAAAAAAAGGCATGACACGTGGACTATCAACGAGGTGACAGGGCATGATATATAGACCATCAATATAGTGACAAGTGGCATTCTTAATTAGATGAGTTAAAGAATGCGTAAAAGGCACGACAGAAATACCCACATGGTCACACTGAGAACAGAGCCATACCCAACAGTTGTAAAAGGGGAAACAGGAACATAATGGATAAAGGTTATTAAGAAGGGAAGATACACGAACCTGTCATAAACAAGGAAGGGAAATCAATACAATTACAAGAAATCTTTAGCCATAAATATTTCCGTTACAATTGTATATGGTAATGAGAAATCAAGGCAATTAATACAGCTAGTGAGCCCGAATTAAGTAAGGAAGCGTTATAATTGTATGCTCCTATATAAGGACTAAAACCTCATTTGTAATGGCCTGAGAATTATTGAAATTTATGCAATCATTCTTTACTTTATTCTCAAGGTTCTAAACCATAATTTTGGGAGTGATTATCAATCTCTTTCATATTTTCTTTGTCAATTATTTTCATTCCTGAATTTATTCTTCAAATTATTGGAAAAGTGAAGTAAATCTTGGTTATCAGTAACCTGATTTCTTCTAGACATTGACTTTGACCGAAAAATCTATTTTTGGGTTAAACAGAAGTACTAACATGTAAGTGACTCTATATATGTTCTTGTGATAGAGAAAATAAACTAAATGATCTCTTAAGTGGAGGACTAGGTTTAAGTTTGGCTATTTCCCCTCTTGTTAGGTCTTTGAAATTAATTAGTTTTAGTGTACGCGCGTTGCGCGTGTTTCTAATCATAAAAAGTATTTTTTGGTAAGAAAGTTATATATTTATATTTTTAAATTGTATTGAATTATAAAATAAAGTGTAAGTTTGTGAAATTGATGAATATTGATCTTATATAGCTAACTTAACAAAAAAAAAACTTTTTTCATAGAAATCCTAAATTATTATTTAATATATTCACCTTAAATTTTATTTCTCTATATAATTTTATCAGTTAAATTTCACAAATTATTGTGCTTCATTTTTAGTTTCAGTAAAAAACACATAGCCTTGAGATTTAAGAATTTTTCAATGTCTTTTCAAAACCTATTCTCAAGTTCATTCGAGAAGACATAAATAAGTTTAATTAGCTATACTTCTTTTACGATTCTTTAAAGTTTTTTTCCAAATGACATAAATATAATTAAATTTTATGTATTTTCAATTTATCTCTTTTCAAAGGTTTCATTATTACTAAGCTAGTGAGGTTTTAGTTGCTGGGATATAAAGGAAAAAAGAAACTCCTTCCTTTTTAAATTAGATGAGTTACTTTCCTTTTTAGTCTATTCCAAAATAAATGACACATTTCTAAATTTGGAAATAATTCAACTTTAAACTCTTCATTTTACCCATTTTACCCTTGCTGAGAAGCTTTTATAACCACACAAATGGCATGACCCCACAAAGCTTTTACCCCTTAAGCTTTTAAGACCACAAGTTTTAAAAGTCTTCTTCTTTTCTTAAACTCTGTGCCGAGTCAAACTACATCTAAATTGAAACGGAGGGAGTATATAATTTACATAACTTTGTCGAAATGTGTGTGAACAAAAACATTATTACTCAAACATGAAAATTTAATAGGTCGAGCAAATTATTATGAAAAAAGATTTAATATATATAAGGAAAATAGTAATTAATTTTAAAGTCATGAATATTAGTAAAATATTTAATGTCACGACCCAATTTTACCTATAGGTCGTGATGGCGTCCAGCACAACGGCTAGACAAGCCAACTAGTAATTTAAATACATATTCAATTCTTTAGAATTAACCGAGTAATTAAACTCTTCTTACTTACAAAATAATATAAAAAAATAATATGAAAAGATCTAGTAATTTAAAATAACCAAGAAGAATAATTAAATCCAAAAAATTCTACTAGTGTAAGCCAAGACCTGGTGTCACAAGTGTATGAGCATCTAGTAGATTATACAAAAATTATAAATACTGTCTGAAATGAAATAGACAGAATACAAATTTCAGGAAGAGGCTCTGGTTGCTACAGAATGGCTCGGAAGTGCAGCTCACCACTACGTCTATGAATATCGTGGGTGCACGCCGATAGGTCCAACTATAGCACTTGTCTCGGATCCTGCACAAAATGTTCAGCAAGTGTAGCATGAGTACGTAAACGTGTACCCAGTTAGTATCAAGCCTAATCTCGAAGAGGTAGAGACGAGAGGTCGACTTTGACACTCACTAAGGGTCAATAATAATAAATAAAATAAAATTAGAAATATTTAAATCAACATGATTTATAGAGTTAACAATAATTTTATTTAACCAACAGAAATAATTAAATTTCTTCAAATGCAACAATTTCCAATCTATTAATTAAATTCACAAGCTGCAATTAAAATATCAAGGTATTGTGTAATTATTATAATTAGGCACGATTTCTGCCGAGGTCGTACGACTCGATCCAGAGTGTCGTGTACACTACCGAGGGACGTGCGGCGCGATCCATAGATGCATTTATACTGTCGAGGCGTTCGGCACCCTCCACAAGAAAGGAAGATATTTTCTTATGTACCTCTAGAATGAGAGTATATTTACTATAAGATTAATTCAAGAGGATGGACAAATTCTTTTAACAATAAATTAATTTATACAGAAAATTTAAGTATATGAGATTTCCATCTTTTACTATCCTTCCCTAACAATTCACAATATAGTTCAAATAATTTAATTAAATAAAGTATATAATTTACACATGTATTTCATGATTTGAGTCCTAAACTACCCGGACTTTAGCATAAATAGTAGCTACGCACGGACTCTCATCACCTCGTGCGTACGTATCCCCCGCAATTAGCAACAATTATTAATTTAATCACCTATGGGTTAACACTCGGGGCCCCGGGGGGCCCGCCCGAACATAGCAACAAGTATGAAGTCATAAAACGGACTCGCTCGAACTTTCGGAACGTGTAAACAACATCAAAACTAAGAATCATACCCTAAACCAAATTGATTCAACTTAGAAATTTCAAATTCTTCAAACTTACTCCGAACGCGCCGAAATATATTTATAGTACTCAGAATGATACCAAATTTTGCGTGCAAGTCGTAAATCACCATACGGAACTATTCCCAAACTCAAAATTTAAAACGGACCCCGATTACTCCAAAACCTACTCCAAACCAAATTTAAAGAACATTAAACCTTCAAATAGTTGATTTTCACTATTAAGCGCAGAAACGCTCCCGGGTTGTCAAAAACCCGATTCAAACATACGTCCAAGTCCAAAATCATCATACGAACCCATTGGAACCGTCAAATCCCGATTTCGGGGTCGTTTTCTAAAAATCTTGACCGAAGTCAAACTTAGCATTTTAAGGCTAACTTAAGAAACCAAGTGTTCCAATTTCAACCCGAACACTTCCAAATACCGAACCAACCAGCCATGCAAGTCATAACTTAATAAAAGCACATATGGGGAGTTTTATTTAGGGGAACTGGGTTCTAAAAGTCAAAATGACCGATTGGGTCATTACATTCTCTACCTCTTAAACAAATGTTCGTCCTCGAACGGGTTTAGAATTGTACCCGGAGTGCTGAATAAGTGTGGATATCTGTTCTGCATGTCTTCATCGGCCTCCCACATCGCTTCCTCAATTGGTTGGCCCCTCCACTGAACTTTTACTACAGAAATCCTCTTCGGCCTCAACTGGCGAACCTTGTTATCAACAATGGCAACTGGTTCTTCTTCATAACCCAAACTATTATCTAGTTGAACTGTGCTGAAGTTTAACATATGTAATAGGTCGGCATGATACTTATGGAGCATAGATACATGGAAAACCAGATGAACTCCTGATAGACTGGGAGGCAAATCAAGCTCGTAAGCAACCTCCCCAACTCGTCTCAACACCTCAAATGGGCCTATAAACCTTGGGCTCATGATTCCCTTTATCGGCGAAACTTTCAAGAGAACTTTTTCACCCACCATAAAAGATAAGTTACGCGCTTTCTTATCCACGTAACTCTTCTATCTGGACTGTGTTGTACGAAGTCGCTACTGAATCAACTTTACCTTTTCCAAGGCATGTTTCTCCAAATCAGTACCATATAACTTAGCCTCACCAGGCTCAAACCATCCGATGGGCAAACGACATCGCTGACCATATAAAGCCTCAAATGGATCCATCTCGATGCTGGATTTGTAACTGTTATTATAAACAAACTCAGCCAAAGGCAAGAAACGATCCCACTGGTCTCCAAAGTCAATCACATATGCCCTGAGCATATCCTCCAAAATCTGAATTGTACGCTCTGACTGCCCGTCGGTCTGCGGATGAAAGGATGTGCTGAGCTCTACACGGGTCCCCAATTCACTCTGCACTGCTCTCCATAAATGTGAAGTAAACTGAGGACCTCTATCTGATATGATGAAAATTGGCACACCGTGCAACCAAACTATCTCTTGAAATCTGGGCTAACCTCTCTCAAGTAAACGTAGTCACAACTGGAATAAAGTGTGCCTACTTGGTCATCCTATCGACAATGACCCAAACTGCATCAAACTTCCGCAAGGTCCGCGGCAACCCAACTACAAAGTCTATAGTAATGCGTTCCCATTTCCACTCTGGTATAGTCATCTGCTGAAATAGGCCACCTGGCCTCTGGTGCTCATATTTAACTTGTTGGCAATTTAGATACCTAGCTACATACTTAACTATGTCATTTTTCATTCGTCGCCACCAATAATGTTGCCTCAGGTAACGATACATCTTCGTAGCACCTGGGTGAATAGAATACCAAGAACTGAGTGCCTCCTCTAGGATCTTTTTCCTCAATCCATCCACAGTAGGAACACATAGACGATCATGTAGTCGCAGAACACCATCCGCACCAATAGTAACTTCCTTGGCACCACCCCGTAGTACTGTTTCTCGAAGAACCATTAATGTGGGTCATCATACTAGCGAGCCTTGATATGCTCAAATAGTGAATACTGGGCCACAACACATGCAAGAACTCAGCTGGGCTCTGAAATATCCAGCCTCACAAGTCTGTTAGCCAAGGACTGAATATACAAAGCCAATGGCCTCTCCTCTGCTGAAATGACAACCAAATTACCCATACTCTCCACCTTTCTACTCAAGGCGTCTGCAACCACATTTGCTTTGCCCGGATGATATAGGATAGTAATATCATAATATTTTAGTAACTCAAGCCATCTGCGCTGCCTCAAATTTAGATCCCTTTGCTTGAACAAATGCTGCAAATTGCGTTGATCAGTGTAAACCTCACAAGACACCCCAAAAAGATAATGCCTCCAAATCTTAAGAGCGTGAACAATCGCAGCTAACTCCAAATCATGTACTGGATAATTCTTCTCGTGGGGCTTCAACTGACGTGAAGCATATGCAATAAATCACCCTTCCTACAACAATACACAACCCAAGCCAACGCGTTAAGTGTCACAATATATTATATACATCCCCGAACCGGAAGGAAACACTAACACCAGTGTTGTAGTCAATGTTGTCTTGAGCTTCTGAAAGCTCACCTCACAATCATCGGACTATCGGAACGGGACACCCTTCTGGGTTAATTTGGTCAAAGGTACTGAAATAGATGAAAAACCCTCCACGAACCGACGATAATAATCTACTAAACCTAGAAAACTCCTAATCTCAGTCGCCGAAGTGGGACGATGCCAATTTTGAACTGTCTCAATCTTTTTGGGATCAACCTTAATGCCCTTGCCCGATACAATATGCCCCAAAAATGCTACAGGCTCTAGCCAGAACTCACATTTGGAGAACTTAGCATATAGTTTATGTCCCCACAACGTCTGAAGCACCACTCTCATATGTTGCTCGTGCTCTTACTTATTGTGCGAGTAAATCAAAATATCATCAATGAAGATAATGACAAATAAATCAATATATGGTCTGAATACCATGTTCATCAAATCCATAAACACTGACGGGGAGTTAGTCAAACAGAAGGACATCACCAAAAGCTCATAACGACCGTATCTAGTCTGGAAAGGGATCTTTGGAACATCAGAATCCCGAATCTTTAACTGATGGTACCCCGACCTCAAGTCGATCTTAGAAAACACTCTAGAACCCTGCAACTGATCAAATAGATCATCAATATGCGGTAATAGGTACTTGTTCTTAATAGTTACTTTGTTCAATTGACGATAATCAATACACATTCACATCGTTCCATCCTTCTTATTCACAAATAATACCGGTGCACCTCAAGGCGATACACTCGGTCTGACGAATCTTTTGGCTAGTAACTCTTCAAGTTGTTCTTTCAATTCTTTCAGAGCCACGCGATACGGTGGGATAAATATAGGCTGGGTATCTGGAGACAAGTCAATACAAAAATTAATATTACGATCTGGTGGCATACCTGGAAGATCTTAAGCAAATACATCGGAGAACTCCCGAACGACAGGCACTAAATCAATAGTCGGAGTCTCTGCAGTATTATCCCGAACATAGGCTAGATAAGCTAAACAACCCTTCTCAACCATGTGTTGAGCCTTCATAAAAGAAATAACCCGACTAAATGCACTAACAGACGAACCCTTCCACTCCAGTCTAGGCAATGCTGGAATAGCCAAGGTAACAGTCTTAGCATGGCAATTTAGGATGGCATGATATGTGGATAGCCAGTCCATGCCCAAAATAATCTCGAAATCGGTCATATCAAGCAACAACAGATCTTCTCTAGTTTCATAACCACAGAATGTAACAACACAAGACCGAAAGATCTGATCCACAATAACAGAATCACCCACAGGAGTGGACACATAAACAGGAGTACTCAAGGACTCACGAGAAACTCCCAGTAAATGAGCAAATAGAGATGACACATAGGAATATGTAGATCCTGGATCAAATAATACGGAGGCATCTTTGTCGCAAACAGAAATAATACATGTAATCACGGCATCTGAGGCCTTTGTATCTAGTTTGGCCGGAAAAGCATAGAACCGAGCTGGAGCGCCAACTGGCTGACCTCCACCTCTAGGACAGCCTCTACCCACCTGTCCTCCACATCTTGGTGGTCGGACGACTGGTGGAGAAACTGGTTCAGTAATCATAGGATGGCGACCCTACTGCACTGGTCTACCCCGAAGCCTGGGGTAGAATTTCCGCATGTGATTCGGATCCCCGCAATCGTAACAACTTTTCGGTGCGATGGGCTGCTGACTAAAAGTCTAGGCCTGGTGACCTGAATACCCACTGGAAGAACCTTGAATAGCTGGTGGGAGATAGGAACTCTCTGGCATAGCACTGAAATAAGGTCGCACTAGAGCACCCCGAGGAGGCGGTGGTGCTGGATATGGGGGCATGCTGGACTGCCCTCTCACGAACTGACTTCTCCCCCCAGATGGAGCACCTCTGAACTCTCCAGAATATCCAAACCATTTATCTCTCATAACCCGCTCTCTGCTACGCTGACGCACACCCTCAATCCTCTGGGCTATCTCTACGACCAACTCATAAGAAATACCCATCTCAACCTCTCGAGCCATAGTGGCCTGAATGCCAATATGTAAACCCGCAACAAACCTCTACACTCTCTCCGCCTTAGTAGAGAGTATCATAAGTGCATGGCGTGATAACTCATAGAACCTCGCCTCATAATCGGTCACCGACATCTGACCCTACTGGAGCTGCTCAAACTGAAACTGCAACTTTTCCCTCTGGGAGGATGGAAAATACTTGTCCAGAAAAATATGGGTGAACCTGTCCCAAGTCATGGGAGGAGAATCTGTTGGTCTGCCAAGAAGATAAGACTTCCACCATCTACGGGCTCTGCCCTCCGGCTGAAAAGTAGCAAAGTCTATCCCATGAGACTCCAATATCCTCATGTTGTGCAGTCTGTCCCTGCACCGATCAATGAAATCCTGAGGATCCTCGTGTCGCTCACCCCTAAAGACAAGAGGATGTAGTCTAGTCCATCTGTCCAATAGTTTCTGCGGATCGGCGGTTGCAACTAGCCTGGGCTCAAGTGTATCTGTTGCCACTGGCTGGGCTCCACCCACGGGTAGTGCACCCTGGGTCTGATATACAACAGTTGCCTGCCCATGAGCCTGTGCGGTAGGGGTGTGCTCCCCCGCCCGTCTGAGATGTGGTTGGGTCTGCCGGAAATAAACCGGCCTGAGTCATAGTGTCCATGAACCGCAACATACTGCCCATGACATCCTAGAATCCCGGTGCAGACGTGAAATCCACCGGAGCTGGCTCTGCCACGGGAACCTCGCCATGTTCCTCAATAATGGGATCCTCTGTTGGACCCACTGGTGGCATAATTTGAACAATTTTGGGACGTCCTCATCCCCTACCACGGGCTGGAGCCCTCCCTTGGCCTCTGCCTCAGCCTCTAACAACAGGGGGAGTATCTCTTACCTGGTCTGGAACCTCATTAGAGCACATTCTCACCATCTGTGAGAGAATAAGAGAAAGATATTTAGTTTTACATCAATTACACGATGGAAGATGAAGAAAGGTAGTTTCCTAACACCTTATAGCCTCTCGAAGATAAGTACAGACGTCTCTGTACCGATCCGCAAGACTCTATTAGGCCTGCTCATATCTTGTGAGACCTACATGAACCTAGTGCTCTGATACCATGCTGTCACAACCTAATTTCACCTATAGGTCGTGATGGCGCCCAACACAACAGCTAGGCAAGCCAACTAGTAATTTAAACACATATTCAATTCTTTAGAATTAACCGAGTAATTAAACTCTTCTTACTTACAAAATAATATAAAAAATAATATGAAAAGATCTAGTAATTTAAAATAACCAAAAAGAATAATTAAATCCAAAAAATTCTACTAGTGTATGCCAAGACCTGGTGTCACAAGTGTATGAGCATCTAGTAGATTATACAAAATTTATAAATACTATCTGAAATGAAATAGACAGAATAAAAATTTCAGGAAGAGGCTCTGGTTGCTGCAGAATGACTCGGAAGGGCAGCTCACCACTACGTCTCTGGATATCGTGAGTGCACGCCGATAGGATCCAACTATAGCACTTGTCTCAGATCCTGCACAAAAAGTGCAGCAAGTGTAGCATGAGTACGTAAACGTGTACCCAGTAAGTATCAAATCTAATCTCGAACAGGTAGAGACGAGAGGTCGACTTTGACACTCACTAAGGGTCAATAATAATAAATAAAATAAAATTAGAAATATTTAAATCAACATGATTCATAGAGTTAACAATAATTTTATTTAACCAGCAGAAATAATTAAATTCCTTCAAATGCAACAATTTCCAATCTATTAATTAAATTCACAAGCTGCAATTAAAATATCAAGGTATTGTGCAATTATTATTATTAGGCACGATTTCAGCCGAGGTCGTACGACCCGATCCAGAGTGTCGTGTACACTGCCGAGGGACATGCGGCGCGATCCATATATGCATCTATACTGCCGAGGCGTTCGGCCCGTTCCACAAGAAAGGAAGATATTTTCTTATGTACCTCCGGAATGAGAGTATATTTATTATAAGATTAATTCGAGATGATGGACAATTTCTTTTAACAATAAATTAATTTATACATAAAATTTAAGTATATGAGATTTTCATCTTTTACTATCCTTCCCTAACAATTCACAATATAGTTTAAATAATTTAATTAAATAAAGGATACAATTTACACACGTATTTCATGATTTGAATCCTAAACTACCCGGACTTTAGCATAAATAGTAGCTACGCACGGACTCTCGTCACCTCATGCGTACGTAGCTCCCGCAATTAGTAATAATTATTAATTTAATCACCTATGGGGTAAATTCCCCCTCACAAGATTAAACAAGAGACTTACGTTGTCTCAAAGTCCACTTTCCGATCAAAATGCCGCGTACAACCTAAATTTGATGCCAAAAAATCCGAAACTATCCAAAAGTTATATAAAATAATTAATACATGTTCAATAATTTGAAATTAGACTATTAAATAAATTACCCTATCCAAATTGGTAAAATTTCTAAAATTCACCTCGGGCCCACATGCTCGGATTCCGGAAATTTTCTTAGGAAAACGTTACCCATAATCTCAAGAACTCAAATATATAATTTCTATCCAATTCGATAACCATTTTCGTGGTTAAAATCTCATTTTTATAAAAATCTAGGTTTTTCCTATAAACCCTTGATTTCTAAGATTTACTGGTTATAATCTACCCATAATCTACGTATTTAACTCAAGGTGTGTAGAACTAACTTACCTTAAAGTTGTTTGTTGAAATGCCCCATCAAAAGCTCTGAAATCGTCCGAAAATAGAGAAAAATGGGCTCAAAAATGTTTGAGCCCCGATTTTTAACCATTCTGCCAAGCAGTGGTTTCGCACCTGCGGAGGTGTACTACACCTGCGGAAAAGCCTCGCAGGTGCGAGTTTCACTCGCCTGGACCAAGTTCGCATCTGCGCACACTGCTTCGCACCTGCGCGTTCGCAGGTGTGCCAAAATTCAGCATCTGCGGCGATAGCCTCCCCTTCCCTTTCCGCTTCTGCTGACAAAGCTCGCATCTGCGAGGGTCGCACCTGCGACTGTCCCAAGCGCAGGTGTGTTCGTACGAGAAGCAGAAAACTTCAGTTCTTCCTCCAAATTCCAATATGGTCTGAACCTCATCCGGTTAACACTCGGGGCCCCGCACGAACATACCAACAAGTTTGAAATCATAAAACGGACTCGCTCGAACTCTCGGAACGTGTAAAACAACATCAAAACTAAGAATCATACCCCAAACCAAATTGATTCAACTTAGAAATTTCAAATTCTTCAAACTTACTCCGAACGCGTCGAAATATACTTATACTACTCGGAATGACATCAAATTTTGCGTGCAAGTCTTAAATCACCATACGGAACTATTTCCAAACTCGGAATTTCAAACGGACACGATTAATCCAAAACCTACTCCAAACCAAATTTAAAAAACATTAAACCTCAAAATAGTTGATTTTTACTATTAAGCGCCGAAACACTCTCGGGTTGTCAAAAACCCGGTTCGAACATACGCTCAAGTCCAAAATCATCATAGGAACCTATTGGAACCGTCAAATCCCGATTCCGGGGTCGTTTTCTAAAAATATTGACCGAAGTCAAACTTAGCATTTTAAGACCAACTTAAGGAACCAAGTGTTCCGATTTCAACCCGAACACTTCCAAATCCCGAACCAACCATCCCCGCAAGTTAATAAAAGCACATACGGGGAGTTTTATTTAGAGAAACGGGGTTCTAAAAGTCAAAATGACCGGTTGGGTCATTACATTTAAATTATATATTCAATATAAAAACTATTTAAGGATAAAAAATCAACTAATATTTTTCGTAGATGTTTCATGCCTTTATAATATCGATTTAAGCTTGTACAGTTTAATATAACTAAATATGCTATCAAATAATCATTTTAGTTTAATTGAACATGGATTAATAGTTTTGTATGATTAAAATAAAAAAAATTAAAATGCATATTTAATTGTTCCATTTTGAGTTGTAATTTACACGTTATTGTTCCACGTTGACATGTAATTTAGATGTTATTGTACATATTAAACAATTTTAATTTAATATGTGATTTTATGTGCTCATTTTAAAATTTAATTAGAGATCATATGAAGGCACCGTATAAAGTGTTGATTTTACCAGTATTACACCAAGAATATATTTTCAATTAATACAATTTGTATAAGGTAAAATTAATATTAACGTATCTTTTTCTTATCTAGTTTAATAAGGAAAGATTTGAGGAGAGTAACTTAAATTACAATTTTATCCATTGTGAAATCTATTTTTAAAGAGTAAAAAAAAACGAACGACACTTTGCTAAGGGCATTCCTGTTTTAACATAGTATAGATATAGATATATGGATAAATATATAGATAAAGGAAAAAAACACACACACAAATTAATCCATTACCTACTTCATTGTGGCGTTTATATTTGGTTTCAAATAGTTAGAATAGTTTTGGAGTTCTCTGTTTGCTTTTCATTATTTCAAGAAAATTTAAAAAAAATGGTTTTAGTTCAAAATTTATATTTATGTTAAAAATTTACTTAATATGTACCAAAATTTATTCAGAACCAAGTAAGTTATTTTTAAGGATCAAACACCTATAAATTCAAAATTTGAACCCCGCCTATGATTCTGGACCTTTTAAGTTAACACAAAATGAGTACTTTTGAACTCCATCAAATATATAATAAATACTAATTATAAGATTTAATATGAATCGTGAAAAAATAGGATTTAACAAGGCGACCTTGTTTTCACTACTCAGAGAAGTAATTTTCCTAATTTAAAAAACTTGTTTCTCACAGAAAATAATTTTTAAAACATTTTGACCAATCAAAATTCAAACATGAGAATATTGAAAAAAAATATTTTCCTCCGTTACGAAAACACCCACAATTTCCAAGCTGGAGTTGTAGGCCGCGTGGAAAAGAAGGGAGCTGTCAGAGAAAGTGCAGAAGAAAAACCCAAAAGAAACACGATATTCAATAAGAATATACCCACCATTTCCCCAAAAAGAAAACAGCAAAGGTATAAGCTAGCCAGTAGTCGCAGAGGATAACATCATCAATCGGCCAACCCATAAAACTTTAGCTAAATGATATAACCCAAACACAGCAGAACCAAAAAGTTAAAGCTATTAAGATTGGAGATTCCAAAGCTAAAGCACATTGCAATACTGGCTAGCTCGTATAAATCTCACGTCAGCATATTGTATGTGAGACTCAACTAGGACGACGGATGCGCGCTAGACTTTTCTATGCAATACCGGTGTCACAGATATCCATGACAAGGTGGGCACGGAAGACGGTGAGTGACTCTAATACCATTAATACAATCCAGAGAAAATCACATCCCAGCTGGCTATTAAGATGGAAGAGCCCAAATTTATAAGTTATTAAGATGGGAGAGCCAAATCCTACATAAACCACACATAAGCAATTGCAGTACCGATGTGATATTCAAGTATAATACCTTACAATGCACAGTAACACTAAAATCTACGGTCAACTCATCTTCTTTGCTCTTCTATGTTGGATCTCACTTCTGTAAGCCTTCTTCCCAAATTCCTTCTTTATTTTTAGATTCAACGCTTTTTGATTTGAGGTGTAAGTTGGATTTTTTTTTACTGTAGCTGAAGTTGAACTTCTGTATTGAATTGGGTATTTGATTTTGTTGAAAATTTGTGTGAATTGATTGAAGAAAATAAGACTAAACTTAGAATAAGTTTTGTTCTTTGTTTTTGACCTAATTACCTATGGTAAACTTGAAGAGAAACATAATGATTTGTAGTTGAAGCTTCTGTAATGTATTGGGAGAATTGAGGGACAGTATTGGTTTTACTGAATTCAAAATTGAAAGAAATGAAGTTAAAAGTTTAAAACAAGTTTAGTTCTTCATTATACCTAAGCTTATGTTAATCTTATATAAGCTGAAATAGAAACATTAAGATTGATGATGGGCTTGAATACTCATAATTTTTTTTTTTAATTCTTTTATTATTATTATTTTGGATTTAACTCTTCAATGTGCAAAGCATAGTCAGTTTTGAGCCCAATAAATGATCGGCTTATAGTTGATGTCAAACTGTGATAAATCCTCTGAAAATAGCCTGCAATTAGTTTGGAATTGAGGCATAGTTGATATTTAGGTATATTTTTTTATAATTTTTGGGTTTCCCTTACAAAATATAAACTCTTATGATACCTGTGCTGGTGGGAGGTAACAAGTACGAGGTGGAATAGTCGAGGTGCATGCAAGCTGGTCAGGAGTCGTAAAAATATAAATAAAAGTTTCTGGCCCACAAAGGTCTTTTTGTTTTTGGCTTCTCATTTGGATTCTTGGTTGGAATGTTTTGGCAGTGAAAAAGATGTCTTGGAAGAGCAGTAGCGGGGAACAGAATGGTGGGCGATTGCTGCGTGACATTGAAGAAATTAGTAAAGCCCTTTATGTACATAAAACCCCTCAGAAGGCTTTAACTTTTCAAGCAGATCATGGGCATGATTCTTTTGGCGGTATCCATATCTCTAGATCCAGTTCCAATGTTGTATCTGATGACATGCTGCATAAACAGAAGAAATCATCAATGTGGAGTTGGAATCCATTAAAGGCTCTAACTCATATCCGCCATCGACGGTTCAATTGTTGTTTCTTTCTTCATGTTCATTCCATTGAAGGCTTGCCTGTCAATTTCATGGACCTTGCTTTGTGCGTAAACTGGAAACGTAAGGGTGAAGTGATGAGAACTCGCCCTGCTCAGGTTTGTCGGGGAACAGCTGAGTTTGAAGAGACTTTGACACATTCTTGTTCTGTATATGGAAGTAGGACAGGACACCAGCATTCAGCAAAGTATGAGCCTAAACATTTCATGCTTCACGTTTCTGTGATTGGGGCTCCAGGCCTTGATATTGGCAAACATTGGGTTGATCTTACGAGGTTGCTTCCACTAACCTTGGAGGAGTTAGAGGAGGGAAGAAGGAATTCAGGGAAGTGGACCACGAGCTTCAAGCTTTCAGGAAAGGCTAAAGGTGCAATGCTGAATGTTAGTTTCGGGTTTTCTGTATTAGGGAGTAACTCGATTGAACCTAATCAATTCATACAAGCCATCAAACCTGCTGCAATAGATCATTTCACAGAATGTGATGGGACTAGTGGTAATAGAATGCTTCGGAGGGTTGGAAGTGTTCCCCGCAAGCCTGCAGGTATGACTCATTTTTCATTTAGGTCACTGGATGCAAGAAGTTTTGATGAAGTTTTATCAGACCAAAAATCAGAACTGTCTCGATCTGTTACCTTTCTGTATGAAAAACTTGAGAAAGGAAAATTAGAGAAATTGGATGAATTAGATTTCTTATATGAACATTTAGAACCCTTAAAACCAAACTCTGGTGCTTTGTCTCAATCTTATGCTGAAAGTACCAGGGATGATCACCATATTGAGTTTACTGTCAGTGAGCTGGGCATGGAATCTTCTAGGAAAGAGCAGTTGAAACCAGAAGTATGTTCTTTTGAAAGTTGTGATGATACTTCAATAGAAACTACTGATGTTGCTTACATTTTGGAGGATACAAGTAAACGAGAAAAGTGAATACAATCAAAAGCATGAAAGCAATGACGTCGACGGAGGAGAACATACGATGAAGAGCAGCAACTATGAGGAGACTGATGTGTGCGACGATGGAACATTTGAAGAGCTTGAATCGATTTTCCTAGACCTGTTGACTGCTGAGTCCGCAGAGTTGGATTCACCAGTAGAAATCTTTGATTCCATTGACCAAGAAAACTACATGAATCTGAAGTTCAGCTATAAATCCAGTAGGCGGGTGAAATCACTTAGCCTAGATGATGTTACAGAGTCTGTGGCAAATGATTTTCTAGATATGTTGAACATTGAGCAGACATCAATTGACTTGAGTTTTGATAGTTGTCCCGATTCGCCAAGAGAACGCCTTTTGAGACAGTTTGAGAAGGAGGCCCTTTCTTCTGGAAACCCAATTTTTGGTTTTGATGCAACAGATGATCAAGTGGAATTCAGTGGCATTGCTTCAAGTGTTCATGGAAGAGTTGCATGTTCTGATGACTTTGATTTGTCATCCGTTATTAAGGATTTTGAGAAGGAGCACAAGCGGGGTACCCAGTCATTGAGGAGTAAAAGGAATGCAAAAATGATAGAAAACTTGGAAACTGAGGCTTTGATGCGAGATTGGGGTTTGAATGAGAAAGCATTCCAGAATTCACCACGCACCAGCTCTGGTGGGTTTGGAAGTCCAATCTATCTTTTCCCTGAAAGACCATTAGAATTACCTCCTCTTGGGGAGGGCTTAGGTTCCAAAATGTGCATGCATAATGGGGGCTTCTTATGTTCAATGAGTCCTCAACATGTTAGGAATGCAAGAAATGGTGCAAGGTTGACCATGCAGTTTTCCAGTCCAGTTGTGCTCCCTGCTGCAATGGGTTGTAGTGCTATGGAAATACTCAGCTTCTGTTCAGGCGGATACACTGATGCCTTTAGAAGATATCACGGGGATGAATATACAAGAAATGGCCTGGGAAGCCATATCCAGAATTGAACCAGATGAGAGGTTTGTAATTTTAAGATCATGATATAAGTTATAAGTTTTCTATTATTTTCATTATTTGTATGTCATCCAAGACGATGGTTTAAGTTATGTTCTTGTGATTATTTGGCAGGTTCACTTTTTGGCATGGCTTATTTGGTATGAAGAAGGACAGTGAAGATCTGTTTCTACATCGGAGTTCTGATCATCAGAATTCAACCTCAATAATTGATGATGTAGATTTAGGTTGTGTCTATGGAGGGTCTAGCTCCTTTGGCAATGGATAAGATAGAACCTCTTACAGTAGAAGGGTTAAGAATCCAGTCAAACTTGTTAGATAATGAAGCACCTTCAAGCATTAGGCCTCAACTTAGTGAAGTTTTTGGTTCTAATATAGCTAGCGCATTACAGCATTGGAGTGGCAAAGAAAGTGATGATGACGAGAGTGATTTAGTGGAGCTGTCTGTTTCACCAGATGGATGGTTGAGGCTGGATGCTGGAGATTTCAGTAATAATCCCGAGATCAAAGAAAGAACCATCAAAATATTAGCAGCCCATTATGCTAAGTCCCTTGATTTAGATAATTCAGGACCTGCAACAGGTGAAGAAAGATCGGAATTGTTGGGTAAAGAATGTGGTCAACTGTGTAACAACTTGACTTTAGCTCTGAGGGTTCAACTCAGAGATCCTTTGCGTGACTATGAGATGGTCGGCATCTCCATGCTCATTCTGATTCAATTAGAGAGATCTTATGTTCCTGTTGAACAATTTTCCTGCAGCAGAGCATCAGAAAGAAATTCAAGCTGTGAAAATGATTTGAAGGAGCAATTCATTCAGGAAGAAATTATTGCTGGAGAAAGTGAGAGAGGAATCCATAGGCAGGCTGTTTCTCAGTTTAGGATAACTGAAATTCATGTCGCAGGTTTTAATGTTGAGCCTAATGATGAACAGATTTGGGGCACAAAAAGACAGCAACAAGCTGGGACGCGGTGGTTGCTATCAAGTGGCATGGGGAGGACAAGCAAACGTCCATTTTCCAAGTCAAATGCCATCATAAGATCATCGCCGCAGATCAGGGGCGGCCCGTCCATAAAGCGGGTAAAGCAATTGCTTTAGGCTTCACATTTATGGGGCCCCCATTTTTTGGTTATACCTAAATTATATATATATATATAAAATAAAATAATTTTGTTTTAAAAAACTATAAAGTGAAACGGGAAGTTTGAACACAAATTTGAGATAGTGGACCACAACTTTCTCGAGCACAACTTTGTCGAGCAAAGTGAAGACAACGTGTGCACTAATGTAGATACAATCTTGAATCAGAAAATTTGGGAGAGTGTTCTCTAGATGAGCAAGTTAGTAATTCGGTTGAGTTAGATCATTCTAAAATTAATAATATTCAAGTAGAAAAAGAACAAGTAACATGTCGGAAATAGATCCTCAAAAAAATACATTGATGCTTATGAATGAAATAGATAATTCAACTCCTATAAATATATATATATATATATATGATCCTAGTTAATGAACTAATGTAGATACAAAGTTGAGAGATCTATTAGTAGAAAAGGGACCGAGTAGAATAATTGACACAAATTTTCCGAATGATAATTTTTCAAGACATTTTTCTACTACACATTATATTCAAAATTTGGCGAATGGTAAAAGACATGATAGAAGATGGTTAGTTTATTCTAAAGACTTAGATAAAGTATTTTGTTTTTGTTGTAAGTTGTCTAGTTCGAGTTCCGGAACTTGTAGTAGTAAACTAGCTAGTGAAGGTAGTAATGATTGGAGAAATATTAGTACTAAGCTCAAAACTCATGAAACAACATATGAATATATTATTAACATGGTTGCATGGATTGATTTAGAAATAAGACTGCAAAAAGATAAAACAATCGATAAAGATGTTCAAGAACAAATCAATAGAGATAGAGAGCATTGGAAAAATGTATTGTCAAGAATTATTGCCGTGATCAAAACTCTTGGAAAAAATAATTTAGCATTTAGAGGAAAAAATGGAAAGATATATCAAGAGAATAATGGAAATTTTTTAAGTTTAATTAAAATGATTGCAGAATTTGACCCCGTCATGCAAGAACATATTCGACGAATTAAGCATGATGAAATTCATAATCATTACCTTGGGCATAGAATACAAAATGAATTGATAAACTTATTGACAAGTGAAATTAAGAATAAAATTTTAGAAAAACTTATAGAAGCAAAATATTTCTCGATCATACTTGATTGCACTCCAGATATAGGTCATCAAGAACAAATGTCTTTTATACTGCGGAGTGTGGATATTTCAGCAACTCCAATATAAATTAATGAATATTTTTTAGAATTTTTAAAAGTAGATGATACAAGCGGAAAAGGTCTTTTTGAAGTTATTATAGATGAAATAAAAATTATTGGACTTGATATTGATAATTTAAGAGGGCAAGGATATGATAATGGGTCCAATATGAAGGGAAAACATCAAGGAGTGCAAAAAAGACTTCTTGATGTAAATCCTAGATCATTTTATACACCATGTGGTTGTCATAATTTAAATTTGTTACTTTGTGATATGGCTAATTCTTGTACAAAAGCTATATCATTTTTTGGAGTGGTACAACGTATATATTCACTATTTTCATCTTCTACTAAGCGATGGAAAGTATTAAAGGATAGTGTACCTAGTCTAACTCTTAAATCATTGTCACAAACTCGTTGGGAAAGTCATATTAAAAGTATTAAAGCAATAAGATTTCAAACTCCACAAATAAGAGATGCTTTATTGAAATTAGTAGAAATTAGTGATGATCCAAAAACTAAAAGTGAAGCTAATTGCTTAGTAACATATGAACTCGAAAATTTTAAATTTTTATTGGGTATGACTATTTGGTATGATATATTATTTGTTGTTAATTCAGTTAGCAAAAGTATGCAGTCAAAAGACATGCATATTGATGTTGCCATAGATCAATTAAAAGGTTTGATTTCTTTTTTTAACAAATAAAGAGAAGAAGGATTTGCAGCTGCTATGATTTCTGCCAAGGAAATTGCATTTGAAATGAATATCGAACCCGAATTTCGTAAGAAACGTGTGATATCTAGGAAGAAAAAATTTGATGAGAATGTTGATAATGAAATCTCAAAGTCTCTTGAAGAGCCCTTTAGAGTTGATTACTTTTTATACATAGTAGACAAGGCTATTTTTGCACTTCAAAATAGATTTGAACAATTTGAAGCATATGAAAGTATTTTTGGTTTTCTATTTAGTGGTAAAACACTAATATAACTAAATGATGGAAATTTAAAAACACATTGCCTTAATCTTGAATTTTTCGTAAAGTATAATAATCAGTCTGATATTGATGGTTTAGATTTATTTTATGAGATGAAAGTATTAAGGGAAATAGTACAAGTAGAAGATAATTGTTTAATCGATATACTCAATCAAATAAAGAGACTTGATTCTTTTCCAAATGCTTATATTGCTTATAGAATAATGTTAACAATTCCAGCTACCGTTGCTTTAGCGGAAAGAAGCTTTTCAAAATTAAAATTGATAAAATCTTACCTAAGATCAACAATGTCTCAAGAGAGATTAAATGGGTTAGCTATATTGCTAATTGAGAAAGACTTATTAGGAGAAATTGATTATAAGAAAATTATTAGTAACTTTGCATCTAAAAAAGGTTGAAAAATTGACTTCAAATAATAAAAAAAAATTAAAACATTAAGGCCCCTCATTAAAGTTTGGCTTTAGGCCTCAAAATACGTCGGGCCGCCCCTGCCGCAGATAAGAACTATGCGGCCTGGAGATGCTTTGTGGAGCATCTCATCGGATTTTCATATTAGAGATTCCAAATGGAAAGAGTTGGCAACATCAAATGTTCATATACGAAATCCTGATATTATTTTTCCAACTGAAGATTGTCCAAAGCCCAGTCATTTGCGAATCAAGTTATAACACCCTCTTTCTACACATGTATATTTTTCCATTTCGTATATGAAGTGAAGATATCTCTCGATCATCTTTATGTAAAGTAGCTGAAAAAAGTTTCACGACATAGCATTATCTCCAAGCCATTTCCTTGTTGTAATGGTTGTTAGCATTTCGAGATGTTCGTTTATAACTATAACAAAGTTTTTGGAGCTCTCACGCTGTGCTTCCTATGTTGTAGACCAACTTTCTTAAAACTGGTTATTTCTACCTTCTTTCCCATATAAACTATTTACAGTATAGCCTGTGACCGATACTATCCAAGCTTCTCTTGTCTTGGCTGATCTTGGACTTGCATTGCAATGCATCATCCTTGAAGTATTTCCTGCAATCTGCTGCCCCTTTAATCTTCCCTTTTCCTTATTCCTGTGGATTAAAGGAGGATGGCCATATATCAAGGCGTATAATTCTTCTAGTTTTGCTTGCATTTCATTTTCATGATTCTTTTCCTCTTCCCATTGTTTCTTGATCGAGGTTCTGAGTTGACAAATGACACCTGCTGTTTGTAGTCAATAACTTGCTATGCAATATATTTTCACGGTGGACAAATCATCAATATTATGCAACTTGTGGAGCCACCTTTAGTTGAGTAGGTCGAGAAATGAGTTAGACTAGCAATACTTTCTTTGGAGTGCTGTACAAACTTGTTGATAAACATGGGATTGTTCCTCTGTACTTAATCTTATTAAGTGGTTGAGAGTTTTTTATCTGTGTTCTCTGGAAACTTCTGTTAGTTTTAGTATCTGTTGGCTTCATCTGTCTTTTATCTAAAACCACGGAACGACTTTCCTACTGCATTTGCCTCCAGGTCAAAACAGAGTTTATTCAACCATTTTGTGGTTCATCGCAATTTTTCAGGTGAAACAAGATACATCTGACACTTCAGTTTTCCTTTCTTCACATTGGCTGAAAAAAGGCTGATTTATTTTTATTTTTATATTGGATGGCCTGTTTTTTCGATTGATCACTTCACTGATGCACAATATGTTTCAACACTGAAGATTACCATGTCAGTTGGTAATGCTATAACATATATAAATCATGTAGGAAGCAAGATTAGACTACATGCCAACTGAGAGACGTCTCCATCTGAGCCCACTGTGATAGGTTACGAACTTGCCAAGCGGTCAGGTCTAAACACCGGAAACAGTATAGGTGATCGAATTTACTAGTAAAACCCTGATTTAGCTACTTTGCAACAGTCATAGTAACTTCAAAATTCATGCTCTGTTACAGGAATCAGAACTGGGAAGGACCTTGATGGTTGTGGACACCCTCATAGGTGGTTATCACATACCGACAGTCCTCTTTGTCTCGTTCAACTCTCTTCTTCACTGGACAACCTTCAATGGAGCACCTATAGTAATTCCTGTTGATACAGAACATGGTTATGTGAGCAAGTTATCATACCAATTTCCATGAGCTGCTATTCGTATAAAGCAACAGGCATAACTTTTTTGTTAGTCTCTGTGAAAGCGTAGTTACTTGATTTAAGTATGTGGAAGTTTCTTTTTGCCATAATAGAATTACTACTTTCAATTTCTCAACTTCTCTTTTCAGGTCTTACACCCTAGTCTTGGTGTCTTATTGGAACCTCATCTTCTTTCGTTTTTAAGTGACACTAGCACTTCTCTTTTGCCTTTAATATTTAACTAGAAATGGGGCCTTGATAATGTGGTCCCATGGTTTGGCAGATGTGGACTGTTCTTTGGTGAGTTATGTTTCTGGTAAATTTCCTAGAATTTAGGTTGCTTGACTGAGAGTGCAAAGAGTATCAAGTAACTGAATGGCGCGACATGGACAGTGAAGATTCATAATAACCGACCCCAACGTGCTTGGAATTGAGGAGCAGTAGTTATATTATTAGGATAACTAAAAAATTAGGCAGCTTATAGAAATACAACTTAAATAAGTCATGTCATGCTCGGTTGAACATAGATGCAACCAGCTTTTCACTATATCTTATTTAAGCAAACAGTTACTGCAGATATATGCTTATTTGATTCAGATAGCTTAAGCCAGCAAACTAAATAATAAGCTATCATGAGCTATAAGGCTAAAATCTTCTGAGAGCTTTATGGCATAGCGTGTACTGAGTTCTTCAGGTTTCAAGGCATGAGGAGTGATATGTGTCATGGGAACGTAGATAAAAAATGAAAACCGAAAGAAAAGGAAAGGTAGAAGGGAAGTTCTAACTAAAACTCTTCTTTCTGTCACCCTTGCCTGAAACAGAAAATATGAAGATATTATCTTACCTTGGGTTTGGACTATCTTTCACCATCTTCTTTCCATACTTTCTCCACTTATAGCCATCATCTAGTATTTCAATCTGTGACAGTGTTTTGAAAGCAACCTTGTCCTTTACTTCCTTCCTCTCCCTGCTGCTCCCAATGTCTATTTGTTTACCAAACCAAATGTTTCATCAATAAAGTTAATCAAATTTCATGGTATGTGCTACTCTTACCTAATTTGTGCATGTGTGTAATGTTATGTTAATGCCATATAACTAAATTACGTAACAAAATGCTAAAAACTGTTTCTTGATGAAATGCTTACTGTTGCTAGATCCTTCATGGTAACTCCTGCTTCTCTCAGTGACAACCACTTCATTTCCTGAGTACTGGGAAGGGCCAGAAACAACGAACGTTGGATCATCATGAACGGGCCAATTATCGAGCTCAAAAATGTCAGAAAGCTCAAAGTTAATTAGCTGGTTGGAAAAATCACTATCAGGTGAGTCCAGTGATCTAAAACTCCCATCAGACATGTTTGCACTAGGATTATTTGCAGCCATGGTAATCGACTGAATTTACATGGTGTACCTTTATGTTGAAGGCAAAGTTCCCCTTTATATATGTATCTTTCCTAGTAAGCTTCCTACGAGGTCGAAAGAAGGTTCATGGACGATGCTTAGGATTGGTGGCTGAATGCATGTCATTGTTGGCCGGGGGCCCTTTATTTGCTCACTTAGTGACTCAAAAAACTATGGTTATGATGCTAAACAAAGAGTGGACCAGTAGAGATCGAGAGTGGGACATGGAAGACTTATGCATAGACTTTTCAAGTTGCTTCTTGTGTGTAAACTTCACATATATCAGTCTCGTGCTTAGACCAACCCCTTCACAACGATGAGGGGAATACTACAAGTCAATATCTGACAATGATTGGTGTCTTGACTTTTTCTTATTTGATTGCACTTTAACTTTTTGCAGATGCATTTGAGGATTAATGCAAGATAATTTGCACTTGTGCTTAATTTTTTATGCACCTACCGTATATTGATCTTTTACATTATTACTTAAATTTACCTATAACAACATGTAATCATTCGTAACGAACTTGATAGATAACCTGAAAAATTGAATAATGGTCTATTATAGTTAGTTAAATTATATTAAATGTTTCTATATGAATGGGAGTGTTGGCGTAACTGATAAAGTTGTTGTCATTTGACCAAGAGGTCACGGATTCAAGTTGTGAAGACAGCTTCTTGCAAAAATGCAAGGTAAGACTGCGTATAATAGACCTTTGTGGTCCAGCCCTTTCCCGGACCCCGCGCATTGCGGGAGCTTAGTGCATCAGGCTGCCCTTTTAGTGTAATGTCTCTGTATACGGTTATAAAACTTAATTCTCATGCACTTTATGGTGCAAGTTTTCATACTATTCTTTTACCCTCTGACAAGTTAAGGGGCTGTTTGCCCATACAAATTTTTTCACTTTTTTTTTTAAATCAACGTTTGGCAATGAAATTTTCAGTTTTCACTTGAAGATGAATTTCGAAATTTTTCGAAATTTTGAAAAACTCCAAAAGGTTGTTTTTCAAAATTCACTTCAAATCATTCACAAAAATTTTAAAACAGTTCAAAATTGTATTCATGTTCAAACACAACTCTAGCTTTCAAGTATTATTTTCACTTGAATTCTTTTTCAGAATTTTACAATTCGTATGTCCAAACGCGCACTAAATATAGAGCTTATTGTCACGTCCTTAAGTCGTTAACTAAGTACACGTGCGACCCTTGACAATTTGCTCACGTTCTTGCTATGCCAAGTCAGCCTTATTACACTCAAGATCGCTAAGAGAATGGTAGAAAGAACACAAGAAAATTATTAAAGGAAGCTTTGTATTAGAGAGAACTTGAATTGTTTGCTTGGTGAAATACAAATGAACGCCCCCCTTTATATACTAGTCTTCTAGGGGCTAATATGTAAATATTAATTGTTACACAAGTCATTAATATTTACAAGATAAGGGCTTTCTCTAGAATTCTCTACAAGCCTAGAAGATTCCAATGATTTTCCTAGCAAATCCATAGGGATCTAGAGTCTTCCAAAGGAAATGTCCAAACTTCTCTAGAATCTTCTCACAAATGCAAGCCTTCCTCCTATGTAAGCTTCCACGTGGCATTAATATATGCCAAATAGCGCCTATATGGCATGATGACATGGCGAGTCATCACACTCTCCCCCACCTAATGTTGCAACGACCGCGGCGCAATGTTGCTGCATAAACTCTCGGATTTTATCTTTGAATTGCCATAAATCTTCATATCGTTCCCATGTGGCCTCCTTCGGTGATTGCCCATTCCAATGGACGAGGGACATAGCGGTGAATTTTTGCCCTTGTTTTCGCCTGGCCTGGTAATCCATGATAGCCTCAATCTCCCTATCATGCGATGAGGTGATAGTCATAGGCGCTCGACTTGATTGGCCCCTACTCGGATCATCCTTATCCTCATGATATGGCTTAAGCATGCTGGCATGGAAGACTGGGTAGATCTTAAGATACGATGGCATGTCAAGCTTGTATGAGATCTTGCCTACCTTGGCGACTATCTTAAATAGCCCCTCATACTTGCAAATCAGATTCTGATGCATGCCCCGTAGTGCCTTAAACTGTCTTGGGTTAAACTTCACCATGACCATGTCCCCAACTCTATAGTCCGTGGGACGCCGTTTACGATCTGCAAACTTCTTCATCTTCTTAGTTGCCTTATCTAAGTAGGACTTAGCAGTGTCAAGCTGCTCCTCCCATCCTTTGGCCATATGATAAGCCCCCAAACACTTTCCCTCGAATGCGGATGGTAATGAATGTGGAGTTTGTGGCTGTTGGCATGTGGCTAGCTCAAATGGTGTCTGCCCCGTGGACTCGCTATAGAGCAAGTTATAAGAGAATTGGGTGATGTCTATGAGCCTTGCCTAATCTTTCTGATGTGCGCTTACATAATGCCGCAAGTAGTATTCTAGTAAGGCATTGACCCGTTCCGTTTGTCCATCTGTCTGTGGGTGGAAACTAGTAGAAAAGTACAGTTCCGTGCCAAGTATGTCAAATAATTCTCTCTAAAAGTTTCCAGTAAAACGGGGGTCTCGATCAATGATAATATGCCTTGGTAAGCCCCAATACTTCACCATATTCTTAAAGAATAGCTTGGCGGCTTCCTTGGCAGTGCAACTTGGTGAGGCAGGCATGAAGGTGGCATATTTGGAAAATCTATCCATGACCACCATAATAGTACCATAACCGTTAGACTTCAGTAGGCAAGTGATAAAGTCCATAGTCACGCTCTCCCATAGACGCTCGCAACTGGTAGTGGCTCCAAAAGTCCTCCGGGTTTTTGTTGCTCAACCTTGTCCTGTTGACAGACAAGACAAGTCTGCACATAACACTCTATGTCATCTCGCATGCGTGGCCAATAGTAGACTGACTCAACCAAGGCCCTAGTGCGACGTTGGCCTAGATGACCAGCCCACATTGTGTCATGACTCTCCCTTATGATCCGCCGTCTAATGTCTCCGAACTTAGGCACGTAGACATGCCGACATGTGGTAAGCAGTAGACCGTCTTCGACCCAAAAATGTCTCGTATTGCCCTGGTTGGCTAACTCGATAAGTTGTTTGGCTGCTAGATCATGCTACACGCCTTATTTTATAGCCTCACGAATGTCCCATCTTGTTGAAGTGATTACAACAAGCTCGGCCTTCCGGCTCAAGGCATCGGCTACAACGTTACCTTTGTCCGGCTTATACTCCAGTGCAAAATCAAATTCGGCCAAGAAATCCTGCCATCTAGCCTGTTTTGGTGTGAGCTTCTTCTGCGTCTGAAAGTAGCTAGTAGCTACATTGTCGTTCTTGACCACGAACCTCGACCCGAGCAAATAATCTCGCTATGTACGAAGGCAATGCACAATGGCGGTCATCTCCTTCTCTTGCACCGTGTAGCGCCGCTCCGTCTCATTTAACTTGCGGCTCTCAAATGCTATGGGATGCTTATCCTGCATCAAGACACCCCCAATGGAAAAATCTGAGGCATCAGTATGCACCTCAAATGTCTTGGCAAAGTCAGGTAATGCCAAGACTGGCTCCTCTGTTACAGCTTCCTTGAGGTCTTCAAACGCCCTTTGACAATGCTCCGTCCAAGCCCATGGCTTGTTCTTCTTTAGAAACTCAGTCAATTATGCGGCCTTTGCTGAGTAGCCACATATGAACCGACAATAGTAGTTAACAAGGCCAAGGAAGGATCTCAACTCAGTTGCCTTTATAAGTGCCTCCCACTCCTGGATAGCACGTACCTTAGCCTCGTCCATGCGTAGCTCGCCATTGCTAATAACATGGCCTAAGAAGTGCACCTTTGATTATGCAAACTCGCATTTCTCCCTCTTGATGTATAGATCGTTCTCCCGCAAGACTTGGAAAACCTTCCTTAAGTGCTTCATGTGCTCTTCCAAGGTGTTGTTGTAGATGACTATGTCGTCTAGGTAGACTACCACGAACTGATTAAGGTAGGGATGAAAAATCTTATTCTTAAGGGTGCAAAATGTGGCCGGTGCATTGGTTAAGCCGAAGGGCATCACCAACCACTCAAAGGCTTCATATCTCGTCACACATGATGTCTTCGGCTCATCCCCTTCTGCAATGTGAACCTGGTAATAGCCCTTGCGAAGATCCACCTTGGTAAAGTACTTGGCTTGCCCAAGTCTATCGAACAAGTCAACAATGAGCGGGGTCGTGTACTTATTCTTCAATGTGACCTTATTAAGTGCTCGGTAGTCTATGCACAAGCACAACGATCCATCCTTCTTCTTCTTGAACAATACTGGTGCACCGAAAGGTGCCTTTGATGGGCGGGTGTGACCAGCATCTAGAAGCTCTTTCAATTGTTTCCTGAGCTCCTCTAGCTCGGGCGGTGCCATACGATATGGGGCAAATACGGGTGGCCTAGCCTCTGGCTCCAACTCAATCTTGTGATCCACCTCTCACCTAGGCGGTAAGTGCTTAGGCAACTCCTCGGGCATGACATCTTTGTTTTCCTCAAGCAACTTCTCTATGCAAGGTGGTAGTGTCTCTTGAAAACTCTTGTCTTCCTCCAGACTTGCGATGGTTGCCCAACTTCTTGATCCCCTTGACAACCTGCATAGCTGAGAGTTGTGTTTGGCTCTGTCCGTGTGGCATAGACACTGTAGGTACCATGCAAGATCCTTCCCGCTCCATAACCAAGAGATGTCGGAGGTAGGGGTCGATCAAAGTATGACAATGTCTAAAGAGCTCTTGTCCCAATATGATGTCAAAGATATCCATGGTGGTTACGGTAAAGTTTGTCATACCTTTCCAAGTTCCCAATTTGACACCAACTCCATTAGCTACCCACGAGCATTCTGTACCTTCATGGTCTTGACGCGGGAGTTGGTTGGAGAAAGCTTCAATTCTAGTCTCTTTGCGGCAGCCTCAGTCACGAAATTATGAGTTGCTCTAGTATCCACCATTGCACGAGCAGGCTTGTTATTGATGTTGAGATCCACGTACTGGTTGCCATTCTCGGTAAGTTGGATAGATTGCTTTGTGACAACACCGCATAATCCGATCATACCTAACTGTGCGATTCCCGAACTCTTTCCTTGCGGCTGCTCCTTCCGTTCATGGACCATGGCGCTAAGGCTTTTTAGGTCGGGACAATTCTTGAAGCTGTGCGGCCCTCCGCATATGTAACATCCCTCCTTCTCGGTCTGCGCCTTCTTCTCGGCGTATCCCTGACGGCCACTCAACTTTTTGGAATCTTGAGTCTTGTAGTATTGTTGTTGTATCTCCTTGCCTTTTGCCACGGTCTCCCCCACCTTTGACATTGTTAAACTTTGATTCTTTGACTTTCCCTTTGTCTTGCTTGTCATGCCCGAAATCCATCAATAATTCGGCCTCCACTATGGCTTGGTCTATATTTACGACTTGCCGGCGTTGTAACTCCTGCTTAGCCCAATTTTGCAACCCGTCCATGAAGTGGAACAACAAGTCATCATTGGTCAGGTTGGGGATTTGAAGCATAAGGGTAGTGAACTCCTTGACATAGACACGTATGCCCCTTGTTTGCTTTAACTCCCTAAGCTTGCACCTTGCCTCGTACAAGACATTGTTTGGAAAGAACTGTCGCTTGAACTCGACTTTGAACGGATCCCACGTGCTAATAGTACATAGACCTTTATCCACGTCCCATAGCATGGAAGTCTCTGAGAGGTACAACACTGG
The DNA here is from genome assembly GCA_000715115.1 of Nicotiana otophora. NCBI lineage: Eukaryota > Viridiplantae > Streptophyta > Magnoliopsida > Solanales > Solanaceae > Nicotiana > Nicotiana otophora. Next base: position 133,944 of record AWOL01S0001526.1, read on the forward strand.
AGTGTTGATCATGGCCTCGTCGTCTTTCACTTTGCCGTGCTTGAAGTAGTTCTCCAAGTGCCAAAGGAAGTTTTCCACTTCTTGTGCATCACGAACACCTTTGAACATAGGGGGTTTGGGAGCCTCAATCTTGGCCTCCCTCGTCACCATAACATTGTTGGCTGCCTCGGTCACGCCAGCACTAACATGCTCCTCGAGTGACTCTATCTTTGCCTTTATAGCATCGATAGTACTCAAAGGCTCCATGAGTCTGCACTCTTAAGGCAGTGATAGTTTGCCTTAGTTCCATCTCAATCTGTGTACATCCCTCCAAGTCATTTCGGATGCTCTCAATCTCTTCAAGAGTGTGCCCCTCAAGAACGCTAAGGGTGCCTTCCACCTTCCCCAAGCGTTGGCCAAAGATCTCCACGGCGTCCATCCCCGCGTTCATCTTCATCACCCACTCTTTACCGAGTGAGACATCCTCGGACAGGAACTCCACTTCATCCTCGCTCGCCTCAGTGGTAGATGGTTCTTGGGATGTAAGCCCTTCGTTTGACACAACCTCGGTTGGAACCTCCTGGCCCTTGTTGGTGGTATTTCTCTTTTTGTTAAGGCCGCTCTTGCCAGCAGCATCCTGGATGATGTTGGCTTGGGTGTTGGCAGCGTTAATTTCTCCGTCGTTTGCCATTTCCTTAGTTGCAACCTTTGCTCTGATACCACGTTGTCACGTCCTTAGTCGTTAACTAAGTACACGTGCGGCCTTTGACAATTTGCTCACGCTCTTGCTATGCCAAGTCAGCCTTACTACACTCAAGATCGCTAAGAGAATGGTAGAAAGAACACAAGAGAATTGTTAAAGGAAGCTTTGTATTAGAGAGAACGTGAATTGTTTGCTTGGTGAAATACAAATGAATGGCCCCTTTATATACTAGTCTCCTAGGGGCTAGTATGTAATTATTAATTATTACACAAGTCCTTAATATTTACAACATAAGGGCATTCTCTAGAATTCTCTACAAGCCTAGAAGATTCTAAGGACTTTCCTAGCAAATCCATAGAAATCTAGGGTCATCCAAAGGAAATATCCATACTTCTCTAGAATCTTCTCACAAATGCAAGTCTTCCTCCTATGTAAGCTTACACATGACATTAATATATGCCAAATGACGCCTATATGGCATGATGACATGGCGAGTCATCACATTATGTCCTGGAGCCCACTTAAGATGTAGGCAAGTTCCAGGGAGTATCTTAACATACTTTGGAGACCTTTGTTGGATACAGTGGTTGACTTGGGTAGCAAATATATGAAGATTGAGAGACTACAAATATGATATCAGGATTGGGGTAGATGGATAATGTGTATCCCGACGGCTATATTATAAGTTAAGAAATTATAAAAATGGAAAGGAAAAAGTGTTGAGATGTACGTAGTCTAGTCAGTAATGATGGTATTACATTCCAAGGTTAGGTTTAGTTTGCTTGCGAATAACATTCTTGACAGTCATTTTGTATGTGACATTTCATGACCACTTAATCCTTCAAAATAATAATACTAAAAATAAAAAAAATTCTAGTACATTTTATTTTCTAAAAGTAATAAAACTACATTAGATGGATAAAAAGAGGAAATGATTAAAATCACATTCAAATAAATTTGAAGATCTAGAAAAAGAAAAAGGAAGAAAATATACAATTTAAATAAATAATAAAAAAGATTGTACAAAAAAAATGAATAACAAAGGTGAAGAAATTAAAACAATTTAAAAGGAGCACAAGGAAAAGAAAGGGAAAGGAAAAAAGACAAGTAACAAAACAAATAACAGGACCGCAACAGAGTCTTGATCCTGGGAATTTTATGTGGAGTTCTAGTGCTTTAACCATGGCACCCGTAGTCATTTTGTGACTTGGAGTGCCACCTGTTATATATGTTAATATTTTGAGGAAAATACCAGTACATATATACGATTTTACTCGAGCGACCGGGTGGCGTACCACCCCCAATTCTCTACATAGATCCGTCCCCTGCTGGTAGTTGAGTATCAATTGATACTTCCTGAGTTCAAGCTGGTGTAGAGTAGTATTACACTCACGACTTAAGTGTTACTTATTATAAATATATATTTTAGCAGAAAGCAACTACGATATATATACAATTCAAACCAAAAGATACTAGATCATTCAAGATCGCCTTTTTAATATACTTCTTGCTCTGACGCCAAGCTACCACATGTATTCAAGGGATATCAGTTGATTTCGGCTTATTTGTAAGTTTACTACTTTATAGGTTGATATTCATATTCCGAGTCACACGTTCAAGGATGGACATATACGTTGCCCCCTTCCAACCTGCAAGATGGATGAGTAAGGAAGGAATTTAAGTGTTTAATGGGTTAGGTATCGGATTGAACATTGAAGTAGTCCATGAAAATGGACATCCATGTTCACTTTGTAATTTGGAGACTTTTACCAAGTCTTTTCTTCTGGTTTCACTATATATATTTTGATTAGAGAAAGGGTAATGTTGGTCAAGGAGTCAATACAATTTATATCAAAATCTTGGACAGGGGATTTGTATTTTGGAAGTCCTTTCTTTCCATCATGTCCCCTTGAAAGAGGGTTTTTAGACCTTAGAGAGATCTTTGATTGCTTGTGAACAAACTATACTTAATTTCTACGTGGAATTTTGTGTGTAAAATCGCATTAATTGCATTTCCCAATAAGTTTGTGCCATCTCATTTTTTTTCCCGTACATGTATTTAGGGTATTAATAAAAGTTTGATTTGCTAATAAATTTAATCATTGTTTGATATGGTTAAGTAGTTCACAACTTAACATTCCCTTTAGAGGCTAAAATATTTTGAAAAACATGAAAGAAAGAAGAAATAGAATGAGGGAAAAGGATTTGATAAATCATGATTACCACCACACAAAAAAATTGAAAAACTTGTTTCTTGACAGAATTGGATGGTCCCTTTTGGTTATTACAGTACTAGTTGTTATTTTCATTTAACAAAATCATTCATTTCATCACACATTTGTTTAACGTATTAGCAAAAGGACTCCATGAAAAAGTTACCCTCTGCTTCTACATTTCATTATTTCAAATTAAAATTTCCACCTTCAGCCATCCCCTACAAGGCAACTCTTTTCAACTTTTTTTTTTTTTTTTTTTTTTTTTTTTTTTAAAA